>JAADKB010000009.1:1800000-2107865 GCA_009982845.1 Delphinella strobiligena
CGCTTGGACGAATGGTATGTCAAATGACTAGCCGTAATGGCCATGCACATGCACTCTCCTGATCACTGATATAGGGCTTCCTCCATTTCAGGTTGTACCCGGTTCAAACGTGGTTGCTGTGCAGGCAACAGGCACTGATTACATCTATTTTCTCGACCTAGATCGGGGAATTGTGAGATCTTCTCAAGCGCCACACCACCCTGGAGCTGTGTGGTCTGAGATACGACTAACAGACTCTTTCAACTCCTCTTTCTTCAATGCTTGGGTCGTCTCCGGAATTAATCCTCTGGAGATCATACAAACACCCGACGGCAATTTGGAGGTGACTCGCTATTCATACGATGCTGATCTGGCTTGGAGTAAGATAATCACATGATAGATGAGCATTGGTGTTGATGGGACCTGGTAACAGTTGCTTGACCAAAACTATACAGTCTCTCAGCTGAGTGGCTACCACCTGACAGCAATTGCTTGGTGGTGTTTTGGTCTGAAAGAAAATGGTGCTTTAACGATAAAAGGGCAAATTTAGACTCTGCTTACACGCGTGTTGAGAACAATAATAGGCATGTGGAAACCCTCGGAACTTTGGTAATACAGATAATACATACACGAATCGTCAAAAGACAAAGGAAGCAACCTGTAAACATATTTCAAGTCAAACATGAATACCTCAACAATGACGAAACGCATGATGATGACACCCGACCGTCTAAGCCGGGTCATGTCATGCAAGTGTGCAGCGGCTCCACGAATCCTCCGCAACGGCATCGGACTTCGGAGTTTGGCCGAGCCTCCCTGTATACATAGGTATATCAACGTCTTTTCTCTCGACTTGACACTTAACAAGGCATGTTAAGAAGAGGTACTTTATATCAATTTAGCAAGGTTATATCAAGATCGATTCACAATTCAAGAAATAGATTTGCAGAATCGTCTTTCAATACAAGCACTATGGCTAAGCCCGTCGCTTTGGCGCTATGTGGCAAGTCATCCGTGATGGCCTCGAATTTCATCAGTGGACTTAACGGGCCTGATTATGAAGGTGTGTGAGACTAATCTCAGTGTTCGCTCTTATCTCATTTTCACCTTACTTTCCAAATCCAATGAAAATATGAACTTCACAATTCCCAATCACTTTGGTCAAATTATACCACAGCCTAGAACAACGATCGCAGTCACGGCAGAATCATAAGTAGCATTTACTGACCAGCAACCAAAGTCATCCACTCCTGCCACAGCCTGGAAACAGCAAAACTCGAGCTTCCAGCTCTCCTCCGCGGGGAATCCATAAAGCCCGTCTCAGAGCTCAGCACAATCGATCCCTCAAATCCATCAAGCATCCGCGTTCCCAAAGCAATAGTCATCGGAAAAGGCTTCTCGGAATCCGAAATGGACGAAATTGTCAAGGCGGGTGATGCAGTGGCCAAAGGAAAAGTGTGCTGGTTATTACCTGACGACGAGAAATTCACAGCGTATATGAAGGCCAAGGCGATACTGAGTGCTGGTACCATGTTGCCGACGGTTATTGCGGATAGGGTGAAGATCTGTTTGGAGGAGCATGGAGTTAAGCCTGGGAAGGAGGATAGTGTTGAGGGAGGCGTGTGGGGATTTTGAAGTGCGATGTCTGAAGATAGAAAGGGAAATGTACTGGAGCTTGACCTATCAGGGTGCGAGGAGTATACATGTGGTGAGATCTAAGTTCCTTGTTCGCTGAATTGATGTTGTGAGAAAGAAATGCACACGAGACAGATACCCACGTACTAAAATCTATTGCTGGACACGACTCTTCTCTTAAAGATATAACGTACGGGGTATGCGTCTGTGGAGCCGCAGTGTTTGACGTCGTCGGAAGTTGAGCGGCACTGCCGGAAAGTCCGATCGGTATCTGACACTATGCTTTTATGCGCCATCACCGCTCCCTACATCGATCTACTTCAAGATATAGATTGCAATTTGTGCAATCTGGAGCTTAACACGTATGTTGTATAGTGAGTCGATGCTTTTCAGCTGTAGAGCAGAGTGGTCTGAACATCACAACACAACACATGGTTACCCCTGAAAGCAGCCTGTGTCAGATTGTGACTATTGTTGTCAAGCTTTCGTCACCGCTATTCCTTCTCGCTATTGTTTAAGCGAAGTCGATAAAAATCAAATCGACACTGCATGTTTAGGTGCTCTTATAAAGGACCAGTGTGCAGGATGAGCAGCTGGCGACGAGACTATTGACAGTTTGGTGCAAACGACGGGGTGAAAGATTGATAAAAAAGATCGGGAATAATGCATTAGCGAGCGTCGATCTTGCTGCAAAAGTGAATCAGAAAGGCACGGCGCGCATGCAGGTGCAACGCCAAGAAATTTCGTCACAAAAGTTAGGTTAGTGTGGGGAAACCCTTCCTCGAAGTTTTCAGGAACGAAAAAAGAAGACGATACTTTTCCTCCTCCCTTCTCCTCTCCCTCTCCGTGAAATAGTACAACTGGCCTACATTATAATGGCTGGCCACACGGAAGACAAATTGATCGCCCTTGAGGTCAGAGAGGGCAACGATGTTGTCCGTTTCTGCGAGGGAAAATCTTTTGGTGCAGAGAGGAGCGTAGCTGGCGAGCTGGTCTTCCAGACTGGTATGGTCGGTTACGAGGAATCAGTGACTGACCCGTCGTACCGGGGTCAGATCCTGGTCATGACATATCCCTTGGTGGGAAACTACGGTGTCCCATCCAGAGAAGAAAGAGATCCGCTGCTAAAGGATCTACCAGCACACTTCGAGGCATCAGAAATTCACATTGCCGGTCTTGTCGTTGCCTCATACTGTGGCGAGGACTACTCGCATCACTTGGCCACCTCTTCACTGGGTAAATGGCTGAAGGAACAAAACGTGCCTGCCATTTGCGGCGTTGACACCAGAGCTCTTACCAAGATGATTCGGGAGCAAGGTAGCATGCTCGGCAGACTTAGGCTGCAAAAGGCAGGAACCTCGGTTTCCGCACCCATCACAAATGGTGTCACTCTCACCAATGGCATCACCTCAAAGGATGGCAAGGCGCTCGAATTTGAGGATGTCGAGTGGTCCAACCCTAACTCGAAGAATCTGGTGGCCGACGGTGAGGCGACTCGTCAGCTCTCTGCACCTGACTTGAAATCTGACATTGTGTAGTCTCCATCAAGGAACCCAAAACATACTCTCCAGACCCAGCAAAGGCCTTGAAGCACCCCTCGGGGCGCCCCGTCAGAGTCGTGACTGTCGATGTCGGTCTTAAGTACAACCAGCTGAGATGCCTCGTCAACAGAGGTGTCGAGGTTATTCAAGTGCCATGGGATTACGACTTCCCAGCTCTTGCAGGCAAAGAGTACGATGGTCTCTTCATCTCCAACGGTCCTGGTGACCCAGCAATGATGGAGAAGACTGTCAAGAACATTCAGGAGAACATCAAGGAAGGTAGAGTGCCAATCTTCGGTATCTGCTTGGGGCACCAGCTGCTCGCCCGAGCTTCGGGTGCTTCGACAATGAAGATGAAGTTCGGTAACCGCGGACACAACATTCCTTGCACCAACCTCCTCTCAGGCAGGTGCTACATCACATCGCAGAACCACGGTTACGCTGTCGACTCGCGCACCCTCACCCAGGACTGGACTGAACTCTTTGTCAACGCCAACGATGGCAGCAACGAGGGTATCCGTCACGTCAGCCGTCCTTACTTCTCCGTCCAATTCCACCCCGAGAGCGCTCCCGGTCCTCAGGACACCGAGTTCTTGTTCGATGTCTTCATAGACACCATCCAGAAGACCATCGAGGACCCCTCCCTCATGCACCAGCCCGTGAAATTCCCTGGTGGTGACCTTGCCCAGAACGAGGCAGCGAACCCAAGAGTGCACGTCAAGAAGGTGCTCGTTTTGGGCAGTGGTGGTCTTTCCATCGGTCAAGCCGGTGAGTTCGACTACTCTGGATCTCAAGCCATCAAGGCTCTGAAAGAGGAGGGCATCTACACAATCCTCATCAACCCCAACATTGCCACCATTCAGACATCCAAGGGTCTGGCAGACAAGGTCTACTTCTTGCCTGTCAACCCCGACTTCGTCCGCAAGGTCATCAAGCAAGAGAAGCCCGACGCCATCTACTGCACATTCGGTGGTCAAACCGCTCTCTCAGTCGGTATCGCTCTCAAGGACGAGTTCGAGGAGCTTGGAGTCAAGGTCTTGGGTACTCCCATTGACACCATCATCACCACCGAGGATCGTGAGCTTTTCGCACGCTCCATGGACTCGATCGGCGAGAAGTGTGCCAAGTCCAAGTCTGCCAACAACCTCGAAGAGGCCATGGAGGCCGGTCAGGAGATTGGCTTCCCTCTTATCGTTCGTGCTGCTTATGCTCTTGGTGGTCTCGGCAGTGGTTTTGCATACAATGAGAACGAGTTGCGCGAGCTCTGTCTCAAGGCTTTCGCCGCCTCCCCACAAGTGCTCGTTGAGAAGAGTATGAAGGGATGGAAGGAGATTGAGTACGAGGTTGTTCGTGATTGCCGCGACAACTGCATCACTGTCTGCAACATGGAGAACTTCGACCCTCTTGGTATTCACACTGGTGACTCTATTGTCGTCGCCCCATCGCAAACTCTCTCCGACGAAGACTACAACATGCTCCGAACCACCGCTGTCAACGTCATTCGTCACCTTGGTGTCGTCGGAGAGTGCAACATCCAATACGCACTCAACCCAGAGTCCAGAGAGTACTGCATCATTGAAGTCAACGCCCGTCTGTCGCGTTCTTCTGCACTTGCCTCCAAGGCCACCGGTTACCCACTGGCTTTCGTCGCTGCTAAGCTTGGTCTCAACATCCCATTGAACGAGATCAAGAACAGCGTCACCAAGTCGACCGTCGCATGCTTCGAGCCTTCCCTCGATTACTGCGTTGTCAAGATCCCAAGATGGGATCTCAAGAAGTTCACTCGTGTCTCCACCCTTCTCGGCTCATCCATGAAGTCTGTCGGTGAAGTCATGGCAATTGGAAGAACTTTCGAGGAGGCCATTCAAAAGGCCATCCGCGCCGTCGACGTCAGCAACCTCGGATTCCAAGAGACCGATGCACTCATGTCCATCGACCAGGAACTTCAAACACCGTCCGACCAGCGCATGTTTGCCATTGCCAACGCCATGAACTCTGGCTACAGCGTCGACAAGATCTGGGAGATGACCTCCATCGACAAGTGGTTCCTCAGCAAGCTCAAGGGTCTCAGTGACTTCGGCAAGCTCATGTCCACCAAGAAAGTCAGCAGTGTCGAGGAGCACCTCTTCCGTCAAGCCAAGGAGCTCGGTTTCTCCGACAAGCAGCTCTCCATCTTCTGGGGCACTAGCGAGCAGTCCGTCCGCAAGGCCAGACTCGAATACAACCTCATGCCAGTCGTCAAGCAGATCGACACCGTCGCTGCAGAGTTCCCTGCCTTCACCAACTACCTCTACACCACCTACAACGGTACCGAGAGCGACGTCAACTTCAGCGACAATGGTGTCATGGTGCTGGGATCCGGTGTCTACCGCATCGGTTCTTCGGTCGAGTTCGATTGGTGTTCCGTCAGGACCATCCGCACACTCCGAGAGAACGGCTACAAGACTGTCATGATAAATTACAACCCCGAGACGGTAAGTACAGATTACGACGAGGCCGACCGTCTTTACTTTGAAAACATCACTCTCGAAACTGTGCTCGATATCTACCAATTGGAGAATTCTAGCGGTGTTATCCTTTCCATGGGTGGACAAACGCCTAACAACATCTCGCTTCCTCTGCACCGTCTCCACGTGAACGTGCTTGGTACATCGCCCGAGATGATCGACTCTGCCGAGAACAGATACAAGTTCTCTCGCATGCTTGACCGTATCGAGGTCGACCAGCCTGAGTGGAAGGAGCTTACCAGCATTGACGAGGCCAAGGTCTTCTGTGACAGAGTCAAGTACCCTGTCTTGGTCCGTCCTTCTTACGTCTTGTCTGGCGCTGCCATGAACACCGTCTACTCCGAGCACGACTTGGCCAATTACCTCAACCAGGCCGTCGAGGTTTCCAAGGAGTACCCCGTCGTCATTACCAAGTACCTCGAGAACGCGAAGGAGATTGAGATGGATGCCGTTGCACTCAATGGTAAGATGATTGGCCACTTCGTTTCTGAGCACGTCGAGAACGCCGGTGTCCACTCCGGTGACGCCACCTTGATTCAGCCTCCCCAGGATCTTGACCCTGAGACTGTCAGACGCATTGAGGATGCCACGCGCAAGATTGGTATTGCCCTCAACATCACTGGTCCATACAACATCCAATTCATTGCCAAGGACAACGACATCAAGGTCATCGAGTGCAACGTCAGAGCATCAAGATCTTTCCCCTTCGTCTCCAAGGTTACTGGTGTCGACTTGATCGAGATGGCCACCAAGGCCATGACTGGCATTCCCGTCCAGCCATACCCACCAACCACCATGCCCAAGGACTATGTCGGAATCAAGGTTCCCCAGTTTTCCTTCTCGCGTCTGTCTGGTGCCGATCCTGTCATGGGTGTCGAGATGGCCTCCACTGGTGAGGTTGCTTGCTTTGGTCGTACCAAGTACGAGGCCTACATGAAGGGCCTCATCGCCACCGGCTTCAGAATGCCAAAGAAGAACATCCTGTTGTCCATCGGTTCCTACAAGGACAAGATGGAGATGCTTCCTTCGGTCCAGAAGCTCCACAAGCTTGGCTACAACATCTACGCCACTGCAGGTACCGCCGACTTCCTCGAGGAGCACGGTGTTCCTTGCAAGTTCTTGGAAGCCCTCTCGGATCCATCTGACCAGAGAGCCGAGTACTCTCTCACTCACGCTCTGGCCAACAACTTGATCGATCTGTACATCAATCTTCCGTCAAGCAACCGTTTCCGCCGTCCAGCCAACTACATGTCTAAGGGTTACCGCACCCGAAGAATGGCCGTCGACTACCAGACTCCTCTGGTCACCAACGTCAAGAACGCCAAGCTCTTGATCGAGGCTATCGCACGCAACTACGACCTCGAGATCAGCAAGGTCGACTACCAGAGCTTTGTCGAGGAGCCATCCACTCCGATGCGCACAGCCTTCGAGCCAAAGAAGCAGACCAAGTCTCTTACCGAGCTCCTGAAGAACTCCCCTCTCAAGGGCAGAGACATTGTCTCCGTGCACCAGTTCTCTAAGCAAGAGCTTCACTTGCTTCTGACAATTGCCTCTGAGATGCGTCTTGGTGTGGAGCGTGATGGTTCTCTTGATCTTCTTAGAGGCCGCGTTCTCGCTCTAATGTTCTACGAGCCTTCAACCCGCACCTCCTCGTCCTTTGATGCTGCCATGAAGCGTCTTGGCGGTTCGACCATGATGATCAACGAGGCCCACTCTTCCACTCAGAAGGGTGAGACTCTCCAGGACACCATTCGCACCCTGGATCAATACGCCGATGCCATCGTTCTCCGCCATCCCAGTGATGATTCTGCCGATATTGCCGCCCGCTACGCTGACCACCCCGTCTTGAATGCTGGCAACGGTAGCCGCGAGCACCCTACCCAGGCTCTGCTCGACTTGTACACCATGCGCGAGGAACTTGGTTCTGTCAACGGTCTGATCATCACCTTCACCGGTGACCTCAAGTATGGCCGTACTGTACACTCCCTTTGCGAGCTGTTCAAGCACTACAAGGTTACTGTGCAGCTCGTCTCCCCCTCTGTCCTGGCCCTCCCTGAGAAGGTCAAGGCTGGTCTGGAGGCCCGTGGCCAACTTGGTGCCGTGAGCGAGTCTCTCACTCCCGAGATCATCGCCAAGACCGACGTGCTTTACTGCACTCGTGTGCAAAAGGAGCGTTTCGAGGATCTCTCCTTGTACGAGAAGCACAAGGATGGCCTCATTGTCTCAGCCGCCACCTTGACAAACGCCAAGGACAACATGATTGTAATGCACCCTCTTCCCAGGAATGCCGAATTGAGTCCTGAGGTTGATGACGACCCAAGAGCCGCATACTTCAGACAGGTGAGTCTTGAATCCCTGCCTGTTTTATACATTTCCGCTCGCTGACAATTTTACAGATGAAGTACGGCATGTACGTCCGCATGGCCCTTTTGGCGTTGGTTATGGGAGCATAAATGGGAAAAAGGAAAATCACCAACTTAGACGGGACATGGGCACAGGCATAAAATGGGATAAAAGGGAGTGATTACGAGGAGTTTTTTGTGTGCATATTTCTGAGAATGTGGAACTTGAATGGGGATCTTTCTGTCTACTGTATACACTCAGAGGATCATTCGCATATTGAAAAATGGCGCAGTAGTCTTTTTTGATGGTTGTTTAGATAAGGAATGGGTTTTCTTGTCGTGTGCAATATCCGATAGCATCATGAGTCTCTCTTTTGGATCAATGAGCTCTTCTCATCGGTGTTGTGCGTTGACATGTTTTCTGTTTTCTCTTTGTATATACCCAAATACGTTCATTCTGATATTTTCGACATTTACTTTTTTTTGTGTGTTTTTGTGTTGTTTGTTGTGTGTTGTGTGTTGTGTGTTGTGTTTTGTGTTTTGTGTCTTCAAGGCCAAGAAGATCAAATGAGCTATTATCTGCCGCGTCGAAATTACTGTATATTGCAATGTACGACTATACCTTTGGAGCAGAGTTGAGTCTTGCCAAGACATGTCTTTTATGTATCGTACATGTTTGCAACTTTGCATCTACATCTACATCTTTTGTCTATATTTCATTTTTCAGTTCCAGATTATCCGATTCATTTATCCTATCCTATCATATCCCGTTCTGTCCTGTCCAGTCCTGTTCAAGGAAAACCCCTCAATCTACTCAATCTATAGCTATTCTAGTCTACGAGTAGTAAGTCGATCTAAGCAGCTGCAGGACAAGGTACAGTAGATTCGACTCCAAATCTCATCTCTCATCTCTCATCTCTCATCTCTCATCTCTCATCTCTCATCTCTCATCTCTCATTTCTCATCTCTCATCTCTCATCTCTCATCTCTCATCTCTCATCTCTCATCTCTCATCTCTCATCTCTCATTTCTCATCTCTCATCTCTCATCTCTCATCTCTCATCCCATCTCTCATCTCTCATCTCATCTCATCTCGCAAACTCTCCTCAATCAAGTTAGTCCCATCGGCACCCCCGGGACCCTTACTCTTCCCATCAGCGATTCAGCGCCCGCCCTTCCCCATCGGCGCGCTCCTGGACCCTAGACTAAACAATATTTTGAAGAAGAAATTGTGGACATTAATTACCCTCCCCCATCGGCGCCCCCTCGGCGCCCCCCCCCCCCCCCGCGACCCATGAGCGGCTCCCATCATCAGCGCCCCGAGCCCCATGAGCGGCTCCCCCGGTACGTACCCTAAGACCGTCCCCCATCACTGCACCATCACGGCGGAGTTTTGGGGTCTGCGCTCTCAGCATGCAGTACTCTGAACCTCGCAATCGCGTACTCTCTGACATCCTGCGGCTCTTTTCGTCTTCCGTCTTCTCGTCTTTTCGTCTTTTTCGCCTCTTCGTCTTTCCGCTTTTTGTCTTTTGGTCTTTTCGTCTTTCCGCTTTCCACTTCCTTTGCTACTAAAAAAAAGAATAAAAAAAAGAATAAGGTATCGTCCCTGCGTCATATCAAGCATGGGTACCCCTCGTACCTGAATACTAACCGCCGCTTCCGCTTCCGCATCCGCGCCCGCGCTTTCGTACCTCTCTCGTACCTGGCTCTCGTACATCGTTCCCGCACCTCGTTCCTGTATCTCGTTCCTGTATCTCGTTCCCCCATTCAAGCTGCGATCTGCTTCCGGACTGCGATCCGCTTCCGGAATCCACTATTTGATAATTAAGGTTGCAAACGGTTCGAAGCTAAGATATCTTGTTCTTACATCGTGAGAGACTGGAAAGCGAGAAGTGATTGGAAAAGATGTTGGATGCATGCAGGGTAGATGATTAAATATGAGTTGTTAATACGTATAAAGAATTGGGACCGAAAATCCCAGAAATACAACCCAACACCTTCGCTATGAGAATGCGATATTCTATTGATTCCTGGCCGACAAAACGTTCAAACGTCAGCACCGACTTCCGGTGCGTATCCATACCTCGTTTTGTTTTCTTCTTCTCGACTTCTGATGTCATGTCTTGTTCAAATTCAAAATCGTCTCGTTCCGGCTCGTTCCATTCGTGCTTGGCCTCACTCGGCCTTGCTTTCACTTGGACTTCCGCTCTCCTCATCCCCAGAAGTGCTGTTGTTCTTCTTCGGCAAAATAGGCGCATAGCGACTTATCTTCCTCAATTTCGGACCGAAACGGTAGAACAAAAAGGGAATGGGCAAAAAGGCAATGGCCAGGAAACCAAGAAGTGAGCCTGCCCAATCGACGCCTAGATTGTGGAACATTTGCGTTGCGAAGAGTGCTACAAAAAGTTAGTGACATTGTTCTCGGTGGGTCGATAGGAAAAAGGGGGAAGGGGCCAGGAGAAGATCAAGAAAGAAGGGACTTAACACTTACGGAAACCAGCACCGAAGAAGGATCGGATGATAGTATTTGCGGCAATTGCGGAGGCTGCGCTGAAGAGGTAGGCGTCGATAATGTAGTTCAGCGCTTGTAGGAAGATGGTCAAAATCCCAGCACCAGTCAGAATACCCGAAAGTGTTGGAGAGATCCAATTGATACTGGAATAATTGCCTGTCCAGGCGAACCAGAACAGACCAATGGGGAAGAGAATCGCTCCAAACATCATGGGGATGAGACGTTGTTCCGGCACTGGCAGACCGCCGCTTTCCTTCATTTTCCGGTTGTAGCGTGGTTCGAAAGCGATGACTATAGCGCAGCCGACGATGACACCGATGATGAGGCCAATGTAGGGCAAGGTGGCCACTGCTTCGTTGATGCCGCGCGTTTCGGCAAACACGATGGGGTAGGCCTCCAAGAAGAGGTAGAGAATGCCGTAGATGAAGGCCGTGTAGAGAGAAATGAGGAAGACGATTGGCTCGAGGAAGAGCAGCTTCAGAGGGAGCAGCAGATGCTTGACGAGAAGATCTTTGAAGTCAAGAACTTCCTCCTCTGACTCGTGGTGAATGGCGAAGTTTCCGGTTTCCTGTCTAATGTAGGCTGCTCGGTTTTGAAGGAGTGTTTTAAGATAGGTTTCCTCAAGGAACAGAAGGTCGAGGACAAGTGCTAGTGCTCCCATGATACCAGTGATGTACTATGATTATTGTCAGCTTCATCACAATATCTTTATCAAGGGCATCGATAAAGTACCTCTGTCCATCTCCATCCAAGGTGGCTCTGAGTGATGAATGCTGAACAGGCGAATCAGTAGCTTATATGACAGTACATCAAAAGCGCACTTACCACCAACAATGGGTGATATGAAAGGTCCAATGAATACCATGGCAGCAAACACCGCAATGGCATTACCTCTGGTCTCATTACCGAACAAATCAGCGAAAGCAGCACCAACAACAGCGAGAGGACATGAGGCCATGACACCCGCAAAAAAGCGGCACAGCATCAGTGTTTGGAAATCTTTCGCGGTGGCACAAGCAAACATGAAACAGGTCTGGTCCAGCGACTATTAGCTTCTATACCGAGTCCATGATTGAGTAACGACATCAGCACATACAAAGATAAAACAAGAACCAATAATTGGTTTCTTGCGTCCATAGATCTCGGAAAGCGGTGCCCAAGCCAGAGGTCCAGTCGCAAAACCGCAGACATACAAGGTCAACCCAAGGGTTGAGACAACAGAACTGACGTGGAATTCCGCGGCGATAGGTAGGGTGCCTGCAGAATAAACCGAGGAACCCCAGGAAGCCACCAGCGTGTCAAATCCCAGAACACCGGACGTGAGTAACTTGCGTGATCGACTCCAGCATTTGGCATCAGCTGGATCATCATCCCCCGTGAGCTCGACGAGATAGGCATCACGTTCTGCTTCGAGACTGGGAGGAAGGCCCCTATCTTTTCCTAGTTGGAACCGTTTCGCTGTGACTGTCCGCCTCACTGGATTGGTGAATTGGGGGGCTAAATCGAACATCGTGCCTGCACGCTGTACTGTGTAGAGTAACTGAACAGGAAGGAAAAGATTTAGTTATCTGGGCGTTCTAATCTATACATGACTGTAAGCAAGGACGCCCGGGGTTGCCGCAGCTTCCCTCCCCTCCACACCCATCAAATTGTTGATCGAGGGCCAAGTGATGTCAACAGATCTATCGAAGCATGTGAAGCACGGAGGTTGAGGGCTATGACGCGATCCGCAGCATTCCGAGATACACCGCGGCCCTCGGCAATGTCTGCTTTTTGATGCGTTTTGAATTTCTCGGTTGAGATATAATCCTTCTTCCGAGCCAGTCCACGTTGGCGAAATTATTATTGGTTGTCCAAGCTCATGTTTGGGCGTCGTGGTTACCGTAACAGTTAACTTAAACGAGTGGGAAGAACGGATACCTTACCTTGCCGTTGATCGAGCCTTCAGGGTCTGAAGCCGAAGACAGCCCGGACCATGTGTTCGGAGCCAAGGCTTATTATCATTGATGGTACCTTACCTAAGGTATTGACCGTCAAAAGATTGCCGATGAACCTATCGACAAGCCTTTTTGAAGATCGGTAAACAAGTCACAATAGTCGTGAAGTGTAGAGGGAATGTCACAGACAGGGTGGAAATGATTGCAAATAAAATGCTAGAAAGAATGAATACTTCATGATAGCTCATAATCAGATGGGTTAGGTGTAAAAGTACGAGGCAGCTATACCATGATACTTAGTTACGTCTCACCAACATGATGAACACGAGCTGAGAAATGCTGAGAAGTGCTGAGAAATGCCGAGAACCGCGCCACGATTGGATTACCACACGTTCCGGACCGACATGCTGTGCTGCTTCTGTAAGATGGACGGATGCTGATTGCCGAGACCGAGATCTTTATGCTTGCACGTCGCTACTCTCGTTCTACATCTTTGATTGTTCTTGTTTCCGGTGAAGCCGACTACACTTCTTGCGTCTCATAAAGGGACAACGAAAGGATTTGCAAGGAATGTTATGATTATCATCAAACACGAGATGGAGAAATGAGAGATAAGAAGAAATGATTGCACTGACTTGGATCGACAGTAGTGACATTCTCGGTCTTCGTGGCATCAACACCCTGCCATCTTGATATTAGCCCCAACAGATATACAGAATGTTATGCCGCTGACAAGGGCTATGTCCCGACCAAGGTAATGTATCCCAAAACACCATTCTTGTGATCTACGCCATCCAGAGGTCCATTTTCAAGAAGCGTCGGAGCTTCAGCTATCCAGATATCAGCAAACAAACCACCCCAAACGTCGTCTCATTGTTGCGTCCATGGGCAAGAGTGCCATTGGCGGTTCCAGTCCAGTTAGCATGAACCTGAATATGGATATGGATTGAGCATTGGACCTGCGCGACGTCAGTAAAGAAGCTTGGTCAGAAGGCGCCGAAGTGCAGTATCTTTTGATTTAGAACCTGTTACTCACGTGAAAGCCTGGGGATATGGTGTGGAAAGAGGTTGCATCGTGACGATCTGTGGGCCACATGCCACGAAGCCAAGTTGTCTCGTCGGTGTGCAAGAACTGTTTGTTGATGCGAGTAGGGGCGATGTAGGCCAGGCGTTTCCCTAGGACCAACCCTGCGCCATTCGACTATGTTGAGTTGTACTCGCCCATGAGAAACAGGGGTTTCGTTGTTTGCCAGTCTTTGTTTTCAGTCACGACCTGAGGTGGGTACGGTCGGTTTGTGGTATAATAATCCTCGGGGACCGAAAGACTTGGCGTGATTCGTGCAGGGACAAGAGCGTAACACAGCCAGGTTGCCAAGTAGGGCATGGTATTCTGCCATATAAGATACCTTATTCAACTGTTTTATTCAGTGCGGAGGAAACTTGGCATCTTGCTTGGCTGAAACTTTGGAGAAAGCCATTGGGGTGTTTTTATGCATTATAGGTGCATATCAGATATGTACATTCACCTCTTCTTAGTCTTGGCCTTGACTCTGGCCAATAACTTTTGCAAGTCCTCTCCACCAGCACTGGCATTTCCTTCATCAGTTTTGCTCTCCTTCTTGGCCTTCTTCTCGGACCTCTCCTCCTCGTCACCCTCTTCATTACCTCTGCCCTTTCTCTTTTTCCTACCCTCTTCAAGCAAAGCTTGCATACCAGCAGTCTTTTGGAACCTGGGGTTTGTCGGGTCAATGGCGAACTCATGGCTCTCAAACAGTCTTGAGAAACGTGGATCTTGAGTCTCAATCTTAAAGTCGGCACCGTTGACAACCTGCTTCTGGTCGGCGTCTTCACCATCTTTGCCGCCCTTCTTTCCGCGCTTCTTGGCTTGCTTCTCAGCTTTAGCAATCTCGTTCATATCAAAGTGGCGCATCGATGCATCAGCTTTGTCGTCAACCATGAGAAGCTCCAATTCAGCACGCTGAGCGGCGGTGGCGCGATCAGCTTCCTCACGCTCTTGCCTCTTCTTGGCTTTCTCTGCTTTGCGGACCTCCTTTTCTGCTTTCTGTGCTGCAGGCATGTCGGTGAAGAACGGGTCGTTGAAACCGAGATCTTCCTCCCCAGGTGCTGCTTCTGCCTCCTTTTCACCTTCTGAGGACTCTCCACCCACAGCGTCGGGATCTTCACCGGCACGGATGGCCTTGGCTTTTGCCTTTCGGCGCTCTTTGCGCTCTTTTTCCTTGCGGATGTATCTCTCGCGAGTAGTCTCGTTCACATGAGCTGGATCGTTCTCGAACACGGATGCGCCCTCCTTCTTGGAGCCAGCGGGTCCGGAAAGGCCAGAGGTAAAGGTCACCTGCATGTCACCGACTGGAGCAGCAACCTTCTTAGCCGAGGGCTTTACAGCAGTTGCGCCTGTCAGACCGAGAGCGGCGCGCATCTTTTGGCGCTGTTGCTCGGCTTTGCTTAGTTTAGGGGCGTCTTCACCATCCGCGTGTGCTGGAGCTTCGTCTTCGTCATCGCTACTGTCGCTACCGATATAAGCCTGAAGGTCGTTCTCATCGATTTCTGCGCGTGAAAAAGCGCGTTTTTGTACTTCTTTACGGGTAGTATCGTCGGCATCCCAGGTTAGACGGACTTTGGAGTGAGTTAGAGCATCAGTAACGAATTCGTTGGGTTTGTAGCCGGGCGGTAGTTTCGTGCACTCATCGCGAGGGGCGTCGTCATCAAAGGATACCTCGTCAGGAATGAAGCGCAGATCAAAGAAATTGGCAGTGGTTAGATATTCCCTGCCGTCCATATCGTCATAGAGAACCTTGGCTGTTTCTTTGGACTCGCAGGTGATAACGGCGTAGTAGTACTTGAGGCGATCCAGTTGGTATTGGCGGAGTTTTGCAGAATCAAACTCTTCCCCTGTGTCTTCTGTGAGGAGTTCCTTCTTGATACGCTCTCCCTCATCCTCGGAGTCTTCTTCCTCTGAATCATCTTGTGCTCGCTTTGATGAAGACGAAGCGAAGATTTCTCGCGGAGGGCCTTCCAACTCTTCTCGTTCCATTCTTTCCTTGCCAAATTCGGAAGGGTAGACAACGACTCTTTGCACTCCCTTTCCACCTGCGGGGGCAAAACTCTGGGCCACAGCCATAAGGTCGGCTGCGCGAATGTTGTCCCAGTCCAAATTAACGACAGCCAATCGATTCGAGACCTCGCCCATGGGCACTTCAGGTGCTTGTTGTTCATCTGGGAACTCGACGACGGTGTGCTCCTCTTCGTCTTCGTCCGAGTCTTCTTCCTCGTCGCTAGTATCGTCGTCGGATGAAGAATCAGAGAAACCACCTTCTCGCGCATAGTCTCTGACGGAAGCGCCTTTACGCTCTACTCTGTCAAGCTCTGCCTGAACCTCATCGTCATCATCAACGTCTTGTTCCTCCTCCTCCTCCTCGTCTTCGTCCTCATCATCGCTTCCCACCACTTGGCTCTCCTTTGCCTTCGTCTTGCTCTTGTCGTGCTTCCCTTCTAACCGATAGAACTTTTCCAAGTCTTTCTTTCCAGTACCTTTGCCCAACTTGCGACCATATCGATCAACAGTAGCCTTCTTGCTGAAGTCGTCATTTTTGAACATGCGAGAGAAACGATTGTCGACATTGACTCGCGAGTGTTTGGCGCTTGGCAGCCGGTAACGAGGGTCTGTTGTTATTGATGCGAAACGTGGGTCGTTCTGTGCTGCTGCATTGTCGCCTTTGCCTTTGCGATTCTTAGGTGCCATCTTGGAATTGAAGACGGCTTATGGCCAGTATATCCAGAGTATACTACTCTCCTGTATTGTGGAACAAAAAACGCAATTTTTGGATCGAAGCCTGGTACAGCAATGATGCCTCGATTGCTACAGAACAGAAATGCGATGCAGCCTTGGAACTTTTTCTTAATCTCAAACTCCGATAAAAGATCCAAACGCCGAGGCTAGCCTGGGGTCTGCTAGTATCGGCCCGCCCCGCATCCCTTGGCAAACTCTAAACCTTCCTCCGTTCATCATGTCCTCGCATGATCCAGCACATCTTTCAACTTCTGTCTTTCCCCTTCAAAGAGCCCTTTGCAGCATGACAAGCGCGGGAAGCGGATGTGTCATATCGCGCTAGATTGCATCAGACCCACACCATCTGTGGAAACTACCTTATACATCCCAATTTACAATCATTATCACTTTCCCCCCACGCGTCGTGATACTCACCGCGAATTAGAATAGATTAACACTTCACTCTTGTGTAGTCACTTGCGATCCGCCTCATCAACCACAAACCTTGCAAACCAAAGCTTCGTACTTCACTGATTAGCTAACTCTACACCTTCATCGTTTCACTTATGGTTGCGAAGACGCAAGCATGGTCAACTTGATCCGGCGGGTACGATCAACTCATCTATGTCAGCCGCCACCACTGAAGCTATGCTACTCATCATCTCTACGCACTCGCGACCGGGCCATGGCAACCTTGGTTCAAGATCGCTTGCACATTCCTGACATAGTATCATGCCCCAAAAGGTACACACTTACAACTTCCTTAGCTCAGGATCAGCCCTTTGAGGAAGAAACACTGAAGCACTACAACCCCGACAATTTCTACCCTGTACGAATTGGTGACATTTATCGAGAGAGATACACCATTGTTGCGAAACTTGGATATGGTAATGAATCGACCGTTTGGCTTTGTCGTGATCTTGTGTATGTCTCCACGTACGATGAAGATATTGAATCGTATTGACTATACCAGTACCAACCGATATTCCGTCCTCAAGGCCTGCACGTCCTCCTGGGATGAGGCTGTCGAACGGGAAAATCTCGCCTACAATGCTTTGAGTAAGATCAACTCCTCGCATGAGGGACGAGGTTGCGTCGGGGAGCGACTCGATTCATTCGTCGTCAATCGGCCAAATGGCACGCAACATCGCTTTTATATCCTTAAGCCTCTGTATTGGCCCGTGCAGCCTGTGTGGACTGGAGCAGAAGGGGAAGCCACCTTACTGATCGCAAAAGGCGTGCTCACCGGTCTCTTGCAAGCTCTCGATTTCCTGCACACGGAAGCGGGTATCATCCATGGTGGTTAGTCTTTGACTGTGGCAACCACAGCACGGTGATTAATCTTCCGACAGATATTGCGCCAGATGCCTTGTACTTCGGCTTTCCCGATGAGGCTGACTGTGAAAAGACACTCGTGCAGTGTGCAAAAGCCGAGTTCGAAAATCCATCACGGCGTAAGATAATATCTGCTGAGAGAATAATATATGGTACACGTTCTCCTCAGCTCGACGCTGAGCCAGGAGAGGCGGTTCTGTTTGACTTTGGCAAGGCACATATCGGAGCTCTCCACACAAATGACGTTATCCAGCGCGAGCCGTGGAGGGCACCGGAGGTTATGATGGGGGCTGGCTTCTCATACAGCGCCGACATCTGGAATACCGCATGCATGGTACGCGGCATCAAAAACATGCCATTGTTAGCATTCACTCACTCGTCTAATAGGTCTGGGCGTTGATCGAACAGAAATTCCTCTTCAATCCCCGCGAGACGGCTAACCCGTCCAAGATAGACAATCCGTGGTCGTCACAGTCCACACATCTAGCAGAAATGGTGGCATGTCTCGGACCTCCACCGCGCGAGTTTCTCGACCGCAGTATACATTCCTCCAAGCTCTTTGATGATCAGGGAAATTGGAAACTCAAACTTGAAATCCCGAAACTCTCATTGGAAGACTGCAAAAATGTAAGCGGCGAGGAGCGGGAGCTCTTTCTTGATATGATGCGGAAAATGCTCACCTGGCTTCCGGAAGAGCGTCAAACGGCCAAGGAGTTGGCGAAACATCCTTGGTTGAATTACGGTATCGACGAACTAAAGGCGAAGCTCGAAAATGATGTTCCTGAATAAATACTCTTGGCCAGAGACCTGAGGAGGCGGGAACCTGGTTCAAGCATGCCAAGCATGGAACCCCGGAGCACCATCCGCCCTCAAGTCACCACTCCTCCCTCAGATGGGGACATAGTGCAAGCTCGCCTGCCTGCAATTCTCCAACCCATCATGAATATGCATCACCACTCTGGACTGTTTACTTTCTACCAAACTCACTCCCTCCGCTCAATCATGTACGATAGTAACAACATCCGCACTCCATGACGAATAAGATCATTTCATCCCACATGCAACCCATGTACTTTATATAGCGCTCAAGAACGGAAAACTCAACTCAAATCTTATAGACCAAGTTTCCATCCCGCTAATTTAATACTACACAAACGTGGACATGGACAACTGCCACTCTAGTGCCCTCCATTAGTCTAGAAAAAGTCATTTTCAGCAGTCAGCCGTACCGTCTACGTCTATCCACTCTCAGTGGAATGATTAAGTGCATATACTCAGATCTCCACATCTCTGGATCCTGAATTCTAGTATGTTTCCACCTTCTCGTCACGACATCAAATGGATTCAAGTGTACAAAATAACAACCATGCCAAATTCGCCACAGTGATGACAAGAGTAAAGACGAGACCGCGCGACCACCTACCTATGTTAATCAGAATTCGTGTACTTGTACATGTCAAGATGACCATATTTGACATGTCAAGATGAATCGACTATAGCCATCTATACCACGATGACTATGTTACGCTCGTGATATTCCGCGATCGAACAATCCTTAAAGACTTTATCGTCAAGTCAAGAGGACGAAAAGGAAGAAATGGCTGAACATTGTTATGGAACGCAATCAAGACAAGGTACTGTATTTAAAAGAGTAGAAAAAGCATCACACTGTCATAGACTCAAGGGCTCAAGGATCCTCATAGTCGAGGGGAGGGCCACCATGCAATCTCTTCATCATAGCTACATAATCTCGCAAGAGGTAGTCTTGAGCGCTGTAGGGGGAGTCTTACGTCTGCGATAGTCTTCGTTCAGCATCTTGGATCTTGGCTCCAACATCCTGCAGTTTTGAAAGGTCCTTTTGGTGATTTCGCATAATCCGGATTTCGATCGTTGGCGCAGACGGCACATTCCAGCATCCCATGGCGTTAAGCGGTTTTCTCTTAGATAGTAGATCGTATATGGTTTCTTTAAGAATTAGCTATATTCATCGAAGAGGGTAGACAAGGAAATTCAAGTTTGCTTCGACTGTTCTGATCTTGTGTTGGGTCTACCAGCCAATTGGAAGGACTGCTAAGGTACCTATGCGAAGCCTGCATGCATGTGGTTGAAGTACAAGCACGGCTCCCAACACGTGCAGGCAAGATTAGAGCAAAAATGTGTTGAGCAAAGAAGATGGATATACGGCATCTGAGAGTGTCACTGGATGGATCGAAAGTCAAGCATGATGTAGACGATGGATTTGAAATTCTCATACAGACTTTTATGAAATTAAAGCTCCTCCCGAACAAAGGTGGGAACAGCAGTACCGGTAGCGGAGCTCGCACCACCATAAGCAGCATCCGGAACGTGCTTGGGGATCATATAAAGTGCCAGTTGAGTGAGTGCAAAAGCAATGACAGCCACGTAGATGGCAATAAAGGTGAACCACTTGATGTAGTTCGGTCCGTGGTCCTCGGAGTTGTACACAATGCGAGGCGAAGTTGCAAGCTCATCGAGCGAAGCATCAAATCGCTTAGCCATAGACTCCTTGCTGAACTCGTCGACTACTCTCTCCTTGCCAGCGGTCGCCATGTTTTCCAGCAGGCGGCGGCCGTTGTTGCCTTGTGTGAAATCCAAGACTTTAAGCATAATGGCGGTCCATTGTGATGGTTGACGGACGTCGCGGAGCCAGCCTGTCTTTCCCTCGACAACGGTCTCCAGAGGACCGCCTTCATCCGCGGCAAGTACAGGAAGGCCAGCGAGCATTGCTTCCAAAGGAACAATGCCAAAGTGTTCGTTCTGGGGTGTGTAGACCAGAAGGTCTGAGGATGCCAAAAGGTCTTGCTTCTGCTTGTCGGAAAAGGAGAGGAGAAACAGGATATCGGTTTCGGGCGAGACTTCGGAAGGGTGGAAGTCGGCGGAGCGGTAAGTGGTGTGGGTCAATTTGAGGGAGTCGGCCAGCTCTTGGAGGCTGACATGAGTGTGGACGTTCTCAGGGATGCGTGGGTCGTGGCCACCAGCAATTACGAGCAAGGCGTTCTTCCTCTCCTTGGTTTCAAGACCGGCAAAGGCCTTGACAGCCAGAGCGACGTCCTTTTTCTTCTCGAAGCGATTGATGCTGAGAAAGACGTTCCTGTCGGGCCACAAGCTCTTCTTCTTCTCGCTGTTCTTTGCAGCAGAGATGTCGACGCAAGGGTAGATGACCTTCAGATCTCTCTTGCTCAGCGTCGGGAAGACACGCTTGACGGTATTGGCAGTGAATTTGCTGTTGACGACAATTCCATCGGCAGCAGCAGTACTCCACGACTCGATGAAGTTGAACGGTATCCTGTAGGCGCTCTTGACGAGGGCCAAGCCTTCGTTTCCCTCCTTTTGCACAAGCAGTTGATCGGGGAAGTGGCAGTAGAATAGGATGCCTACTTTGTCGTACATGTGACTGAGCCAGGGCACAGCAGCGGAGAGCTGGTCAAGGACAAAGTGGGTGGGCCTCAGCATGTCGAGCTCGGGGGTGAGGATGGAGACCACGAGGACCAAATGGAGCTGGCGGAGAATGGCACAGAGAATGCTGAAGCGACCTGCGATGGTCTGAGGGAAGAGGGTGCCGCGAACGCGAACATCGAGGGTGCCTTGAGCAAGAGGGGGGATTCAGCCTGGGCCTTCTCAGCGCATTGCTAAGGTGTTTTCAGATGAGACTCACCATCTCTGGCTTCCTCGAAGCAATGATTCTTGTCACAGTATGAGGTGAAGATGGTGACCTTGTGACCCAACTCTTGCAGACCCACGGCAGCGTCAATGACCAAGCGCTCTGCCCCACCGATCCCCAAGTCAGGATGGAAGAAGACGATGCTCTTCTTGTCTTCTTTGCACTTCTCTTTCGGCACCGCTGCCACGCTTGTGCTTGTCATTGTTGGCGGAGAGCTATGTCTGTCAGAGGGGGCACATGGACAAAAAAGTAGCTGAAACAATTTCAGTGTCGAGTAGCCTGTCGCCTCAAGGAGCTCCACGTCTGGGCCTTTAGCCGCCTCTAGCTGCATCAAGCCAGATCGCCAACCGTCCCTGTCTATCCATCGGAAATCGTCCGAGCTGTGGAATGGACCCCACTGACATCGAAGCTTGGCAATCCGGGGCATCGTCAACACCCACAGACCTCGGCATCGGGGTACGTGCTCGTAGGCGCGCTGCTGTAACTCAACCACGATACCCCTTCCACATCCACATCCACATCCACATCCACTGTACAATACCTGCCACCATCAATGCCTTGAAAGGCAAGCTACTGACTGGGTAGATCCGACAACTATCCATCGTCACCAGCGCGTCATGACCCTTCCTACCAAATCATCATTATCCAGCACTGGAGCCCCCGATCTGTCTATCCTTGGGGATCGCCTAACCCTACACCCTCCCAGCGCAACACCCTCACCTTCCGACCATCAACTTCCAACTGACCCGAATGCCTATCCCGAGCGAGCCCTCTTGACCTCGTACGCTCGCTTCAGTAACGCACCCTTTGATTTCCTCCGCGAACTCAGTCGACATGTCTCCGGAACAGGATGGCGATCCTTCGACACCTTTGTTGGCCAAGACATCTTCTACAAGGGCTTCAGCGAGCGCATGAAAGTAATGGTCCTGAGCAACCCGCGTCTGGTGAGAAAGATTGAAGAGCTGGCGCAAAAGAGAGTCGATGTTGAACTCAACGAGGGTTTCTTGAATGGAGGCGCACAAACAAGGAAGCGTGCACTTGAGGCACAGCTGAAAGACGTCGCTGATGAGTGGACCGAGAACATGATTTGTAAAATGGAGAGTAGGCGATTTATAAGAGGAGCATACTATTTGTGTACACAGTTGCTTACCATGGCTTATCATCAGGGTATGCCTAACATTCATTCTGACTCATTTCAATTTCCCAAGACCATATTCGTTTCAATTCTCGCTTTCAAACCATTCATTGTCATTGCCATGACTCTTCTCATACTAGCTAATCCCCGCTGACTGTGGATCATAGGAGTGCATGTTTCCAGCGAAGAAGTCCTTCGTCTACGCGCTGTCGCCAAGCAAGCCGAGAAGAAGAAACAATCAATCATTTTCCTGCCTTGTCATAGATCGCATGTCGATTATGTCTCTCTGCAACTCATTTGCTATCGTCTGGGTCTCGCCTTGCCTACTGTTGTGGCTGGTGATAATCTCAACTTTCCCGTCGTTGGTCCATTTCTTCAACATGCCGGTATGCGCTGATAGAACCATCTGATTTGATATGCAATACTGATCTCCGATCAGGTGCCATGTGGATCCGTCGAAGTTTTGGAGATGACGTTCTCTACCAGACACTGGTACAGTCATACATCGACACACTTCTTCAGAATGGCTACAATCTAGAATGCTTTGTCGGTACGTCATGGGACTGGTACCATTGATTACGCGGTCTTTGCTCACATGCTTCCTCACAGAGGGTGGACGTTCGCGAACAGGAAAGCTACTACAACCAAAATTCGGCATCCTTTCTTTCCTCCTCGAATCACTCCTCTCCAACTCTGTCGAAGACGCCATCATCTGCCCTGTCAGCACGCAATACGACAAAGTCATCGAAGTCGACTCCTACGTCTCAGAACTGCTCGGTCAACCGAAACCGAAAGAATCCCTCTCAAACTTCTTGTCCGCCTCATCCATTCTTTCGCTCAAGCTTGGCCGGGTAGACGTCCGCTTCCACGAACCTTGGTCACTTCGTCAATTCGTCACTGAACAAATCACCCGACTGGAACCCTCGCTCCAAAAGTCTTACGACACTCAGCTGAAGCGCAAAATCCTTTCTACCTTGGGCTATAAAGTGCTCGCCGACATTAACGCAGTCTCCGTTGTGATGCCTACCGCCCTCATAGGTACCATCCTCCTGACTCTACGTGGTAGAGGAGTCGGCTTTTCCGAATTGGTCCGCAGAGTG
This sequence comes from Delphinella strobiligena, assembly GCA_009982845.1. Lineage (NCBI taxonomy): Eukaryota > Fungi > Ascomycota > Dothideomycetes > Dothideales > Dothioraceae > Delphinella > Delphinella strobiligena. The sequence goes on from JAADKB010000009.1 coordinate 1,823,493, forward strand.
GACTGGTTGATCGAGCGCGTCCAAGCGAAAGGCGGCCGAGTAGCCCATTTTGCATCCTTACCCACCGCCACAGTCGTAGAACGCGCTCTTGAAGTTCTTGGTCCAGGACTAGTAGGTCAAGTAGAAGGTTTGCCAGAACGGACATATTTTGCTGCAGACAGATTTCAGTTAAGTTTCTACCGCAACATGACTATCCACCTGTTCGTCTCCGAGGCTTTGGTCTCTGCCGCTCTGTATATCAAGGTCAAGGCTGGTGGCGGGCCTGAGAACCAGACTATTAAATATCAAGAACTGGAGGAATATGTCTACTTTTTGTCGCAGGTGAGATTTTCCTTTGATCAACACAAGTTTCGCAGCTTCATGACTGACAATCTCTACTTAGCTCTTCCGCGCCGAATTCATCTTCGCAACAACCTCTTTAGCAGAAAATCTACGCAACACTCTTCAGGGCTTAGAGGCCGACTCTATCATAACAATGTACCGAGGAGACGATGGTGGAATCAACAGCATCACCCTGCATGAGACAGAACGCCTCAATGGCCGCGAAAACTTCGATTTCTATTGTTTCCTCATTTGGCCTTTCATAGAAGCGAGTTGGTTGAGCGCTGTCTCCCTCCTCATGCTCACTCCACCTCTTCCTGCACCCGCCTTACCGGCTCCGAGACCAGCCATATACACAGTCGCGCCTTTAGGCACGGACAACGCAACATCGTCCAACTCTGCGGCATCTTCGCCAAATGCACAAGAGGCAGCAGCGCTACCACTCACTTCGGTAATCAACCACGCTCAACTCCTTGGTAAAACCCTGTATGCTCAAGGCGATCTTTCTTACCTCGAAGCTGTGAACAAGGAGACATTGCGCAACTCCTACAATCAATTCGCCACTTATCCCAACGCTCTGATATCAATCCTCCCAGCTTCAAAAGATGGCAAGGTCCCTGCGAGAGTCAGACTTAACGAAGCCTGGCTATCGCAACGAGACGACAAAGGAGCCTTGGTCGCCAAGGGCCTCCTCTGGGATTTCTGCGAGAGGATTTCAAGGGCCCGCAGAGAAGGCAAGAACAGAAGAGACGGAGGCACCGTGGTGCGAAGAGTACTCGGACACGTAGAATTAGTCGGAGCAAAACTCTGGGCCTCGGAGCTCGAGACGAAAAGTGGAAAGGGTGGGAAGGGCAAAAAGGGTAAGAGTGAGAGGACAGATGTGGTCAGTGGCCAGGATATCCAGGCTCAGGCTAGAGCTCGGCAGGGCGTTTTGAGTAGACTTTGATACTGGCAAATGGCTACATATTGGTTTGTATGCAATGAGTAGTGTATGTCTTGATGCTCATCTTGTCATTCTACCACTCTCATGCAGGAGCAGGCTCCGCGCACTGATTGTTCGAGCGATCAGCGGATTCTCCGCTTGCGCGATATCGCTCGCATCGATTCTTTCGCATTACTTCACCCGGGTCGCGCTGGCCTTGATGTGTGAGGACCATAGGTTATGAACGGTGGAAACATGATGGTTTGCAGCCCCTTCGAAAATTTCAGAGTCTGTGTGAGCGTGATGATGAGGTGCGCGAACAGCTGGTTCTTGCCCATGGGGAAAGCACTGTCGAACTGACGGATATACGGTGCAGGCTCATTACCGTAAAGGATACAGCTTCGCGAATGATCGTGTTGATGCGTAGCGCAGCCTTGGGCTGGAAAGTAGAAGTGATCTGTTGGAGGCAACCGCGTGGGGCATACGGGCATTTGTCGTAACTCTGCTGACAGAAAAGAGAGAAGCCCTACTGGAGAGGCGTTTAAAAGCCAATCAAAGACAGGAAAAAGCCTTACTGTTGTCACGGAGGCATTGATCGAGAAGATTGTTTTCTCCAGTACTAGTCAGGATGATGGTGAGGTGACGGCCACTGATGTGCGGTACACCAAAAATGGCAAATCCCATCTTATCACCGCAAAAGGAGAAGTCATTCCTGCCGCCGGCTCTTTCGCCTCTTCGCCGCTTCTTGAACTCAGCGGTATGGGTGACCACCACCGCTCTCGAGCTCGTGATTCCCGCCGTCTATCGCAATTCAGCCGTGAGTGAGGATCTACCAGACCACATCCGCGCGGTCTCAGCTTTGAAGCAGCCGACCGCGTCCCTACACGACCGCCAATGCCAGAGGATGAAGCTCGTAAGCTTTACGAACAAGATCGCTCAGGACCTTGGGCTGGAAAAGGCGTATTGGGCATTCTCATACATGCCTCTACTGCCTCTTAGATAGCGTCCAAGCAAGCAGAGTTCCTTGATCTACTCGATGATGGCTTTGCCAGTGAACGTCTATCTTTCGACTTCGAGAGGCAGCGCAACTGCTTTATTGAGACTATGCTCTCCTCACGTGTGAAGCCGCAGTCATGGCTTTTCTCTCCTGAAAACTTGCTATCATGCTCCCTTGATGGCATCAGACGCAGGCGGTGACATAGGGGCAGACTGGACTATCCTCTTCGCAATGCTCGCTCACCCTTGGGGATAGTAGGTTGAGGGTCTATGGGACCAGGAATCTGCGTGTTCTCGATGCTAGTGTGATGCCTATGATTGCGAGGGGGAATGTCATTACTACAGTGTATGCAACTGCGGAGAAGCGTAAAATTGTGAAAGAGGATTTTGGAGTGTGGTTTTAGAGTTTGATTCTGTTGACGATATCATACGACTTGTACCATACAATGTGCTATATTAGCACTCGATGTGCTGGAGGGAGAGAGGATATCTCAGTCTTCATATGACCACAAAGGCTATCTACAAAAAGTCAAGTTACTGTTATTTAGATGGTCACACTTGCTGGAGTAGTGACAGAGGATATGACCATTTCTGTACACATCACACAGCCAATTTGTTCCATGTTGTGCCATATAACACATTGTGCAGTTCAAGGGACAAGAGCATCTCCACTTTCACCTCGCCATGATAATTATCTATCAAGAAGCAAAACAATTCGTTGTGCTGTACTCATTGTCTGAAGTTTTTGTAGACTGATGGTCAGTGTGAGAGGTGAGAGGTGAGAGGTGAGAGGTGAGAGGTGAGGTTGCCAAGAATATCAACGAAGCTAGCGCGACAATAGTAAACAACAGAATTATTGTGCAATTGACTTGTTAAGTGCGAACTTCACGTAAACTTCTTCTCTTTCTTCCTCCAAGACAAAACAACGTGGTATTTCAATACCATAAATTGCACAAATCTCTTTCTCTTCTGGTATGTCTCATTGAATACAACAATTGATATATCATTATTTCGAATCAACGCTAACGCTAGACCCTGCCAAGCAATTCCGGAGATGAAAACTCTCCGCGCCGCATACAAGCGCAAGCGCGCGGAGCGCCATGAGCGCGACTCCGCCAGACCCAGCAAGAGAGCCCGGGTGGAGGCTCTTCCACCACCACCACCGCTCGTCACCAGCCGCTTCCTCAGGAAGATGATGCGGGAAGACCTGGCGCGTCGTCGCCCTTCCCCGGCCCATTGGGGCCAACTGGCCGACTGGTCAGAGGACGAAGAGATGGCCGAGGACGAGATCCTCGAAAAGAAGAAGGCCCACAAGGCCAGCTACCCGGAGAGAGAGGCCATGGAGGCCATGGAGGCCGAGCAGAGAAGGTTGGAGGAGATGGAAATGGAGTCGGACGACGGCTCGGGCGACGCTGTGGTGAGGAGGATCTTAGTGGGACAGGCCATGCCTCGACCATTGTGGAACTACATCAACAAGTTCCTCAATCCCAGCGTCGCCCTTGTCGATCGTCTGACCCTCTCACACAAGGTCGACAGCCTCACCGACGAGAACAAGCAACTGAGCGAGAGAGCGGCAGCCGTCACCAGAGAGAACGACCAGCTCAAGGACCAGATCAAGGCCTTGCACGGCGACAAGATACAGCTCAAGGAGCAATACACCACCGAAAAGTCTCAACTCGAGCAACAATACAACCAGCACCTCGCACAGCTCGAGGAGCAATACAACAAGAAGCAGACAAACTCAAGAGATGAGTCCTGCCAGACCGACCCCGATCCGATGGAGATCGAATACCAACAGGAAGTTGCATTTTACCAAAATCAGGCCGATGAATTCAACCATGAATGCGATGCGCGCTACCATCAGCACAAAGAAGCCCTCGCTGAGAATGAAAGACTGCAAAAGCAACAGAGAGATGCCGCCGAAGACAACGAGTGGCTCACCAACCATTTCCACCAGCTCACCCAAGCAAAGCAGCAGCTTGCCGATGAAAACCAGAGGCTCAATGACCAGAGACTGGCATTTGAAGAAGAATACGAACGCATCTGCAAAACCTCAAGAATGTACCATGATGACGCCGAAGCCTTGCGTCAAGCCCTCATGTCAAACAACAACAACAACCGTAACCAGGACATGGTCGAACAGCTCAAAGAAAAGGTCACCAAAGTTAAGGGCGAACGTGACCAACTTATCGAAGCTTTCGAGTACTACCAAAATCTGCTTCTCAAGGCTCAAGCCCAAAACAAGGACCTGCTCGCCGAGAACCGCAAACTCCGACGTTCCTCCAACCCAATCGACCAGTATGCTGCGCCCATGGCAACAATGGCACCAGAGACCGGTCCAGAAGATGTCCCTCAGCAAGTTGAACCAATCCCACTCAACTTTGACGACTTTCCCAATGAAGAGGAAGGAATCGAATACTCAGATGAAGAAGACGACAAACCTCTCCCTCCTACCGCCACTCGCGCCGATGCATCTCCAGAGCGTCCTGCAGATGAGCTCGAGCAACAAATACTGGACGATAATCTCCAGAGATTCCGCACCGTCACCATCGAAGGAGAACAAGTCACTGATCCTACTCAAATCACTGAGCCCACTACCGCAAAGGTACTGGCCAAATTCACAGGACCCCTCACCCAAGAATGGGAGGACAAAGTCCAAGCCACCATCGAAATTAGAAAGATGACCGAAATCGTCGCCAAAGCCACCAACCGTGTCGAGCTCAGACGCTCCGACTTTGCTACCATCATCGCACCAGAAGGTTACAACACCGGCGCTCCCACAGGATGGCTCAATGACGAGATTGTCAATGCCTGGTTCTCCAACTTGGTCGACGCTCTGAACAAAAAGGCTGGATACGACAAGAGCAACAACGGCGGAGCTCCTTATGGATGCCTGACGACGGCATGGTACACCAACGTCACCCAGCATGGCATGGACAAGATCAGTCGCTGGGCCCGCAGAGCAAAGTTCGGAGGTGAAAGCCTACTCAATACAGAGGCATGTTTCTTGCCCATCAATACAGGAAGCCACTGGGTTGTCCTTTGCATCTCAGGCAAAAACCGCACCATCGCCCACTACGACAGTCTCGACTCGATTCCCTCCTCCTCAAAGAGTGACCGCTTCGTCGGACTTGCTTTCGAGTGGCTGGAGATGGAGCTCAAGGACCTCTTCAAGGAAGAAGAATGGAATGTCATCAAAGCGTCGTCTGGCATACAAGACAACAGCTCCGACTGCGGAGTTTTCACCTGTCTCAACGGACTTGCCTTTGCCCTGGGATTCGAGCAACCAAATGAGCAGTTCGGAGCACAGAATATGAATCACGCCAGAAGGGCTCTGATCGCCCTGCTGATGAACGGAGAGTTCGCTGGCGATTTTGCATTGTAAATACATACATGCATGCGAAGTTTTACGAGGAGTTTATGGGGAGGAATTTTACGGAAGGAGAGAGTTCACCACGAGTTTTACCAAGGGGGGAAATATCACGGAAGGTCTTACCGGAGGAGTTTCATCAAGCGAGGGGGTGCGTTTTCACCGGGGTTGCCTTTTTCGTCACAGTTTTCCGTTTCCTGCATTTCGGAGTTTGGTTTCTACATGAAAAAAAAAGGAGTCTTTTTTCGTGGATGGGAACACCTTTTCGGCGCTGGTCGCTGAATTGTTTTCTTCCTTCTTTTTTTACTTATCGCGAAGATACCCCCATCACCGGCCGTTGTTTCTTTCACAACAGGCTATGGTTACGATTACGCGATCAATGAAAATAATCACATCAGACTTTTTCGACTGCTTCTTTTGCTGTTTGTGATTTTGTTGCGCTGATCGATGTGCTTGCTTGTCGTGAAATCGAGATTTGCATATCTCATTTCTCGACTCTTCTGTTGTTGACGTCTACCTTTACCATGTCGAATCGACCGAGCGATGCGATCTGCACAGCTCGCTTGCTTGCAGATTCAGTCATCTAGACATCTCTTCGGCTGCCGAAAGCGTACATAGTCCTAGCCGCCCATCCGCTCATCTTGCTTTCGTGACTTATCTTAGCCATGTTCGTAAGGAGAGCTTGATCGCCTGTGTCCTGTGGGCTGGGTTGGGTGGGTTGTGTGGACTGGGTGTGGCTGGCTTTCACGGCTTATGGTGGGCTTCACGGCTTGTGGTGGGTGGAAGATACGTTACAAGCATACGAAGGATCTGCTTCCCTTTTCTCTGCGTCGCTTGGGATGTTTTTTTGTTGAGTTTACGGTGCAGAGGAAATAAGAAATTCGTGATGTGGCTGTAGGGACCTCCCTTTTGGGGGGGAGGAGGGGGGGAGGTAGAGCTTGCCTGCTCTCTAGATCTGTGATCAGATGTTGTGCTATAATGGTACTGTTGCAGATAATTGTACAGAACACGCCGTTATGCAAGTTCAGACCAACTGCACTTACAAGACACAAGTCTGAAAGGATCGGGTGGTTTTATTTATCCTTAACCTGCAGGGGAAGTTAGGGTCCTTGCTCCATTGCTTGCTTTCCCAAGGAGGCAGGCATTCATTCGACAATATAACGGGGAGAAGCTTACAACAAACAGACCACGAGCAAGAGTCCCAGATCAACAGCCGTCGCGATTACATACCATTTTCAAAAACAATGGTAGCGAAATCGTAGGTTTTACTTTGCCGAAGGCGGGGCTGTACAGCAAAAAGGCATCAAAGCATCCATCAAGACGACGCCGGGAAGGCGACTCTACTGGAAGTGCGGCGAGCCACATTGTTTGTACAAGACGACGCTGCTACGATCCTGAAGATAAGTTGACACGGACTGCGTTAAATCGCTGACAATGCCCTGTTGTTTTGTTGATTCGAGTCCAATTCATCAAGTCGATTCATCGAGTCCTCACAGAGCTTACCCGTTACAAGGCAAGAGCAAGACAAGTCAAACCTTCCTTCGGAACCAGTTATGAGCCAACTGGATTGACAATCAAACATTTCCCTTCCCTTCATCATCCTTCTGTTGTCACTCTACCTTCGACATCGATCATACCATCATCTCCATTGTCGTGTCTTCCCAGCCTTGATCAAGGTGGAATCATCTGTTGTCATTCCGTTGTTGACAGTATCTTTGTGTCGTTGATTCCCTGATTACAGTCTGCTTAGCAGACCGCCGTCAGACTGGCACCAGAACCGTTACTGTCGGTGAAAGGAGCCAACAAGTCATTAAAGGCTCCAGTCCAGCGATCAGTCCTATCAGTCCCTTCAGTTCCATCATTGACGAAATTATGGCTCCAAATTAGACTCTGTGGACGTTCTCAGGAGACCCAGGCTAAGACGTAGAGGACTGGATTGAGCTATGTGGGCTTACCTCTCAGATGGCGGCCAAGTCGTTCGACTCGGAAGACGACAAGCGCGCAGCACGTATGCAGCAACTGAAGCAGGTTCGGAGGTCTATTTACTTTGACGCCCTTCTCAATCTTGGCAAAGATGGAGGAGAGAGAGGGAAGCAGAGAAACAGGCACAGCCATTTCGGCTTTGTCATCTCGATCGAACTGACTTGGTACCAAACTTGAGCGAGAACTCTGCTCATTATTGGGTGGGATGTTCATCTTTTCTTCAAAGAAGGTGGAGCCCGCTCCCCTTCTCCCTCTACTCGAAAGCTAGACTAAAGGTCGATATCGCACCTCCATGCCGGTGTGCGCAGGTCCGGACACGCTTTCATACAAGCCTGCAGAAAAATCATTTGGGTAGCATATTTATTCCCCACATCTGTAACCATAGCCAGATTGGAGCTTTTGTTCTCTTTGACATGGATATATATAGGACTGCTTAGGCTTTTATCCAGTGGCGTAGCGCGCAAGAAGCTATGAGGGAGTATCGGAGAAGGCTGTCTAAAGGATGTCCTCGCTTTCTAATGGAAACAGGTTGAGAGACATGTTGACAACGCTACCGGTATCTACGACTACTGTAAGGCAACTGGAATCCCGAATGTCCTTGTCGGATTGATGCGATGGGAAGACGCTTGGGATATTCCTGGAGAAAGCACTGAATATACAGGCACAATCTTCATGTCTGCTTCTCATCAGCTGTTTGCCGATAATCTCCGGATCCGGGTTGTGATGGAAATTATGCTTTCGATGGTTTGTGAGATATGAAGTTCGTTAAGGGGATGTGGAGCCTATGTCTTGTCTTCCCCCTTCTTGAAGTTTTGGCATCTTTAGATATAGATCGTTGAACACGACGGCACCCTCTGGTTCCCACGAATGCTTGTTATTGCGGTGGATAAAAAAGACTTCTCGAGTGGCCTGTTTTTCTACCATCTACGAATTCTGTCCACGCTCACTTCTCCGTATGCTAATGCATGTGACCCACAAGAGGACAGGGTATATTCTATAAAAGCACCCTTCCTGCAATTATTGCGTAGTATCCAAGGACATTCCTTCAACCCCACACTGCCCCTGGGCGGTGGTAGAGGTCCTCAAGGAAACATTTCTGGTGTTGCCGTTTTTCTACTCGTGATGGAGGGGCAGGGAGTGGATATGACGTGCAGGCACTTTTCTTTCTCCCCTTTCTCTTCGGGTTCGCGCTCTTCTTTTCACGTTGTGTTGGAGTCGGTGTATTGTGGAGTTTGTGTATTGACTATGAGATCTTGATATCCAAAATTCGGCTATGGAGCCTGCTTGTTTCTCCTCTGGCTGTGGTGCGTGGATCATCGAGCATTGTCGTTCATAGAACAGCTCCGGCCGAAGCAATGATCGCGATCTTCCACCTGGTTCATACTTGTGCATCAGGATTCTGTCAGGAGGGCTAGATTTTATACTGCTCATCCGCGGATGAGTGATTTGAAAGAAATGCCTTGCGATGTTGAAGTGTCATGTGCCAATCGAAAAATCCCTGGAAATATAAAACCAGATCGTTCTGTATCTTGGTCTAGTTAGGAACGATCTCTTCTTTCCTCCACTCCACAGCGCCGCCCTTATTCGTCGCAGTTGAGGCATTGGGAAAAGCTGGGCTGGACCTTGTATCCCTTGTGCGGATACCTTAATCAACGACCGCTTTCGAGAGCGCATCGCGCGTTCAGCAGGCACATCTTAGGCATCATTCTCCATGTCTCTCTTACGCTCTTCGCTGATTTGAAAGTCTTCCACAATTTGTACCTCAACTTCGACTGTATCTCATAGCTGGGATCTTCATATATCTTCTACACATCCAGAGCCTGCGCATGATCTCGCCCTCGCTTGCCTCCTAAAGTCATTGAGTGCCCCGGCGTACTCATATTTGCGTTCCTGGTTTCCCTTCGTAATGGTGTAAAGGTGAGAATTGGCTTTTTTCTGCATACGCAAGTCCAGCTATATACCTCATTCTTTATCATCTCCTCTTTCTCGACTCTCTGGATCAGAGGCGGTAAACTTGTGCGGCTTCGTGGGGAACGATCACGAGTCCGAGGGGAAGTCACGAATTGCATATAAAAGCAGCAGTCTTTCTTCTCGGCTTCTCCACTTTTACAAGTGAGCTGGGACATCGATTACAACCTCTCTGCGAGTTTGACAGCACTAATCTGGTCGAGCGAAGGGTGTGGATTCTTGGTGTTTCTTTGGCGAGGGAATACATTAGACAGGCAGCTTTCTGGTGCATCTTAGTTGTTCTCATTGTATATTGCGTTGTTAGGACCGTGGTTGCGATGATTTGTTGCGGATTTAGCAGCGACTTCTTTGGGATCCGCAGTCTGTTGAGTTGTGATTAGCCTGATTGTTGAGCTCCTCTCCCGACTTCTGGATTTGTTGACAGCATGACTAAGATTATGACAAGTGGCACGCACCGAAATGTTCTGTATTTTTTTCGAGTGTTCTCGACTTTCATACTAGTAGAATATGCTGACATATAGGAAACTCGCATTCTCTGACTCTTTCTCGAAGGTTCAGCTAGCTTCATTGAGACCAGCGGAGACTCCAGACAATCGGCATAGCCAAGTGGAATCACTATAAATCTCCCATAACCGCTCTTCCTTTGTTGCTTAGAATGGGGAAGGAAGAAACTTCGCAAGACTGGAGAAGTTTGTGTTGACATGTCAAAGCAATCATTAAACATTCAAGGCCAGAGACGAAGAGGTCCGGGCATCTCCAAACAGTTGCGACAATTGATGAATCTCATTGCTCGGGCATCTCTCCATTCGAAGGTTGAAACGCTTGTTTCCAAGTCTTTCGGAGATCGCTTGTTTAATTGCTGCTGAACACGAGCCTGCTCCATGTCTTCCCTCTCTCGTTGGGACGTTTCTTCATTAGTCAAATTTTGCTTGAACACTTGGCAGGACACATGATTCTGGCTTGTCTCGGTGTTTACGTCCAATCCGATAATGTTCCAATCTGTCCCTAAATACCATCTTCCGAATCTATTTGCTCGCATGTTCTAGCCTCATGACTCTGGAGCTGCTCTTCCAATGCTAAGGGCATACGAGCATCCAGATGCAACCTACCTCGAGATCCAGTGCTTAGGGCGATGACTTGAAGCAATGGGCTGATTCGGGCGCTGTCGAGATACGATATCGGAAAGTTCTACGCAACCATGAGAGGACAACAAGCAGGCATGCTCTCCCGCCCATTTTCCTACATCTCTGGCCCAGAGTGACGAATTGAAAGACTCCTGATTTCTTACAGCTGAGATGTGCAAGCTTGATGATTTGTGAGCCTGCTGTCAATCTATTCTTCCCTGCTTAGATGACTGGATATGCCTTGCGTACGAATGAGCGGACGCAGCTTCCCAGCCCCTAGATTGCGATTCTTCCAGTCAGCCTACATAGAAGCATTGCTCAGCCTCTCTGGCTCTATATAGATGGATTGCATCTGTACTTCGATCAATACAGCCACTGATACTGTAATTCCCTGTATGTGCAACTCTTTCAGCTGACTCCATCCAGCTATTTTTGCAGTCTATATCCATCTTCGACCAGCAGTTCTCCTTCGTCAGGAATACTTGATGGTAGCCATGATGTGCAAATCTGGCGGGGAGCCTTGAACGACCCCAAATAGACGAGACCTAGCGATAGGCGTGGAAGGAGAATAAGCAGGCTCTAGTTGATATTTCATTTTCTCTCTCTTTCTCCTTCTCCCTTTCGCGATTGACTGATTTTACTCAAGAGATTTCCATGATACGAGAGTTTGTAGAGCCTGGTCATTGTGTCCCCTCTTTGAGTTATTCACCACTTGACTCAGTAACGTTCGATTGGACACAAGCCTCTAATTGGGAGGAGGTCGATGTTTGCCATCATCTTGCGTGAGAAGATGGAAGCCTCGATAGGTGGCTATTTTTATAGACACGATCCATCCCCCAAAGTACTTATATGCTCATGTCAAATGAGTGGTTTCAAACATGGGACACGTACACCCTTCACCGTCAAGTGATATTAGCCCGTCTATCTTAAGAAACTCTGGAAGAGGTTAAGACATCATTGCAGAGCGGCCGAGAACCTTCGCTGTGCGATCGTGCATTCGACAAATGCAGTATTTGGCGTGAACCCTGGCGAAATAAGCTGGCAGGTTTGTTCAATGCAATCTCGACCGAAGGGAGGAAAATATGCAGGCATCTGCAACAAACATCCTCGGGTTACTCTATCATCTCCTGTGCCGCTTACTACATCCCATTTCTCCTTTTCTATCTCGCCAAAGCAGCAGAGAAATTCACTTCGCTCGGATTAATAGAGCCTGTCTACTCTTCGATTTCCCCTCTCTTCTTCAAATACCAAACTTCAGCCGTATCGTCCTGACACACGCACGACAGCCTGCATAAGGAAAGTACAGCTTCAATGTATTGCCAATACCTTCGAGTATCGCGGTATACTATGCGTAGAGCTCCCCTCTAGCCCACCAAGTCCTGTAGATATCCCCGTCTCCAAATCCACCAGCTCGCAAACTCAGGTAGCATAAACTCAAGTCGCACAGTAGTCAACATATATATTTAGGAAAATTCGAAACCCTTCCTACAGCTACCGAATTTGCTACGATCGAACGCGCGTGTGTACGCGCCTGCTACTGATGTGACTTTGAACAACTAGGTCGTGGCTCCGAGACTACCTCGAGCGTGCGACGCGAAAAGAGCAGACCTGCAGAAGAACGCACTCCTCTCTATCTCCTCTTAAACATTCCCCTCTCATTTGCCGACGCTTCCGGCATGCAAAAAGACAGGAACAACGTGCTGTGCTGGGATATCCACAATAACGACGTCGATACTCGCCCCCTTCCACCCCCTCTTTGCCTCTTGGCCTCTCCTACAGTGTCACCGACGACAATAAAGCAAGTGCAAGCCCAGCCAGTGAGCCCTCCTCTCCAATTTCCTGTACTGGCTACCAAGCAGCCCAGAGCTCAACGCTTAAATACCATCCGATACACGAAGAACATGCTCCTTCTTTACAGCTCTTACCACTCGACGTTGGTTGCTCAGTAGCAGTCGGTAAACCTCTCCCTCTACCTCTACCTCTACCACAAGATCTATAAGACTCGACATCCTACATCTCGCATCTCGACAAACACCCAACACTCCACCTAGTCGATCCCGTCTCATGCGACGATTCAAGAGATGAAGAGACGCAGCAGTGCGATGAGCACAGTGAGGTATATCAAAGAGACAAGAGACTACATGATCGAGTCAGGCTGCGGGCGAAATGAGGTTATAGATCCACTTTTGACCAAGACATATATAAGCTAGATACGGTGCTAGATACAGTGGACTTGTGATAATTCAACTTTTATGTAGTTCAGAAGAAGGAGAATCAGAATCCCATCTTGTTGAGCAAAGTTCTTTACCACATGATCATGATGTTGTATCATGGATGAACGACTCGAACACTTTATTCGAATTTAGTTATGTTGGAAAGTAGATGAGATCAGAAATAAGCAAATAACGAGAAAACCATACTGTTCATGTGCTCATGAGTCGTAAGTCAATAAGAAGCCCCACCCCTATCCTCCAGTAATTGATGAAAGCACTGACTACCCTCTAGTAGTTGAAAAAAGCACCGAGCCCGCATTGATCATACCATCAAACTAGAAATCAGCTCTCTCAGGCCAGTCTGACTTTGAGATTGGCATCCGCTCAGTACCTGAGCACGAACAGCCTTAGTGACCACCACAGTCTTCCCATACCTCTGCATCAATCCCACCATCTTCTGCATCTCTTCTTCGGAACAGAAGTCGCTGCCAAACACTTTGAGGAGCATCTCCTCGGTGACAGACATAGCCGGATCGTGTTCAAGTGCCACCTCAAATATATCCACAGAGCCATACGGATCAAGTGATTCGAGGATCAGGTCGCTAGGTACCTGTAGTTCTTTGTCGTGATGGAGCAGCAGCCGAAGAAGCTCGGTGGATCGGAAGGGGCTCTCCAACACAGCGGCGAGTACCTCGTCGGATATACGCGTGTCGGGATCGTGGCGCTCGAGCAAGAATTCCATGTGCTTGGGTTGACTCGTCACCTTGAGTACGTCGTTGGTGACCTTGAGGTCCGGATTCCGCTTCCACAGTTCCTCTAGAGCATCTGATTCCCTGTCCAAGTCCGACGCTTGCAGGACGTTGATGACCACGGCCGTCGTCGGAACCAGCTGGGTTTCATGCTCAAGAAGAAGCTTGATGCATTGCCAACTGCTTTGAGGCTCGAGTATTGAGGGTGTGATCTTGCAGATTGATTGTTGCTGTAGCAGAATTTCCAACACGTAGCTGCTGCGAATGCTCTTCAGAATATCTTCAGTGACACCAAGACCTGCAGCGCGGCTGAACAGGAATTCAAGAAATTCTCTATCGACCGTGGATTGACCCAGCACGGTCATCAGAACCTTTTCGGTGACCACGATCGCCTCGTCGTATTCGAGCAAGGTCATAATGGTTCAGGCTGCACAAAATTGGATTCTATTGTCGCTGAAGTGATGAGGTCATCTTGGCTGATCTCAATATCTTTACCATATTTCAACAGAGTGATGACAGCAGTTTCCTGGGAGCTTGAGTCTCTTGGACGGCGGTACAGGCTTCCTGCTTGGGCGCTCAAAGCATACGATAGGGGCGTTCGTTTCTGATCATCTCTTGCGTTTGAATTTGCGCCACATTCCAATAAAATGCGGATTGCACCAGTGAGTCTCCGCCGGCAAGCCCAGTGAGGGGGCGTGATTGCGCCATTGAAAGTGGTCTCCATATGAACCCTTCTTTCCAACAGCAAATTTAGGGCACTCAAATCTCGCCCTTCCAATGTGGCGAAAAGAGCGCTTCCAAAGTGACCACCATAAGCATTAATATCTGCTCCTCTGTCAAGCAGTAGTTGCACAAGAGAGGCATTGCCAGAAAAGGCTGCCAGGTGCAAAGCGTTGCCGAATAATCCGAATTCGATCTCGCATTCCGCACCACCGTCGTTGCAGTTTTTCCACGTCGCCACCGAGAATCCGCGCGGCCTTTGCGTATTTCTTTGCGGCACCTTGCAGTTTCGGTTCGCTGCTGCATCGAGAGCGGTATAAGAACTGTATCCATGCGAGCCATCACCAACATGCTTCAAGTCCGCCCCACTAGCAACGAGTAGGCGAACTATATCGGTACGACCCTTGGTAGCGGCCTTGTGAAGGGGGCTGGCATCTTCGACTTGTAGGTATGCATAACGAGGCCATTTCTTCCCACACACATTGACAGGCGATCCCGCATCCAGCAATTTCATGACGATCTCGAGGTCTCCATGCCCACATGCAGTAATTAATGGATAATTTTGACCTTCAACATCTTCATGAACATCCGCACCAGCGCGAAGTAATATTTCAACAACATTCAAACAACGAGCCCTCGCCGCAAGCTGCAACACGCTCGGTGGGGTCCTCGCATGATCATTGGGGTACAGCTGCTCTGAAACGAAGTGGAGGCTCGTGTCAGCCCCAGCCTTGATAAGAGTCTTGACCACATCAACATGACACCCTACAATTGCTGCGCATAGAGCAGTCTGGTGTCTTCCTTGGAGAATGTTGACGTTTGCTCCAGCTTCAAGCAAAGACCGCACCATCTTGATGTGTCCGCAACGTGAAGCAGCCTGCAATGCTGTTCCATAATGATAGCCGACAGCATTTACATCCACACCACGTTGGAGAAGCAATGCAACAGTCGCAGACCTATCCAAGAAGGCAGCCATCTGAATGACAAGGTCGCACCTTTCGTCACAAGTTCATTCATCAGGTAAACGTGAGAGAAACGTCTCAAGAACAGCTCCGGGGCCCTCTTCAAACACGTATCTCAATGATTTCGCACGAAGGAAACGACCGTCTGGATCATCGGCGTCGTGGTAATATTTGCGTGATTTCTCGCCCGAGAAATAACTCAAAGCCCCATTCATCAGAGATTTCGCACTTTCTCCAGTCTTTGGTAAAATAGCGCCGGCATCAAGGAGTTGCTTGGTGATGCTCTGAGCCACAAGTTCTCGTCCAGCCGCTGCATGCAGCGCTGACGTGTCACTGTTTGTTGCATTCACGTTTGCACCACTGTCGATTAGCCAATCTATCCCCAAGGTACTGCAACACGCGGCGGCATAAACGATTGGATAATCATCGCATCCACCAAGCGCATTCGGTTCAGCGCCACGGGAGAGCAAAAGATTCAGAACTGCTTCTTGTTCACCGAACTCACCTTCGTTCCAAAGGTGGTCACGAATGATGGATCTAAATGAATTTGGAGGCTCGTTAAATCGGCGAAATCCGCGCAAGCAGGCTTGAAGAGCGTTGCTTTTTGGTCCTTTGGCCGAGGATTGTGTAGAAGCGCCGAAGTCTTCAATGCAGTCAAGGCAGTACTCTTGAACACAAGGCGCTGGTACCGCTGCAACAACAGCGTTCACGTCTGCTCCTGCTCGAAGTAAAGATTCGACAACTGTCGGATGACCAGCCTGTGATGCAACCGCGAGAGCTTGAGTAAGGACCTTCCCAACACTCTTATACATCTGCGTCTTGCCACAAAGAAGTTCAACAACTTCAAGGTGACCATGACCGGCAGCAAATACAATACTCTCTCCTGGAAGAAAGATCTGATTTTTTAGAGATGTGTTGTCGACCAAGAGAGGCACCAAATCAAGATTCCCTTTAGCTGCACAGCTGGCGAGCATTTGCAGCAGGTCTTTATCTTGAAAATGGTTCCGGCCAACTGTCTCCAAAAGAGTAATCGCGGCTTGGGTGTTTCCTGAGCGACAAGCAGTCATGAAAGCCTGGATTAGTACTTCAATATTGAGCGCAGGTTGAAGCTCTTGTAGCAGACCAATTGTCTGCGAACTTTCGCTAGATAATCTATTCTGGCCGCAGATACTATGCAAGGCGGTTCTGCGCATGTCGAGTTTTTCCAACTCCGAGAAATGTGTCTCCGACATGTTTATACCCATTCGAGCAATGGAAGAGTGCCCGGAGCACAAGAGCGTCTGTGCTGATGCTTGAACATCTTGATCTGCCATCGAAGAATGCTTCAATAAAGCTTGCAAGATTTCGATTGTCCGGAAGTTGCTGCTACATTGAACGCCTTGCGAATATATCGTACCAAATCTGTGGAGCTTCCAAGAAACAGTTGGACCATGTCCCTGTTACCGTTTTGTGCTGCTAGTATGAGGGCATCGCCAACTTCGTCTTCGGAGATGCCCAAAGCCCTTGGTCGCTCGAGAGAAATTCCACGACCGACTTTTGATTCGCAGATGCTGCCACCAGAAGAGCAAAATTTTCGCGCCTGGTCGGAACCACGAATTCGTCTATTTCAGAATCTGGCTGTTTAACTGCACAGATTGGCTGGTCCAAAGCTTTGAAGGCGTTTTCGAAACACCAGGCTCTGAGATGCGGACCCTATTGTAGCGTGCTCGCCTGGGCTGTTTGTCTTTCAGACTCGGTGATGGATCTCTTAAAAATGCCTTGTATTCTGAAGGCAGCTCCATGAGAGCTTGGGGTCCAAGAGGTGTTGTGCGAAACTTGTAGCCTTTAGTGAGCATGTATGCAAGAATATCTTCGTGGCCACCCTCGGCTGCAGCATGGAAGGCATCTTTCGTGAAACCTTTCTCGTGAATGGAAGCGCCTTTGGTCAATAGAATTTCGACTACTTCGATGTGGCCGCAATAGGCCGCAGCTTGCAGGGCATTACCGTAAGGACCGCCGGTCTGATTGATGTCTGCCCCTGCGTCCATCAATAATTGGGCCATCTGCGCATGGCCCTTCATCGCCGCAGCTTGTAGTGCGGCTCCGGCGACACCACTCGCGTTCACCTTCGTATGCCTGTCTAACAACAACTGGGCAATGCGCTCATGATTTAAGAGACTAGTGCATCTCAAGGGCGAGCCGAACAAGCCTTCTTCTTCCACATCCAATCCCTCGTCCAGCAAGAAAGTCACCATATCAGCTTTGCCATAGATAGCGGCAGTGCTGATACCATCAGGTGGCAATATGGTCGAAGAACTTGCCGATTTACTGATGATTTTCCGAAGGATATCGACTCGTCCATTGCGGATTGCTTTTACAACTCTTGCGATGGTTTTCTCTGTGGTGCTTTGTCCGTTAGGGAGCTTGTGTAACCAGTCCAGAACGCGAAGGAAACCAGCCTCTGAAGCGCTTAAGGCTGCCAAATCATAAGTATCCTGGTCAAGATTTTGCTTTTGGTGCGCATTTTCTAGTAGACACAGTACAACATCTTCATGGTGGCCGCGAGCAGCAGCTTCGATTGGATTTCGTGATGGACCGGTATTTGACATAGAGACTGGCGCTTCAAGAAGGACCTGAACAACGGCCAGATGACCTGCGTAGCAAGCAGCAACCAGAGGGCTGCCTTGTCTTCCGCATGGAATATTGCAGTCAGCACCTTGTTGGATCAGGCGGTGAACAATATCAGCGTATCCATATGCCGCCGCCAGGTAAAGTCCAGTCTGACCGACAAGGTTTTTATGGTCTACATCATTCGTTATCATACGCTTACTTTCCATGTGATTAACAGATCACCAAGACCATAAACGCAGGCTGTGAAAAGAGGCGAGAAATCGATACTTTGAACGGCGTCCAAAGATTTTTGGAGATTATCTCTGCCCAGAGCTGCAGAGATCTGTTGAACAGATTCAAGCCAGGTCTCGAAAGCCCAGCTCACATCTTCACTTTCGTCGTCTTCATAAATGAACTGTGTCACCTGGTGCAATAGGATCCCTTCTGAATCGATGGAGCTTGCCCGTCTGTAGTGGTGAGCCCAGTAGGTGGCAGAGTAGCGATACAGAGGCTCAAGTGGATCGATTTTGTAACCCATCATCCAAGTCTGTAAACATTGCCTTGCAAGAATTCCATGACCCAGGGGCTCCCTGAAGACGGGCAGGCTGCGAACAAACTCCTGGACTGATTGATGCGCGAAACGGATGGCTGACCCGGAATCGATTACAACCAGATTTAAGCAAGCCTTTGCTATATATGCAATGTCAGAATCAGTTGATGACACTGCCGAGATGAATGCATTAGGATCCAGTGGCTCTTGAGCATATAGGAGCCACGAAATCGTCTTTACCGCCATGTCCCGCGCGGCGGGTTCAGCACTGAGCATTCTGTCCACAACATGCGTGTACATTTCATCCAGTGTGAAGAATCTGCGGTGTCGTCTCGCGTCCAGTCTATCTTTCTCAAGGGACATTCGTCGCAGATAGTCCAGCTGTAATTTGACCCAGAGAAACCTGAAGATCATCACTTTGGTCAGAAAGACCAACAAAGGATAGTCGAATACTCACATTTCACCTGCTGCATCAAGAAGTGTATTTATCAATTCCTCAAATTCTGCTGCTGTCTGATTCTTGAATAGCTTCTCCTGACCGTCAACACCATCTAGCAGACGGTGGGTGAAATTCCTCAGATCTTCACGGTTGTCCCAACTCTGAATGCGTATTTGGGGGACAGCTGAAAGTGACAAAAGAACATCGTTGTGGTCACGGCTTCTGACAAATATCTTAGCAATGTTTTTCGATTCCCTAACAATCTGATGGAAAGCCTTAAGCAACTGAAGTCGATCACCATCTTGCACTTCGTCGAGAGCATCAATGACGATTGTTACCGGATCGTGATTCGTGATGTCCAGGATCAATCTCACGCAATCTTGATCCCGTAATCTGGTCAATTCGTAGCCTTCTGCTTTGCATCTTGCTTGTCTGCGTTCGAACTCCGAAAGCAGGACTTCTTTGACTTTCATTTTTGGGTCACCCGACATGGCGAGCTGTCTTACAACGCTCCGCAAAACTTCATCGGCCTGTCCGCGTGCCCGCTCGGTTTCGTATCTCGCACAGTAGAAGTATGCAAAGGGTGCCATAGTCTTACAACAGCCTGGGATGCCATGAAGCAACAAGATAGAGGAACTGCTTGAAACTCTCCAATCTTTATACTCCGGTCTGTCCAGAAGCCACTTACCGGTCAAGGCCAGTCGAGTTTCGCACACGTTCTCATGCAAAGCATTGAAATCGATCGGGGAGACCCAGCGACGTATTTCCTGCATCTGTCGCTCCTGCAATGTTTTCTCGGATATTCGGGCTTGTTCTGATAGGCGAACCACAATCTCTTGAATATTGATCAGTGTTTCCGTATCTAGCAGATGCGCAAGTTTCAGCACTTCAGCCTCTTGAGCCAACATCTTTTGCATTGTGGGGTTTTCTGTGTTTCGAAGCAGACTTTTGAATGTTCGAACTGTAAAAGTCAGCTTGGTCATCATGAGACGCGACTTGAAGTTCTTGATACCGAGCGTCTTGTCTTCGTAATAGCCTATGGCTTCCGACAAGAATGTGAGTATCGAGGCGTACAACTTGGTCAGAGACTCTTCAATTTGATTGATGGTTCCTGATGAGCGTGATAGATAAAGCTTTTTGAATACGGCATAACACGCGATGAGCCGAGAGACAACTTCCAGATTCTCTGCCATGGCGCCAAAGATCTGCATGTCGTTCACTGCAATTACCAGCAAGAATCGTACTCCTGCCCATGGTAATGCAGCGTGAGCGGTATCATATTGCACAACGTTATCTCCAACTTCCTTGAATTTGTTGATCCATTTGACAATCTTCTCAAGAACATCGCGCACGATAATGATTTCACCATTGGGCTTCTTGAACTGCCAGCGTTCCCTCAAGCAAGTTTCTCTTCTATCCTGCGCAGCTTTGAGGGCGGCTGTCGCAACGTCAATTTTGCTGGTATTTGCTAAGCTGAGTATTTTCTTGGTTTTTGGATCCAATGAGTCGACGGCCAACTGCCAGTAGTTCCGTTTTACCACTGACAATGTGGATGTAGGCGACGGTATAGTGGGTCATAGATATAGAGCCGATGGGGTAATAGGAAAGAAGAGAGGGCCATTGTTCAGAGCGTGCATGACATCAGATGGCAGTGATCATATAGAATGTCATGCAGGCTTCGCCATGTCCTTGCATGCATGACCACTGAGGCAACCTAGTCAGGATCCCTGCCTTGTTAATGCACGATAGTAGGTAAAATCTGATTGGGATACCGGACAAGGGCACTGTGTAAAGAACGATAAGGTACCGGTGAGCAGCCATGCTCAGCCGACCGTCACTGTCGACGTCGACAAGCACAGACCAATGCTTTGGCTACGGTAGAGGAGAAAGCGCCAAGGAGTGGCGCCAAGGTACCTCTACCTCTCCCTCGCCTTCCATTCCATATCAGGCATCGCAATCAGGAAGCCTGACTCAAGCACAAGGAAGGTAATGAGAGTGTCAAAGGTACTGCTCCAGTACTTCGTCGACTGCGCTTCCTCCCCCAAAATTAATCGCCAAGTCCGATGCTAGAATCGGTACCAAATAAGGTACCTTAGTAAAGTAGTTGTGCCGGCACCAGTAGATGGAGTATCAGCTGGCGAAATCAGGTCGGACCTTGTGTTCGCCAGATATTTAGCGCTAAGCCTTATCAAGCTTCGAAAGGGCGACCGTGTCTGTTCTGGCTTTATAGGCAACTCTAGACTGACTTTGTTATTAGCACATGCCGGTATCTATGATAACTTCATATTTCATGATTTCAACTATGCATAGCATAGGACATAAGCCTGAGGGTGGTACTTGGAGCATGAGGCCCAAAACACCTAAAGAAATCGTGTCATGTATTACCAGTCTTGGTCAGACTCAACAAACAGTAGGCTCAAGTAGGCAAACGGTAGTTCCATGTCTGAAATTCATGGAGAATCTTTGCTTCACATCCACGAAAGTCGGAGAGAATGTCTAGACTTCGTGGCTTCATTTGATAGCTCGTAGTATACATGTCCTTGCTACGAATCCGACGCGGAACGCTGATGCTGCAACCCTTTGTAAACGGTGAAGGTCAACATCAGCTAATGCTTCGCAAATCACTTCAGCGCATCCTTGTTGTAGCTCCTGTCCGTGTTTGCGGAGGCTCTTCACTCTTTCTTTTCTCTTGAAGTCAAGAAATATATGATGAAGATTTTGTAGGTCTGAGGTTGTGAGAAGAGGATTACTAATATGCCACGCACCTGCGCCAGGGTCTTTCGTTCCAGCCATATTCGGCTGGTGACGACTTATAAATGGTTGTAGAAGTTGCCTGTCTGCTTCGCAAGAGGTGCTTGTAGCCCCAGCAAGGAGTCTGATGACATGTCCTGGCGTGAAAGAGATGGCGCTGGTGAGGTGGCAAGTTGAGCATGATTGTGTGCAAGGAGATCGGGTCATCTGGGAGCCGGTGATGCGGCAGCGTCACTTCCAGGGGTTTCGGCTCGACTAAGCGGCGTACCAGAACCGATGCCGCCAAGCCTCTTCTTCTTGACTTTCTTCCGAGGTACGACGACAGGCTTGGTGCCATAATTAGAAAGAGAAAGATAGGTTCCACAAGTAAGACATGTGTTGTCCTCCAGTGGGGAGCAGAAGATGCTGAGGCAGATGCTGCAGACCCAGCCCAGATCGACGACCCTTCCGTGGCAGAAACAAGCGGCTCTGAAATCGACGCCTTCGCTCTCTCCTGGCTGAACCAGCCATTTCCGGGCGGATTCGTCGGGGAGATAGGCCATCATCAACGTCTGTAAAAGTCCAGCTACCTTGTTGCGAGGCTTCTTCTTTTGTTCGTTGGGAGTATCAATATTGTCGCCATCACTCGATCCAGTTCTTGTACTTGCACCTCCTAGATCGATATAAATGCCCCCAGTAGCATCAGCGGCTTGCTGCAAGAATTCGGCCTCGGAATACTGATTCAAAGTCAATATATCAATCGGCACGCCCAGTCTCTGACATGCGAATATGCTATTCATAATAGGGATGTATTGGGTTGCCAGATCGCCCGAGACGCTGATAATCAAGATCCTGCTCAATAGACCTGTCGTGTTGGAAGAAGGAGTGCCGTCAACAGAGCTGACATTGAATTGACCGGCGGTGATGGATGCATCGTTCGAGGATGAGACAGCGGTACTGTTGGGAGCAGTGAGGGTCTGCTTGCTGATGTACGACAGGGCCAGAGTGAGGGCGCCAGAGAGCATTGTCGATGTCAACGAGGAGAGGTCGTCGGGGGAGGTCGAGGCCATCAGGCTGCGCAGATTGCTGGTAATTGCATTTTCTACAGTCGCGAATGGCCGATACTTGTTTGCATCACCTGTCAGAACCGACGGCGCATCCGACATATCCACATCTTCAGAACGGAAGCCGTCTCCATTCGCTTGTTGCGCTTGTGCTCGTGTCTTTTCTGATGGGAGTGACGGTGTGGGATAGAGAAATTGGGCGCGACCGGTATGTGACGCGATCACAGCTGCGCGGTTGGCATTGTTGATAGCAAGGTGAGCGTTGATGAAGACGAGGATGTTGGCGATAGCTTGTGTGAGAGGAAGTGTCGATGATAGAAGTGACCATGCGTGAGGGTTCGTATCGAGAATAATGGTCAAGAGAGACGGCGGAACGCCTGCACATTATTGTCAACGTTGCGCTGTGTTTTGATACCTATCATTAGCATCATGTAGCTACCTGAATCACTTTGCTCTTCACGACTGGTTCCGTCTACGGCGTTCATTGTGCCGCTTTGCCCTGAGACTATCGGTCCATGTGTATGTGTTGTCTAAGGGTTTGACAGATCTGTCCGACTTCCTACAAGAGCCGCCGAGAAAGCTAAGCTGTGAGTTCACAATTTAAAAGTGAGCCATTGCAAGACACTCAACATTAACTTTCTCCAAGAATGACGACGTCCAAGGTCGGACATGCGCCTGGTCAAACGCCGAGCGCGCGTGCACACGTGCTCCCATTTATCGACATTATATTTTATTATTACTTTCACAACTTGACCCTCATCATCCCGCTCAAGATAACCTGTTCAAAATGAACAAAATACAGGCATACAAACTACCAGACGAGACCGTGGTAGCGAGTGTGCCGTATTTGGAAAAATGGGCTGAATCTTTCCTGGTCACTTCTCCAGCCTTGTCTGCTTATTTAGGAGCACAAAGAGATCGTCTGTGTCAAGTACAACATGTTCTTCCTGAAGACCATGAGACACGCAAAGCCTGTCAATCATGTGGCTCAATTCTAGTACCAGGCTGGTCCTGCAAGAAGTATCGTCCGAGACCAAATCCTCAGCAGAAAAAGGACGCCAAGAAGCACAGTGCCAGCCCGGTAAAGGCATCCATTAAGAAAGCAGAACCCTTGGACTATGTCGCATATGAATGCGATCTATGCCACGTTGTCACGCGTTTCAAGTTACCGACTAAGAAGACAAAGGTTGCCACGAGGAAGATGCGTGAGCCAGACGGGACCACCAACGTCAAGGTCACGGGCGCATCCTCTCTCGCAACTACTCCTTCCGTAATGCCTACACCATCACCAGTACCACAGACTATGGAGTCAACGTCAGCTCCCAAGAAGGATGTGGAGGGATCTGGCAGGAAGCGAGCAAAGAAGAACAAGTCCGGTGGACTGGCTGCTCTGCTTGCTAAGAGCAAGAACGAGAGCGCTTCTCCTGCTGGGTTCGACCTCATGGATTTTATGAAAACTGCTTGATCTGCGTCACATCTTCTCATTCAAGTGGCAATTTGTCCTCGCAACATCTACCTGGCGGAGGCCTGTTACTGGGGTGAGCTGATCGGGCACAGCTATGAGCCAAAGGCAATCTATCAGTTTTCATCTCTTCTTTGACATGCCACTGAGAACAAGCGACTACGAATACAGGCCAGGCGCTTCCAGGATGTTCCCCCAGCCGCCATCACATGCCATGTGCCTGCCAAGACCAACAGGATCAGGGTTATCTGATAAGATCTGTTGCCCCGCGCTAAGATTTTCACACTACATCATTGGCGCCGTCGCCGCAACTTTGGGCTGTGAATTTCTTAAAACAGCCTGACTGTTTGATAATCCTCACTACTAAATTGAACTTGGATTCTGCCTGCCTTGTACAGTACTCGAGCAGAAGAAAATATCACCTCACAGAAAACTGGCAACTGCGAGCAAAATCATACACGACAAATCCAGACGAAAAGTACACAGCCATGGCAGCACAAATGCCCGGCCAATCCTTGGCCAAGGACCTCTTCGCAGACATGGGTCGCAAAGTCGAGAGCCTGAGCGGGCCCGCCAACAGCGCCGAGGGAGATTCGGAACCCAAAGTTGTCGAGGAAGTGGAGAGCTTGTGCATGAACTGCCACGAAAATGTGAGTATAGATCAATAGCATCAAGCGCAAACAGAGTCACTAACAAATAATCTCAGGGCATCACCAGACTCCTCCTCACCAAGATCCCTTTCTTCCGTGAAGTCGTTCTCATGTCCTTTGCTTGTGAAGAGTGCGGCTTCAAGAACTCCGAAATCCAGTCAGCAGGCGAGATACAGCAGCGCGGCTCCCACCACACTTTCAAGGTCGAGAATGAGCAGGATTTACAACGACAAATCGTCAAGACCGACTATGCCGTCTTCAAGGTCGAAGACCTCGACTTGGAGATCCCAGCTGGCCGTGGTCAACTCACCAACATTGAGGGTCTCCTGTCCGCAGTAAAAGCAGACTTGTTTGAGCATCAGGGTGCACGTATGGAGCAAATGCCAGAGGTGGGAGTCAAGGTTGGAGAGGTCATCTCAGCACTCGACGATATGCTGGCGGGTAAACGTTACCCATTCACCATCTCGGCCGACGACATTTCTGGAAACTCCTTCATCGAGCCCGCCCCTCGCGACCCAACCGGAAAGTGGAAGCGCACCGACTACCCCAGAGATGCTCAACAAAACGCCCGTCTCGGCCTCGGTGACGAAGTGCCTGCTGAAAACGCCGCACCTCCGCTTTCAACTATGCGACCCGAATACCAAGCCCATGACCTCGTTGGCGGCAGCCTCGTAGAACCCCGTACCGTCCACACCAACAACGTCGATGACACGGACCCTGACGGCGAGATTCACGAAGGTGAAGTCTACACTTTCCCCTCCACATGCCCTGGCTGCACTCGACCATGCGCCACAAACATGAAGATGGTGCACATACCCTTCTTCAAGCAAGTCATCCTCATGAGCACAGTCTGCGATTCCTGCGGCTACCGCTCAAACGAAGTCAAGACCGGCGGAGAAGTCCCCGCAAAAGGTCGCAAAATCACTCTGCGCGTCGAGAACCCCGAGGACCTAGCCAGAGACGTGCTCAAGTCCGAATCCGCCGCCCTCCACTGTCCCGAAATAGGTCTAGAAGTCCAACCCGGCACTCTAGGCGGCAAATTCACGACTGTCGAGGGCCTCCTGACTCAATTCCGCAAAGACCTCCGCGCCCAAGCCTTCGGCCTCGAAGACGGCGACTCCGAGCAAGAACTCGCTCAAGTCGGCGACTCGGTCCAGGGCGAGTCTAAACGCTCCTGGGACTCCTTCTTCGCCACCCTCACCGATGCTATTGACGGCAAGATAAAATTCACTATGATCATCGAGGATCCCCTCGCTAGCAGCTACGTGCAGTCTTTCACCGCGCCTGAACCTGATCCCCAGATCGACGCTGAGGACTACGATAGGACTGAGCAGGAAGAGGAGGATTTGGGTCTCAGGGATATCCAGGTCGAGGGCTACGAGGGGGATCCGAACTTGTCTTCTGCGCAGATTTGAGGCAGGGACGGCAGTAGGGTTTCGAGGCATACATGCATATAGAGAGAGAAGAAAAGAGGAAAGCGCTGGCAAAAGTTGATACCGATACCATACCATCTTATTTTACGAAATAAATAAACGAACAAGCCTTTTTTTTCTTTCTTTAGCTTGTTTTGCTCTTTTGGAATGGCGATGTTTCGCTATACAAATATATTTTGCATTTTGCCCGACAAGTGATATGATACCAGAGTACATACATGATAGAACACGGGCATTATGTTATATACCTATCCACAGTTCATACCGTTCACAAAACACGAGAGGACAAGAGCACACAACACATACAGGAAAGAGCCAAGGTAAGATAAGAATACGATAAACGATAGTGATTTCTACTGGCAACGATAAGAATAAGCAATACCGAACAAACAGGGTATATGATTACCATTTCCCACATACCGAAAAAAAAAAAATGCATAAGCAAGATAGGACAAAAACGTCAAAAGACTGAAACAAGCAAAACTCCGATAATGCACATACAGAAATGCATTTTCTGATCCGTAAGTCGTGCAGACACGAAGATTTCGGACCGGAACGCTCTGATCTGCTCTACTTACGACACCAACCGACTACAGTCTTGAAACCTGTCACCTTGCCACTTGCACCACCTTCTCCACCTCCCTCTTCAAAGACGCGGGAAATCTGGTTCATGGTTTGTTCGTCACTCCGTCCCATTTCGGCACCGAGTTTCAACACCCATTGTTCCCAGGCTCTGGCGCCCACGAGCCCGGTCATGGCTTTGACGGCCGCGGTCGAGCCGGTGACGGGTGGTTGATAGATTTCGACTTGGCCGTCGGGACCGATGCTCTTTTCCACGGCGTAGAAGCTGCTTCTACCGCCGTTGATGGCTTCGCCTGGTCTGCTTTTTCCGGCGTCGGTCCATCGTGGGTGCACGTCGGCCATGGGGAGCACGAACCAGCCTCGTCTGATCATGTTGAAGCCGGCTTTTCGGAGGCGAGGGAGCAACGTTCTGCAGGCCGAGGCATCGTAACCTCTGTTGCGGAGATTGAAGGTGAATTCAACACTCAATGCTAGACCGAGGGGGCCGGGATGGAGGAGTGAGGCGTCGTAGACGCTGAACTCGAGGTAGCCGCCTGGTTTCAGCACGCGGTAAAGTTCTGAGAGCGCGAGGTCCCATTCGTCTTCCTCTGGAAGATTCGGCGATGCAGGTGTCTGAGGCGAGAGCGTCGTCACGGAGGTCTTCAAGAAGAGGTGGAGAGTACGCGCAGAGATGACATCAAAGGTTGCAGTTGGGAATGGCAAGGCCCAGGCGACTGGGACCGTGAGGACACGGTGGTTACTTGGCCCTTTAGCTTTGTTTGCATTAGATTTCTCCTCGCCTGGGATGGGGATAGTATAAACGGTCGCATCTCTGTATTCTAGTGCTGCTTGCCAACCCCAGCTGCCGGCAGTCTCACCTCCAAAGTCAAGGATTTTGGCATCAGGGGTCTTGTCGAGAAGCTTTTCAGTGGGGCTGTTCAGGAGCTTACCGCCGTAGAGCTTTGTTTCAGCTTGCAATGCCCATGCTGATGTCTTGATCTGCTCGAGTGCTTGTCGTTCTCGTTCGGCAGTGGCAATCAAGGCCCGGCGTGCGTCATCATCGGGTGTGGTGGGTAGTATGCTCGAAATTGGTCGCACAGGAGTTGGTCTTACAGGTGTCGAAATCATGTAATCTCCACTTAGTTGCTTGCAGTGGCTTTGGCCAAAATTGGTGCGCTGAACATGAACCGCTTCCGCTCGAGCTTGGGAATGGATGAAAGCATCGCGCTTAGTTGTGCGCTTGACAATGTGCTGGAAGGCGTGATAGAATACAGGATCCGTTGTGGTGACGATCTCATTGGTGTCATCTTTGGCCTTTACAGCCTCTGCTACTATCGCATCGAGTGCTCTCTCGACGAACCTCACAGATTTCTTGGATGGCGAAGCAGCAGTAGCTGGAGAAGAGACTTGTTCCGGGGTGGTCGATCCAACACCAGGAACACTCTGAAAGTCATCAATGATACTGTCTTCAGCAAGAAGTTGGGCCAAGTATGCACTCTGCGCAGTAAGCCACAGCTTCGTACGATCGGCGTGTTCATATCCAGCCTGCTTTAAAGCTTCTTCGTACGTTGCCGGGTCGCATAACTCGGTGATCTCGGAAGTGTCCGAGGCTTCAGTAGGACTGACAACCAAACAGATTGCAGGAACTGGGCTTGAACTCTCATTTCGAGGGATTGTGAGATGGAGATTATGCTGGCTTGGTAGATTGGGAGGAGCAGTGGCGCGCCACGGTACCCCATAAAAATCTTCGGCAGCACCAGTAGATGGCTCTGGAGTGTGTCTGGACCATGTCTGTGCGGCACACGGTCCGAGGGATGAAAAGAACCCACCTGGAGAGGGGACTGTCAGTGCAGATATGGCCTCGTCTGGATCACCTGGAAGACAGGCAGGCACAGAGAGGGCGAAGTTGTGACAAACAGGAGTGTCCTTGACAATCTCTTGCATCTCCTGAATCGCTTCATCTGATACTGTGATAACAGCATCGACTTGATCACGGTCATCGTCTTCTTGTTCTGGTTGAAGCTGATGAAGAACTTCAAATGCGCGCGGATCGAGTTGGATTGGTTGGTCCCATTCCTCATCAGCGACGCAGGGACTGTGTATGTCTGGTGTGGACGGACAGCTCTGAACCGAAGGCTCCTCAGACGTCACACTTCCAGCGAGAGATGGAGCTGAGCTTGTGTCCGGAGATGGTAGGCGTCTTGCATTAAAGGTTGCCAAGACGGACGGAGTGATTGCGATCTTGGAGGCAGGAGACAGCCCGATGGTGCAAGGAGACTGCAACGTTCGGGTTGACGGCCATTTGCTGGGTGATGGGATTACAAGAGAAGGATATCGAGTTCGTTCTTTGCTTTCTCGAGCCTGACGCTTGACGGAAGCAGATAGCCTGATTGGCACTTCCTCGAAATCATCATCTGTAACATCATAAAGTTCGTCAAAGCTGGATTGAGAGCTGCGCTGGCTCCACATGGAGGAGGCGTCAGAAGTTTGATCAGACGAAGGAGTAAACGTTGGCCATCCTTTTGGAAGTGGATGGTCGCGGTGAAACGACGGAATCGTCAACTTGGTTCGACTGTCAAGTTTAGGTGAGTTGGTCTGAGGCAGATCCTCGATGAACGTGAAGCGCTTGTTCCTGGCCTGCCGAGGAGGTTCGCGGATGGAACCCGGAAGCAATGATTTCTGCATGCTGATTTTTTATATCTAGTTTGGTTGCGAAAACAAAGAATGAAGCGTGCAATTGTTGCCGAATCCGACCAGCGGAACGAAAATTATTAGTATTACTATGTTGTAGACCTCGGTCAACGAGGGTGTACTAAGGGAATGAACACGCAGCCGAAGGAGAGAAGCGAAGAAGCAAGAACTGAACAATAAGGAAATTGGAATGAAATGGTGCAGTGCTTTATGTACCTACCTAAGCGCCATTGCTGGAACAGTGCCTCGTCAGAAGGGCTATTAGAAAGTCAAGGTGGCTTGTCCTTGGCCTCTGAAAAGGTCGTTTGGGTCGACGTCGACTAGTGGCCATGGAAATGATCTGGTTGGCTTCCAATTACGGACCTGCATCAAGCAATAAATCGATAAAAGAAATTTCCGTAATTGTGCATGGGACCTGGCAGGTCGCTTGAATGTGGTTGGTTCAGGGGCCTGCAGTTTCCTGCCGCTGGCTGCAATGCCAGCGCTTACATGACACGAAACCAATCACAGCAAGTATTCTTGGTACGACACGTATCGGTGAGACAACTCAAACTGACCGCATTCATGAGCGTGTCTAGCAACGCGACCATGTCCCGATTAGATCATAGAGGTTCATAGATATTTTTTCCAGTCTTGGATCGGTAGATGGCCCTAACAGATGTTGTGGTGAGACCAAGCACTTGCTCGCATGTGCAGAATTTGAGGGTCACAGAGACAATTGACGACCGAGTACAGCGACGAAGGGTGTAACTATTTGATAAGATTGGTACGGGCGGATTGCAACAGAGTTGGACATGAGGTTGGTTACCTTAATAATTAATATGGGAGACACGCGACGGACGGAAGGCGGCGGATGACGTCTCATGTTTGGCGGGGCAGCTGCAGTCTTCGGTCACAATCGGGCTTTGAGTTTTGAGCTGCACAACACAGCTCAGGCAATATATCTGGAAATCTCTCAAAGACAAGTTCGAAGTATACAATTAGCCCTTCCCATCACACACAATGGCGCCCCAAGCTATCATCGCCCCTTCAATTCTCTCGGCCGACTTTGCTGCGCTGGGCAAGGATTGCTCAGACACCATCGGCCATGGCGCCGACTGGCTGCACGTAGACATTATGGACGGCCATTTTGTGCCAAACATAACCTTCGGTGCTCCTGTTGTGACCATGATTAGACCGCATGTCGAGAAGCCCACAGAGGCCTTGGGAAAGGGAACCTTTGACTGCCACATGATGATCGCCGAGGTAGGCAGCAAACACTTTCTTCATCGTATGATGCTATACTGCATAAATATTGTTGCGTTGCGTTGCGGGAG
Source organism: Delphinella strobiligena (assembly GCA_009982845.1). Lineage (NCBI taxonomy): Eukaryota > Fungi > Ascomycota > Dothideomycetes > Dothideales > Dothioraceae > Delphinella > Delphinella strobiligena. The sequence goes on from JAADKB010000009.1 coordinate 1,854,306, forward strand.
AAGAGTAGACAAGTCTGGCAATAGATGCTGACAATCGCAGTAGCCGAAGAAATGGGTCAAGGATTTCAAGAAAGCTGGATGCGATCTTTACTGCTTCCATTACGAAGCCGCCATCAACTCGACCGCTGCCGAGGAGCCCTCTGCCACTTCGGACAAGAAGACTAGCCCGAAAGAGTTGATCAAGTACATCCACCAACAAGGTCTTAGAGCTGGCATTGCCATCAAGCCCAAGACGCCAGCGAATGTACTTTTCGACGTATTGGACAGCCAGGACAAGGAAGAGGTGCCAGATGTATGCTGAACACAACCATAAGCCTCATTGGAAGAGAGATGCTCACCTTCCTACAGATGGTCCTCGTTATGACAGTCGAGCCTGGTTTCGGCGGCCAGAAGTTCATGCCCGACATGATGCCCAAGGTTGAAGAGCTCAGGAAACGCTACGCCGAACTTAACATTGAGGTGGATGGAGGCCTCTCTGAAAAGACCATTGACGTGGCTGCCGAAGCCGGTGCCAATGTCATTGTAGCAGGATCGGCTGTGTTTGGCGCAAACGACCCATCAGAGGTCATTGCAAAGCTGAGGGAGGCCGTGGAAAAGAGGCGGTAACGGCATACATTTCTCCCGTCAACGCAGCTGTAAATCGAGGCTGACCTCAGCAGGCGGCCATACGCAGCGCTTGGTAGGTTATAGCATTCAAAATTAGCGTTGAGCAAGTACTTGACAGCAATTTTCGCGTCATTGGCCCAAATCAAAATTATATACAAGACAGTGTAAGCAGACTGTGAAAGCATACAATAGATAAAACGACCAGTTATTGATTACATATAGGCTTATATGACGCTTCGTACACAACGCTTATGAACTGTACTTCTGCCCGCACAACGAGGGGTGATTTAGTTGAACACAATCAGTCCAATAAAGTGGAGCCAGTAGGCAATCCTGATCATGGAACACATGTGATTGGCACAAGGCTGTGATTGAGATATGGCGTGATACAGAATTAGGCGAGCTTGTTCCAACCTCAGATGGCAGCAGTGGTCTTCGATACGTGACTTCATTTCCATATTTTTATTGAAGTCTGTCCCTAAAGAGCGAAAAGCAGCTATAATATACATACGCCAGCCCCCCAGACAAAAACAGTCTTGTGGTATCATATCAGTGCAGGACCTCTTAACCCTTGAGAATCCCAAGGTAATGGCATAAAATTGCGCGACATCTTAAGCGCGACTTCGCCTCTTCAGGCCAACAAAGCATTCAAGAGGCTTGCGCAGGAAACCCTCTCTGGTCTCGAGCACATCCTGGTACAGCTCAAAGTCGAAGTTGTGGAAGACAGTGCCGACTATGAGCGCCAACTCCATCTCGGCAACGTTGCGACCCACGCATGCGCGGGGACCGTAGCTGAAGGGAATGAAGGATGCCTTTTGCAGCTCGGTGACTTTCTCCCATCGCTCGGGACGGAACTCGTCGGCGTCGGGTCCCCAGATCTCCTTGCTGTGGTGGATGGTGTAGGCGGGGACGGAAAGTACAGTCTCGGCTGGCCAGTGACGGCCGCAGACGTCTGCTCCACCGGGTGGCACGACGCGAGGGAGACCGAGAGAGGAGGTGGAGTGGATACGCATGGTTTCCTTGATGACCATCTCGATATAGGGCAGGTCCTTGACTTGCTCGAAGACGGGGACATCTTGGCTGGTAGGTACTGCAGCGTCAATCTCCTTTTGCAGCTTCTTGACAACTTCAGGGTGCTTGAGACAGTGGAAGAGGAGGGCGCAGGATGTGTTGGAGGTTGTGTCGGAGCCGGCAATCAATTGGGTCAGAGCTTCAGCAGTAAGTTCTTCGCGGTCCAGCTTCTCTCCTTTCTCGTTCTTGCCCTCCATGAGGCGGCTAAGAAGATCGACACGGTCGGAAGGGTTATCGAGTCGTTGCTTGACACGGGAAATGGCGATACCCTATGAAGGTTAGCATGCTTAGAAGATCTCTGCTGACAGATGTACTTACGGCTAAATCTTGTACTGCCTGAACACCCTGAGAGAAGAAGGGGTCGGGAAGGTACTTTGCGTATGGCTTGATGGCGGGCCAGATGCCGATCGTACCGGAGACCTCACCTCTTCTGTTCAGAACCTCGATGGCAGGGGCATACCTAGGTGGCTTGTCTGGAGACTCTCTAACCTCGGCAATATCCTTGCCCTTCTCCAACATGCCAAAGGGAGCACCAAAAGCCAGATCTCCAATGATGTCAAAGGCAGTGTAGTTGAACCAGTTTAAGCAGTCGATTCTGGCATATCCGCCAGCTGCCTGCTTGGACATCTTGTCCCATTGAGTGACGAGCAACTCAAGATTGTGGTGCATGTACTGCTCAAATTGACCGATACTCTTGGTACTGAAGGTGTGGGACACGGTCTTGCGCTTGCGGGTGTGCTCTGCTCTGTCGCGAGTGTTGAAAAGACCACGGCGAATACTGACAAAAGCATCATAGTAATCGCTGTGAGCTAACGTTCAGTTGCTGATCTTGATAGGATATAGGAAGTTCTTCCTCACCTCTTTGTGAAGCCATTACCGTGGCCGTAAACGATTGGGATTGCCTCGGGGTCGGCGATCGAGACGTGATTAGGCTGGATGCGGACAAACTTGCCCAATTTCTTGTGTGCTTCATCGACGACCAAGTAGCGGCGACCACGCCGGACTTGATACATAAGCCATAAGTTAGTGAAAGCGGCAGGGAACGGAGCAGGGATATCTCGAATGGCAGAAGCTCGAAGATATGGAAGAAGATAAAGAAGGACAGGTATGGCCAGAATGGCATACGGACTCATCAGAAGCTCGACAACACCCATGTTTGCTGGTTCGAGGATGAGGATGAGGTGCAAGAATGAGATTCTGCTACCCTTGTGCTTACCAGACACGCGACTATCACCACTTTATACTGTTCCGTCACGAAGCCGGTTTCTTACTTCTGCACTGCCGCTGCCCCGTCAGCGGCTTCATGATTTATTGCAGTAGACTTTTAGCTTCGCTCTCACTGGCTGGCCATCGTCACCCCGCAAAAGATCTCCCCGCTGCAAAGACTCCTTCTGCTGGGGAACGCGACGGGAAGCGTCGCCGAGGATGCACCGACACTGCTGAACGGGTGGGGATTTCTGGCCGAACAGCAGGATGTTGCGGTTGTTGCGGCTGCTGCGGGGATATTTGTGGAGTGTGTTTCAACTCGTTATAACACCTACTCTAGAGCCTTCTACTCCGCAGCACCCGGCAGAGCATATGATGGAAGCCGGCTATAGTCTGAGTTAGAACTAAGATGGCATGTACATTACAATGGCCCGTGAGAGAGCGAGCTGCGTCATGACTGACCGTCTTATTGGCCGGAGCATCTGATAGCCACCATCCGAGTACGAGAATCGCAAACCCCTGCCTGAGTGGCTAAGAGAACAGCCGCATAAGTGGCTTAACAGTGGTCTGGAACGCTCATTGCTGATTGCTCAACGTTTTGTCCCGTGGAACGCAACGCAATGGGAGTAAATACCGCACATGACATATTCTCTCCGCCCTCGATGACATCAGAACACAATCTCCCTATATCCTTTCGGGATAGCCCTTTTGCTCTTCTTGCTGGACGTGTTGGAACTACCACCAACTTCAAGCACACTAACGCTCAGATCCGGCAGCGTAAAAGTAAACACGCCAGCAGAAGAAGCAGTGATCGTTGTCGAGGTCGTGTTTACAACATCAATGCCAATGTCGTTGTAAGAGTATGCATCAGGCGCTGTCAGCACGGTCAACTTTGCTGTGAATCCTGCAGAAACGCCATTGAAAGAGACAGTGACGGGAACATCTCCGGTAGTGTTGTACACTGCTGTCTTTAGAATGTGAGATCCGGTCTCGCCGACACCAGCAACCCAGTATGCAGGACCGAAATCACCGCCTGATGTTGGGAGGGTGTTGCTGATGCGGGTTCCAGACAGTAGGTTGATCAAGTGCCAGCTGGTAGAGAGCACATCTTGGGATGGGTCAGCAGTGTAAGAAATCAGATCTGGAGTCCACTGCCAAGCATTTAAATTTTGAAGAGTAGGCGCCTAACAACATTAGTATTGATTTCAAACCATGGGACAGACGCCAGAGTCTCACGTATAAAGCTCCCAGGATGACGTCCGCGTTACGTTCAGCGCCAATGAGGAAGACTGCCTCAGCAACTGTGCCTATCCAGAAGGGAAAGGGTGAACGGGCCTCGCTCCAGTCCACGCCGCTTTGGCCAGCCTCATTTGGCTGTACGATCGCATACTCCCCTGCGGATGTGATTAACAGAAATTTTTGAATATGAGATGAAAGGGGCATACCAATAAGGATGGGGTTTGCCCTATCGGAGTGGTCAAAAAAGTCAAACTGGCTCACGAAGTAATCTGGCCGAGTGTATTGATGGTAATCACCGCCTGCTCCATCCGGCAGATCAGCGACCTCAACCGTGGATGCGATGATCGTAATGTCTGGATAGGCAGTATGAATGGCGTTGTAAAAGTCAGGGAACCTGTAGTCGGAGTACGACGAATTGCCTCCGTTCAGGTGGTCTTCATTTCCAACCTGGATGGCTGTCAGTTTGAACGCACCGAAACGCGAATTGTTGTGGCAGTGTTGTTCACCTCAACATAATTGATTGAGAATGGGTCAGGATATCCCAGAGAAGCTCGCAGTGCACCATAAGTAGTGTCTGTGGAGCCAAGCAAAAACTCGAGTTCATCAAGCGCATACTGGATGTAGACCTCCAGAGACGAATTGGAGATGACTGTGCCATCGAGATATAACCCGCTCCAGACAGCAAAGATGGGCTCTGCGCCAATGTCTTCGTTCCACAAGAGGTATTCAATCAAACCTAATCCGTCAGTATTCTCATAGCCCCAGGTGCCAGGACGGCCTGGGCGGTCGGTCAAGGGTCCAATGGTCTGGTTCCAATACCAGAGGTAAGGCGGATCTTCCCCCTCAAGATTGTTGCCGCCTGGAAGCCGGAAGAAGGAAGGGTTTAATTCGATCAAAGCTTCCATGAGGTCGATCCTGTTGCCATTTGGCCTGTTATTGTAGGTCGGCGGGAACAGAGAAATCAGATTAAAGTCAAGGGACCCCCCTGATACACCAGATGCATCAAAGGTCACCACGAGCGAGTTGTTGGAGTTCGGTGCAGCCGCATTTGGTGTGAGTGTGTAAGTATATTCAGTCCAATTATTAGACGAAGACTGAGCCGGAATGCTGAGGCTGCCATAAGTTGTGTTTGTTGTGGTTGACACTAATGAGGCTGTGAACGAGCCGTTGTAGATACCCTTGACCCAGAATGAACCATTGTAGGGCTGAACTTTGACGTCGATGCCCCACCAGCCGCTAGATTGAAGTCAGTCTAGTTCTATGGTGAAGCTCCTGGACATACGCATTGGCAAAGCCGACCTGACCGCTTGAACCATTCGAAACCTTAACGTTCAGTGAGGTGGGCAAAGCACTTGATAGAGGCTGGGAAAGGTTCTGAAGCGACAGTGTCGTATCACCAACAGAGCTCCATCCAGTAAGTGTGGAAGGATAGACTGCACTTCCTTGAAAGGCTCGATTGCGAACGAGTTCCGCATATATCCCACCATCGCCAGAGTAATTGATGTCCTATAACAGTGAGGTGTGCGCTTCGTCGAGCTCAAGGATTTGTTTTCATACTTCGAACATGATTCCATACTGACGGCCGCTCGTGGCATTTCCCCCATCTGAGCTGACACTCAGGTTCAATGCTGAGGCATAAGCAACAAGAGTAGCCACTGCGAGACTAGAATACTGCACCATGACTGAGTCGAAGCTATGGCTGTCAAGGAGGCTCAAACAAGTCAATGGACCTTTTGCTGAATGGAGGCATGTAGCCTCTTATGTACTACATTTCCGCTCCCGAACACGATAACCCGGTGGTAAATTCACCGGATCTGACAGCCTTAGTTGGGCCATAACAGTCTATACGATGCAGGAACAGGGATATTCTGTGGTGTGAGCCCAACATGGGAGAAGCCAGGGCAGGAATGCTACCCAGTATGCATTGTAATATGCAGCCGCCCCGCTTTCAAGATGCGTTTTAGCCGATGCGGTGGGGGTATCGTATACATGAGCTGTATCTGCACGAATGATTGCAGGAAAATCATCATGATCAGCACCCGGAGGATGTAGCATTACATGCGTGCTGGTTGTAATTCAATTCTCGGCAAGTTGAATCTTGGTCAAAGGAAACCAATTCGAGACAGAGCATGTTCCTACAGCAGCTGAGCAGATGGTTGTCGATGAGATCACTGCTTGACGACGCGTGAATCAGGATGTCAACTCTTGTCCAGGCTCAAGAGCATATTCCGAGCAGTTGAAAATACCTAAGCGCCCCCGATGTTCAGGTACAGGGCCGCAATAATGGCAGTCGAAATACGAGCGAAGATGCCTCGCAGATTCGCATCACTTGATTTACTTAAAGCTTTAATACAGTACTTCTCGTATTAATGTATCGGGGTGGCGATGAGAAGAATTGGTCAACATCTGTGATAAGCGTTGGTACGGAAGTCACATCGGGCAAGCTGATGACGAGCCACGAAAGTAGTGTTTAGACTTTTCCTATTCGGGCAGGTCTCAGCGGGAAGATTGCCGAGATGAACGTCATCACATCTTGAACCAACATCCATCACATTATCCAGATGAGATAGACATGAGGGCTTCATTTCAACACCAATAATGGCTTCTGAATCTACATCTGGCGCTTATGTTATAGCTCGCGCTATCAAGGACTTGGGCATCAATGTGATATTCGGAATAGTAGGCATTCCAGTAATCGAAATTGCGGAGCAAGCGATTCACCTTGGCATTCGATTCATTGGCTTTAGAAATGAGCAAGCTGCTGGATATGCTGCTACAGCTTATGGATACTTGACTGGCAAACCTGGAACATGTCTCGTTGTGGGTGGTCCAGGTGTGCTACATGCAATGGCAGGAGTAAGCTTCAGCAATGAAAGCGAACAATAATGTCGATGCTGATGTTGTGGTAGATAGGAAACTCCAATGCGAATCGTTTTCCTCTTTTGCTCCTCGCTGGATCGAGTGAGACACATCTGACGACGAAGGGCGCGTTCCAAGAGCTGGATGCCGTATCTTTACTCATGCCACACACCAAGCTTGCCATACGACCGCCTGATCTTGAGGCCATACCATATGCAGCAGCTACAGCATATAGAAGCGCATACTTTGGAATAGCAGGGACCGGATTTGTAGATTTGCCCGCAGACTTGATACAAGGTGAGGTTGAAGCTGAAGGGGGGGTACAACGTCTACGTCCACTTCCAGCGTCACCACTCAGCTCAGCCGATGCCGCGAAGTTGCTCAAGATTGCTCAGATGCTTAAGACCGCCAAGGCGCCCCTGATTGTGGTAGGCAAGGGTGCCGCATACGCTCGTGCCGAAGGTGTGCTCCGCGAGCTGGTAGACAAGACCAGTATACCCTTCCTTCCCAGCCCCATGGGCAAAGGCGTCCTGCCTGACTCTCATCCCTGCAATACTGCATCTGCAAGATCTACAGCACTCAGTCATGCAGATATAGTGCTAGTCTTGGGAGCCCGTCTCAACTGGCTTTTCCACTTCGGCGAAGCGCCAAAATGGAACTCAAAAGCGCGCTTTATCCAAGTCGATACTGCGGTCGAAGAAATTGGTCGAAACGGCGGCGATGCAGAACTAGGCATCTGCGGTGACATCAGAGTCTTCGTCGAACAATTGACCCAACAGTTATCAGGCTGGCACTTTGACTCCTCGTCCTCAAACTATGCAAAGGCCCTGGCATCTTCGAAACACAAGAACGAAGAAAAGGCTGCTAAAGCAGCTGCCAAAGCCAGTACCCCATTATCTTATGCTCATGCCTTCTCGATTATAAAATCCATTCTCAACAGACATAGTCCACCAGAGAAAGGCGGTGTGGTCTACGTCTCCGAAGGCGCAAACACGATGGATATATCCCGATCCGCCTTCGATGTAGAACATCCCCGCCTTCGCCTCGATGCTGGAACATATGCCACAATGGGTGTAGGAATGGGCTACGCCATTGCAGCCCATGAAGCCTATAATGGGCCTTTCGCTGAAGGCTTCGTCTCCGGAGATAGTAGCCCCGTAGGCCGCAAGAAAATTGTCGCGCTCGAAGGCGATAGTGCCTTTGGATTTTCAGCTATGGAAATCGAGACTATGGCTAGGTATCAGATGGACGTGTTGATTTTCGTCATGAATAATGGCGGCGTCTATCATGGCGATAGTGATACAGCGCAGGAATGGCTGTCGCGTCAGAAGGCGAGTGTAGAATCTCAAGGTGGAGTCCCACTGAGAAGTACGAGCTTGGGATGGGAGGTAGGATACGAGAAATTGGCTGAGGCTTGTGGTGGAAAAGGCTATTTGGTTCGAACTGATGAGGAGTTGGCGAAAGCAACGAAGGAAGGATTTGAAGCCAAGTGTCCTGTCATTGTCAATGTGATTATCGAGAGTGGAAGCAAAGGAAAATTGGTAAGCTCGGTGCCTCGTCATGTATATCGTGTAAATACTGACTGTTATAGGAATTCGGATGGCAAGCCAGTGCGAAGAAGGCCAAGAAAGACAAGGCTAAATTATAGATTCACTGACAGATATATGATATGACTTTTCATGCTATCTGCCTTGTCCCAAGTCAAGACTCTCGTCTTTATGTTAACCCCTAGCAGAATCCCACGCGAGCAGCTCCCCAATCGACACTGACACCTGCCATCTCTGTCCTGAAGTCTGCAGTTTCCTGTTCCTGGACTTCTAGATCAGAACACCGCAATTGGTTGATCAAAGCACAAAAAGTAAGTCTGGAACACCCAGACTACAAGCATCAAAATATCCTCCCAAAGCAGGGGTCAAACATTCAAACATTCACTTCCTTTGACTACACGCAAAGACGGGGCAACGTCCATTCCCCTTCAATTGTCTCTCAGACCTCACACGGCAGCTGACCGCCGTAAACAACGTGCCAGCATATACAAAGGAAACAAACACTCATTCCCGCCCTGCTCCCCTCGACGAAGTCGACATAATCGGTATTCGCAACAACCTGTAATCGAATCAGCAAAAAAGCTCATAACATGCGGTGGTAAAAAGGTAATCAGCATACCCACAAGACACCGTCAGCCGAACAATAACCCCAATGCGCGCAGCAGCTAATTATCGGCCGCCAAAATACCCAAAGTTCGACCCCAAAGGAATCTACCAATCCGTCTCGGCAGAATAGCAACCACATCAAGCGCCAGTGACAGGAGAAGAAGTACCCAAGGTTTCCAATCCGCTGCGTACACAGTAGTCGATAAGAGCTTTGATGGTGCGAACAAACAGCCAGCTAGTTGCGTAGATGCACAGGCTGACGAGCGCTAAGACCCCTACATGATACTCTAGCTTCTCGTAAGAGGACGCTGTTCGATTGCGTCCTGACATGGTTGTCGAATGTCCTGATTTTGCTGGCTCGGGTGGTAGAGGCAAGTCGCACGAAAAAGGTTCTTACGACAGTGGATATGGTGGATGAGATTATGGGAGAGTGTTCAGTAGGGTTTGATCAGCCATGGGATGCATTATCCTTTCATATTCGATGTTCGAAGCTTTCTTTGTGGTTTGTCTGCTTCCGGCGAGCTGTGATGTTGTGATGCTGTCTGAACCCCTCTTACTTACGGAATCTGAAGCGACTGCCTTTCAAATCAGGTGGGACTGATTCAATAGGTTTGGCATGTCCTTCAAACTTCTCCCGCAACTTTCCGTCGTGATCAATGTGCCGGCCCATACCTGGGGCACAAATGATCATTTCCGCCCCATCTTACGCTGCAAATCCAACACCACTGATACCCGCAACGACCTGCAACCGGATTAGCAAGATTCCAATGGCGCATTGGCACGGAAAATATCAGAATACTCACAAGTCATGTGATTGCATCCATCGTTCTTTTCGATGTTCACCTGGCATCGAGGACAGCGCTTGCAGATACTTGCGATCTTAGCTTGGGTGTCGCGTTCCTCTCTGAATCTTTGCTGTCGCGCTGCTTCTTCTCTGGCTTTTTGCTGTCGAGCTGCTTCTGCTTCTTCTTTGGCCTTTCGCTGTCGATCTGCTTTTCCTGGGCCTCCTGCCTTCGAGCTACCTCTTGCTTGACTCTAATATTCATCTCGGACCTGAAAGACTCGCCATCTAGGCCTTGATATTGGTCGGTTTCGTATGTGCCCAAGGGCTTCTGTGACCATGATGCTATCAACTTGAGCATCGATGGCATATCATCCTCCAATATCATGCGTTGGACTCTCTCAGTGAGTGTTTCGTGTTCAGGCACAGAGTGGTGAGGAGATTTGTTGGTTTCACTCTTTTGTTGAGCTTGGATTTGATCGTGCACTTGGGCTTCAGCTTCCTGGGTTCCTTCAGCTCATTGGGCTGCTTCGGCTTCTTGAGTGACTTCAGCTTGTTGACCTGGTTCAACTTCTTGAACTGCCTCGGCTTGTTGGTGTGCTTCGGCTTCTAGGATTGCTTCAACCCGTCGAACTTCTTCCGCGCGTCGTTCCGCTTCGGCCTGTCGTTCTACTTCGATCCGTCGAGCTTCAGCAGCGTGTCGTTCTGCTTCGGTTCGTCGTTCTGCTTCAGCTTGCTGGGCTGCCTCTCGACGACGGCGCTGCTCTTGATAGTCTTCGCAGAACAAGCCTTCATGCCACAGGACATCGCATGAAACACAGTGGCGATGGTCACATGCATTACATTCGAACAGCGGCCGACCTGGGTCATTGGGATGGATTTGACCAGATGCGCAAGTGGCCGATCGGCGATGCACATATTCTTAATCGCTGTTCATCGCATCCCTAAGAGTCGCCTGGTCATATATCTCGAACAGAGCTGGACTGACAAGGCGCTGGACGTCGTGGTATCTGAGCGGCACGCCACAGTCTAGCTCGGGACATAGTATCCTGCTCCAATGGGTATTGCTGGTCTCGAATTCAAGATATTCCTGGAAACAGTCGTTGCAGGTGTTGAAGTCATGGTTATGACTTTCAAGACGAGGTGGAAAGTCTGTGACGTTCTTGGTGTATGGTTCATTGCATGCGATTTGCGTTACGCATCTGCGAACAGAAGAATGTGATGGTGCCATTGCGGTCGCTGGCTGCTCAGTACCTTGCACTGGGTGTGGAGTAATCCGTATAAGTGACAGAGTGACTGGATCCGTCAAATAAGCGGTCCATGGCGTGTCTGGTAGCCTCAAGGTACCTGTGCAGTTGGTACGATTGCGCGGAGCTTGTGCGGTCCGAATGGATTCACCTTGCAGGTTGGAGGAGCTTTGTGGTGAATTCACTCCATCGAATATATCTCTAGCAAGCTTCCATGGCAAGATGACCACCACATATATGACTATTGCCAATATAAGCATTAATGTGTCCAAAAATACCAATCGGAATATTGTTGGATCATCATGAGCCGTTAGTTCGTGAAAGGCAGTGACATGAATGAACGAGATTAGAACGACGAGCACTTCACCAAGGTCTTTCAAGGAGTATCCAGTCTCTTGCGACATTGTTGCTCACCACTTTGATCCTGATGTTATGAGTCGTAGGACAAGAATACAAGCACGACCAGCGCCAATGGTTAAAAAGAGGTAGAAGCCACACAACACGGTGAAAGTCGTACGTAACACATCGGATCCTGATGATCACTGCTCGCAGCCTTCACATCTCGCGTAAAAAGCGTATGTCTTGCCTCCTGCTACAACACCATGCAAGACACATCAGAGCTGGCATCGAGTAAGTGAAAGTCGATGTATCCTCGTCAAGGCATCTTCGAGCTGGGACATCTGCACAAAGTTCAACAAGATCCCTCAAGACTTCTCAATGTCATACTATTAGCATATACCAGTACTCCCGATTAAACCTTGCATTTAAAGTGATATTGAGGCATGGCATGGAGCCTGGCATGCAGCCCAAGCATGAGGGTGGTACATGTGATACGAGGCACTAAATCTGTAAGAATATGTGTTATTTGAGTTTCGCATGAACAGCTAGTGCAAGGGCGCTGCGGCGGGAACATCAACTTCCTCCTCAACTGTGACCTTTGCAGCATGTGGCCCATCGATCTCGTTTGGTTGTGTGTGGCTTTGGCTCCTCTAGTCAGTGATGGTGCCACGATGTCGACACTGAGGATAGAGAGGGGAGAAGATTGTGCAGACCCGTCCGCGAATGTCGTATCTCATGTTTCTCCGTTAGAAAAGCAAAGAGAACAGACATAGAAACCATTACAGAACATTGAGACCCATATTGATCTATCACTGAGTCATATCTCTCTGCACCCCATCATCATAGCCAATAACTCAGAAGAATACACAGCCCCGCAACCTAGTTCTGACCATATCAGAAACCCTGACCTATCAGCAAAGGTGTATATACATTACCTACAAACAAACACCATCTCAGCGAGAGAAGTCCAAACAGCGCTTAGCGCATCTGCAATAGGTGCCCTGGTCTGGTGGCTAAGTACCACACTGGTGGACATATATTCATCAAAAGCAGAGACACTTTCACCACAAGAGAGTCCGCTCGGTTAAGTTAACTCTGCTGTCGTGGGTGGTCTGATGGTGGAGTGCTCCTCGATGGGACTATCCGTTAGATCCTTACTGCCTGGGTTCGATTCCCGGGGTGGTGGTTTTTTTCTGCATAAGAAACTAAACATCAGGTCCTTGCTCCCGAAGAAGTATCCCGCGGGCGCTTGCTTCTCGATTTATCGTTCCTTTGATTGTTGTTTTGTTGTTTATTTCTCTGTTTCGGGATGAGGTAAATCTAGAGACTTTCTTTGTTTAGCGGTCACATGCGAACAAGCAGGCGTGCGCCCAGTCGACGGCGGGTGCGTTGATAAGCCTTAGTCGGCAGTCCATTGGAGCATGCAGTAAGAAGTTTGAATGTATATGCATTTTTGAGGTTTCTTTTTCATAGTCAATTCTACCTACACGCTCGACTTTCAAGGCTATTCCATTCGACGACCTTGATACTTCAAGTGCTGCCAGGACCACCCAGCAGTGCGAATCTTCGCACGATACTGGGACCGTATTCGTCGTACTCTGCAAGAGCGTCAGCAAGTTGTCCTCATGCGTCAAAATAACAAGAAACTCACCAGCTTTGGTGTGGCAATAAGACCTGAACTCAGGCGTTTGACCAAGCAAAGAACCACCGAACCAAGGACCGTGTCTTTGCCTCTTGTGAGTAATTACGGACACTTCCAGACCGCCAGACTTGGCACCACCTGAGCGAGTCTCAGAGGCCTTTATGCGAGCGTCGACGAGATGCTTGATATCTCTTTGCAGCCTACGTCCGAAGTTCTCGTAGAGTGTGGAACCACCAGAAAGGACAATGTTCTTGTAAAGACCGCGACGAACATCGATGGGCGACTGCTGGATGACGGTGTCGACAATGTTGGGGAGAGGAGTGAGGAAGTCAGAGCTGTAAATCTCAGGGTTGAAGAAGATTTCTGGTGCAAGGAAGCGCTCGTAACCGACATCGACTTCGACACTCTTGCCGTTGGGATAGTTGATGGGGAACTTGGAAAACTTGTCGGGCTCGCGGTCGTATCTGGCAAACTCCTTAACAATATCGGGACTGACGTAGCAGAACTGCTCCTTGATCCTTTCGGCAGTCTTGAGGGAACTGTCCGGCTCACCGCGATCCCGGAGGAGTGACTGGACAAAGTAGGTGATGTCTCTACCAGCGATTGGAACCGACTTGATGGAAGAACCAATGACGTAGCCTTCAGCGACGGGGATAACGTGGGTCACACCCTCACCAGAGTCGATGACAGTACCGGTGAGCGATCGGTCTTGAACTTTGCTTGATGTCCAGGAAGCGGCCAGGGCGAGCACGGCTTGGACGGCAATATAAAGACCTGCAACATTGAAAGACTCGAACATGATTTCTGCCACGTTCTCGCGATTCTCGGGAGGATTGAGCGGCTGGTCCGTGTTAGTGTGGGAGGCGGGAAAGATGATGAGTGGGGAATAAGTAGGCGTACAGGCTCGGTGAGGAGGAAGTGGTGGTCTTCAGGCTCAACGCGGAGATACTTAAATATTGAGTTTGACCAGAAGCGTTCCATGTGGTCCTGCATCTTGTCAGTAATGTTGCACGTGGCTGCCTCACAAGGAGTGGACGTGTGCATACCCAATTCTCAACCTGACCGTGTCTGATGGGATAGTGAATGCCGTAGCCTTTTCTGATCAGCGTCTTGTGCGACGTCTCTTGTGTCCACATCAAGCATACCCGGGCCACTTGCAGCGGTGAGAGCCTCATCTCCAATGAAATAGTCGAGATCCTCAGTGCCTCTCTTGCCTCCGAGATGTCCACCAGGTCCAGCGCCTCCAGTCAAGAAAGAAGGCTTGTTGGCAATAGCTGGCCTTCCTGATCCTGAGCCTCCTGATCCTCCTGTTGGTCCCTTGGTTGCGATTGCCGTGGGAATGACGAATGAGGGGGAGTCGTTGCCGGCGAATCCTGAATGCTATCATGAGTATGCGCCGTGGTCAATCAAGAGCGATGCGTCGAACCTAGCTTGGAGTATCCAGTACCGCTGCAGTCGTGTTAGTATGACTTGTCGTGAAGATGACTGAATACACGTACTTGTCCATGACAACGGCCGGAGTTTGGTTGGCCATCTTGGCCTCTGTTTATGCAAGTTAGAGCCGGGGTTGGCGAATGATATTGAACAGGCGTGTGAATGCCAGGGGTCGTCGTCAACACAATCCTCAAAGTCGCAATGGCGCCTAGTTGCAGCAATGGTATTGTTGCCTACCTGAGGTACCTAAAGTATGGAGGTCCAGGGCGTTACGTCGTCGGTCCAAGGCCCGGCGCGGAGGCTTGGCGTGCCCCGCGCTGACCATCAATGCACTTCTCTTGGCCAAAGTGTCCAAGCTTTTCCAGATACCGTTTGGGGCAACCACTCTCTTCAGTTTGCTCGATTACACAGGTCCATAGATCGAGACAAGAATATCACTCTACCACTCCGTAGAAGGCTGTAATCGGGAGATTTGATGCACTTGGATTGACCATGCTCGTGTAGGTCGGGCAATGCAAAAGTACAATGTACGATTATCACCATTCGTTCAGTGTCCCGCGGTCGCGCCTTCCTGACCAGGAAGAAATACCACCATCTCTGCAATTTGTACCCGTAGGCTGAGATTTCACTCGAGCCATATCGTACACGCTCGACCAGAAGTTCTTTCTGTTCTTCACCTCACTTTCGCCTCGCCTCATCTCCAAAGGCCTTACCTCTTGACTAGGTTTCGGCCTTGTCTTTCGTTCATGAGCGTGCCATTTATTTGATCTGAACCATCCTTCTTCTGACTTTCACCGATCATCGGCTGTATTTTCACGCTGATATCTCCTGCTGCCTTCGACACGGCCACCTAACTCCGAAATTTCCTAAGCTCCACTCACTCATCGTTCGTTTGTGCCAACACAATCTTCAAGAGCCTCTCAGTCCAACTACCTAATTAGCCCGAGACAGTGGTCCGACACGTCTACGAGACATCGACTGGACGCCCACATACGAGACTTCCAACTCAAAATCCCACCATGGCCAGTGTGTTTAGCAACAGGAGGAGCAAGAAGAGCCCTGACATTGCTTGCATCTTCGTTCACGCAGGAGCGGGATATCATAGCATTCAAAATGAACATATCCATCTTCAAGCTTGCACAGAGTCTGTACTCTCCGCCCTTCCTCCACATGAATCTCACTAACCCCAACTTCCAGCGCTGCCAGAGCAGGCATGCAAATTATGCGTAATGGAGGCTCCGCTGCCGATGCCGTCGAAATCGCCATCAAGATCATGGAAGACCGGGAAATCACTAATGCGGCATATGGCAGTAATTTGGCAATGGATGGCGTGGTAGAGTGTGATGCCGTCATTGTCGACCATTATGGCAGGAGTGGTGGATGTGGCGCTGTCGCTCGTCAGTGCGCCACTCGTTTGATAATTCAACGCGTGCTGACTGTCGACAGAGATCAAAAACCCAATCTGCCTGGCAAGACTGGTACTGGACGCATCAACTCAACAACTCAGCTTGCGCCGTGTACCACCAAATCTGCTTGTCGGCCAGGGCGCTGTTGACTTTGCTGCCAGTTTTGGTATGCCTGTCTTGCCTCACGATGCCCTCATCTCACCGGCTGCACGTGAACGCTGGCTCAAATGGAAACTAGACTTGAAGATGGCAGAAGCGAGAGCACGACACAACCGACCCGATCTGTACGCCAACACGTCAACCGAGGCCATGTACGACATACACGCCGAAGATCAGATCAGAGAGCAGATGCGTCGCGCTCATACCCTCGCTCTTGAGGCAGGCGTCTGGAACGACGCTCAACCCCTGTCACCTCCATCATCATCTGATCGGCTCAGCACCGTTGGTTCTTCCATGGCTGGTTCTCCTAGCAATGCCTCTCGCCGATCCACACCGTCAGCGCTTGGAGCCAGCTCTGCCAATTCCACTCCAGAGTCAACACTGGATCTCATCCCTTCTCCATATACATCGACTGATCCAAACGGTCCTCCGAGCTTCACCGCTCCCAGAACTCCATTCGGGAACCCCATGAGCACCATGGACACACCCGAGTCCCTTCACAACAACGGTACCTTTCTCAACAATGGTAGACAGGCACCCCACGATGGCCACAACTCTAGTCATTACCAAGGTCATTTTGCTGCCGCCATGTCACCAGAGTACGAGATGGTGGATCTCGGACCTGAACCGCCCATGTCAGATCTTCACAGGTCACGTTACAGCTCATGGAACGATGGCTCATCTGAGGATGACAGATCCGTCTCATCCTCATCGACACTACAGCTTCCTTCGCTCACACCTAGTCCCGAGCCACAAAATCCAACCCAGCATGAGCAACCTCCTCAACACTCACAACGCTCGGGCATCAGTCCTTCTCTCGAAGCCATCAATACAAAACTTCCAGACACTCCGGTAGAAAAGAAGCGCGAGAACCCCTCGCCGAAGGGCAGTACTCCTCTTAATCATCTCCATGACAAGCAACACCCACCACTTCCTCCGTCTCCGAAACCTGCCGGGCCTCGGAAAGAAGACCACATCACCGACACTGTCGGTGCCATTGCTATTGACAGCTTTGGCAACATTGCGTGCGGCGCTTCGTCTGGTGGCATCGGTATGAAGCACCGCGGCCGTATCGGTCCTGCAGCTCTAGTCGGTGTTGGAGCAGCTGTTATCCCGCCCGATCTGGATGACAAGTCCAGAACCACGGTTGGCGCAGTCACATCAGGGACAGGTGAGCATATGGCGACTACCATGGCTGCTACCGTTGCTGCAGAGAGACTCTACCACGGTGTCAAGAAAGCCAAAGGCGGCGGATTCGAGGGTACAGACGACGATGACGCCTTGAAGAGCGTGGTGGAGAAGGATTTCATGGGTGAGTGACATTGAAAGTTCAGCTCGGGAAAAGTGCTGATATCGAACAGGCCACCCCAGCGTCAAGCATAGCAACTCGGCCGGTGCCATTGGGGTACTTGTTGTCAAGAAGAACAAAGACGGCGCATACCTTTACTTTGCCCACAACACGGATTCTTTCGTGAGTCTTTCTCTTCTCTACTCGAGTTTCTTTACTGACCATGATGATCGTGATAGGCCCTCGCTTCAATGCACGCCAACGAAGCAAAGCCTGTCTGCACCATGTCGCGCAGTCAAGGTAATGGAGCCATTGCTCAAGGTGGAAGGGTAGTCAGCATGAGGAGTTCTAGCAGTTCTTCAGCTGGTAGACGCGAGCGGCATCGGTGATGTCAAACGGATGCGTCTCTTTCTCGGCTCTGACTGACGGAGAAAGGGAGTGGATCGTTGAGCGGAAGAAGCGATGGTTGTATTCCTCAAGCCGTCTGAAGAAGGCACACACATAAAAGGAATGAGCAAGATGTTTCCAACGGGATACGCTTGACCTCTGTGAGTGTACACAGTCACTCAAAATCTCTTCTTATCTGGCTGTACTTTTCTGCATGAAGCGTAGGCGTCTGGAGGGTCATGTGGATTTAGCCAGGCACTGCTGAAGCTGGCCGAAAGCTTACCAATCTGTACATAAACCACCCTGAATCCTATGCTCTACAAGTTTGAAAGCGATGATTCTCTGCATGTCACATCCGCACCTTGAGCATACCGTTTTGCCTTTGCCATTTAATGTTATTTTATGTCAGTGAGGCGGTCCTCACTAGAAACAAATCACAAGATCATATCGACTGCTGTCTCATCAACCCGCAGACCAGACCGACATGTACGACCAAGACCGACAGGGCTGAAAAGACGTAGCGGATAAGTGGCATGGCCGTATGGATATGATTACCAGTGTGCCCGATTCATTTCCTGACACCAGATCCTAGATTCTACATTCCGAATACAGAAGCCGGGAAGGAGAGCCGGAAAGGGAGAAGGGGCAAGTGGGGAAGGGGTAGAGGGGGAAGGGGGAACCGGGGCGGGGGTGTATGGTCTGGGGTGTAGGGTGTGGGATGTGTAGGGTGTAGGGTGGGGGGATTTCCTGTCGGTCTCGACTCAATCATTCCATCTTTCTCATCATGATCAGTCAGACAGATAATAGTGAAGCAGCCAGACGAGAGCGAAGCGGAAGGGAGACGGGGGATATGGGGGATTGAGAGCTGCAAAAGACGGAAACCTGAGCCTCTATGAGTAGACAGTTTCTAGTTGAGGTAGACGAGGAGCTAGCTGTTCGAGTACATGTATAGAAGATAGTGATGTCGACCACATATATAGAAGAGATGGAGGTGGAGGTGTTTCGTGAGTTGGTGTGTTGTGAGAAGATGGACGTGTTGGTGGCGGTGGTAGTGTTTTGTGGAAAGATGAGGTGGCGATGTTTTGTCAGAAGATAGAGGTGTTGGTGGTTTTTGCTTTGGTTGATTACCTTGTACTTTAGAGCAGGGCTCTCGATCTGTGGCTTTGGTGATGGTCAGAGGATTTACTACTTGTTACATGCGCGAGATATAAGGTTATAACTCATAGGCAGTACCTTGGTATTGAGCTGAGATCAGATGTCCTGATCAAGAAGTGAGGAAATGCCGATTGTATTGCGCCGTATAGCAGGCCTGTATGAGAAGAGAAAGGACATCAATCGACTTGCGCAGAATGACAAGCCTGCATACCTATAGCTGAGCAGGAAACATCTCCACCCTCGCAGCCTGAACAATCGGATTCCCACCACTAGCCAAAACCTCCACATGCTCGTCCGCTCAGCCACGAATCTTCGCTTCCTCGACCACCATCTCATTGATACGGTGGAACCACTCGAAGCACTCCTCCTCCTGCGCCTCGTTCCCCATCTCCAGAACCTCGACTCCCTCGGAAAGAATTTCGGAAAGCGGGAATGATCCAGCAAACTCCCAGTCCAATATAGCGGCGATACTCGTTCCTTTCATCATGATGTTGCGGCCCTGTAAATCTCCATGCACCAGCACGAATGGCTCGTCTGGACACAGATTTGCGACTTCTCGAGAGATATTCTCACGAGTGTTGCGGAGTGAGTCGATGAAGTCATCGACAGACGTATCCTCGAATAGGTCCTGATCGATATCCGCACCCACATGCGAGTAATAATAGATCTCCTTGTCGTAACATGCTAAAATATACTCTTATAGCGAGTCATACGGACCGATGTTGTAGTAAGTAGAAGAGTGCAAATTATTTCGACCTTTGAACAATTTCATTCCTTCGACGGTCGGACCGAGTGTGCCGTCGATCTTGAGTCCACCAATGCGATCGAATCTGAGTTCGGCCATATCAACAATGAGTTTCGATATGTTTTGGGCGACTACGAGTTTTTCGTCTTCGCTGTATGTGCACCAGATGTCGCTGAGGCGTGGAGCGTCTATGAATTTTTCTGCAAGGTACATGTTGTTTGACTTGGTTGACCAGTCCAGGAGTGCTGGCACACGGATGGACGGATGGTTATTCGTCATGTACCTTAGCCAGGCAGCTTCGTTTTCCAGTTGCCATGGGTGCAGTGCAGCGTCTTGCGGAAGTCTCAGGATGAAGGTCCCGTGTGCTGAAATGGTGCTTTCGACTCGCCATATATTGTTGTATCCGCCAGTCGCGATGAGTTCGAGCTTTGAGTCGGCGTGTATGGTTGTTGAGCCGACTACTTGCGACCCATGATCTCGTGCACATTTTGCGAGGTTTTGGTAGTCTTGTGACTTTAGATGCGTTCTCATGGCTTGGGATGGACTATGAGATTCGTTGTTTTGTGTTGGGCCCTTTCTGCAGATGGCATGATGATGGTTTGAAGTGATCGCTCATATCTCGATAGGAGACGAGGTGAATTTGACCACGTGAGGATTTTGGAAGTGGTCGAAAGAATTCTGTCGTAACTGGATCTATAGATGTTATTCATGATCCAGATAACATAATATCAGCGCATGATCTCAATGTCAGCGATGTCTCTAGGTCATCGAGTATCTGTAAATTTCAAGAAATGATGTTTCGGAATTGCTGCAATCTACACTTCATATTCGGACTCGTTATCACACTACAACAAGGATTGTCATCACCGATACTGCTAAGGGGAAATCTTTGCTTGAAAATCAATACCGAAGCACTGTTTAATGGTTACGAAGCAGGATCTCCGGTGACCAAAGCAAGGCTCAATTCGCCTCGCAGGAAAACAAAGAACTTTGGGGATCTCAAAGTAAGGAAAGTGTCTCGTCCCTGGATCTTCCACACCTCAAGGGTGCAACAACAGTTCTTTTTCCATCGATCGATCCAATCTCCAGCACCAATATCCATAGTCTCAGCAGCTGCCGCGTTTATTCCCAGATCCATTCAATACCCGCATCTTCAAATCTCTGAGCGAGCTGCTTGTACTCTCGGGTGAGGAAAGCGAAATAGTGCCGATCCCTCTCTTCATACTCGGTGTCGAGAAGATCTCCAAACTCGTTACACCACGACTTTTCCGTGACCTCCTCCCAACTAGTAAGTGTGTTATCAGTGTTGTCGGCGATGCTCTCCTGGTCTTCTGGACTATCCATAGTGGTGTAGTTCCCTTCATGTCCTTCAGCTTCTGCTTTTTCGTTGTCCTGATCTACCATTTCAGCTCGGTGCCCTTTCTTTGAGAAAAGCTGAGCATAACGCTTCTCGTAATCTTTCTCAGAGACGGTCGTGATTTTCCTGATGTTGAAACTGAACGAGGCAACATGATCAAGCAGATGGTGCAGATGCTTCCACATGACCAGGATGAAGCAGTGAGTGAGTTCGACTTCCTCGATCGAAAATGGAAGGGCAGCGAAGAGTGTATCTGTCGACATGTCCGTCAAAGTCGCACCTTGAAGCCCGGGCACCAAACTTTGTGGGAGCAGAGAATCTTGGAGGATAGAGAACTTTCGAAGCGCGTTGAAGTGAAGAGATGTCACTGCTTGTACTGGTCCGTCAACTGTATAGTCCTCGCGCCAAGGATCAAATGTGGTCCGGATGCTGATGGTCTCGAGGGTCTTGATCTGGGGCGACAAATTCAAGAAAAAGCCAGCTATGTTGGTACGTATAGACTGAAATCCCCACGGATGCTCAGATATTAGCAGATCAAACTTTCTGAGAGCTTTGAAGCTTGTCATGACGGTATAAAATTGATCGCTGGCTTCGACCATATTCTCGAGCAACGTAAGGGATGATACATTCGATGGCTCTAACCCCAGAACGTCCCTAGGGTGCATCTTTCGAAAACGGAAGTGGCCATCGAGAGCCGTGAGACTTGGGGTACGTAGCAATTCCGACATCCAATCCACCCGATAACCTAGATTTGTTTGAAGTGCTGTGACCCTTCTCAGTTGTGCGAAGCGATTGCGCAGACAAGGTTGAGGACTACTGGTGGGTTCAGTAGCGAAATCAAATGCTCGACAGAGCCATGGTGGACCGGCGTTTTATTGGCAGTAAGTGGGGTACATGTAAGCGATAGGCCGTCTGAAGATTGCTCTCGGGAGGCGGCTGGTAGGGAGCGGCGTCCTTAAACCATGGCTTTATGACGAGTGTCTTCACCGATTGAGCCAAGTGGGGACACTGAATTAGAGCGCGCAGCAGTTTCTGGAAACGCCTGTCGGTATTGTGGAGGCGGAATTGTCCTCCATTAGATCGATCAATGAGACTGGAATACTCATCATGATGCTCTCCTACAAGGGTTCTGTAGAGAGCAGGAGCTGCGATTCTGTATACTCCTTGACATGACCTTGACAGACCGTCAAGAACACGTAAGTTCTCTTGGTGAACAGCACCGTTTGTGGTTCGCGACTCATAGTTGAGTGATGCCTCATATAGGTTCCATACCGGAAGCAAGTCTAAAATGCAATAGAAAATGTCGTCAGGAAGGCGACAAAATGGGGAACGGGGCTGCTGTTCCGCGAGCGTTTGTTCCATGTTCGTCGCCATCGATGGGATCTGGATTTGGAAAGATGCGATGGAGGATGGGAGAACGTTTTATTTAGAAGGAGAGGACGCAGAACCCAGTCCGTGCTTGCAGAATCTCCGAGCGTGAATATGCCAGGTGAAAGCGTTTGATTGAAATGAAATGTCTGATGGAGGGAAACGTACTCTGCACAACAAAGTATCGATTTGTCGTCACCAGTGGAGCCCGGGAGCAAAGTCGTCTCACATAAACAATTGCGTGATCATTTTGGAAAGTTCAAGCAAGCTCTGCGGCTTTGAAATTATGTACATACATCTAATTCTGGTCGGCTCAGCCAACTGCATCAACCATTTCCCCCTCTCATTACAATACAAAGACCGAGGTCGATCAAGATAATTCGCCAATCACCTCACTAGAAAGACACGCCTAATCGATAGAGGCAAGCTGACTGGCGCTCAAACCTGTAGGAATAGCGCTCGTCGGGGGCAGTGGGGGGGATCCAACACCATCATAGTAAAGAGGCAGATTGGGGTTGTTGGCAGGCTCAAGAAAACCCGTCTTGTTCTGGATAAGAAGTTCAGGGTCGGTTGGCCTGTAAGGCCAGACATTAGGAGCACCTTCCCAGATTTTGACGTTTGAGAAGCTGACAGTGGTGTCTCTGGTGCTGTTCCCAGCGTTCCACACGGTTGGCCATTGGAGGTAGAAACCCATGTCAGTGCTGTCCTCGTACCAGTAGTAAATCCGGGTGGTGATGGTCATCACATCATTGACATAGACCTCGAAGAAGCTGCCATCGAGGAAGGCACGGATGTTCAGCTTCTCGTAGGTGGTAGAGCCGTTACCCGAAGCACTCTCCCATAGTCTAAGCTTGCCAACTTCGGGGTCTTTGTTGAGGAAGTCACCCGAAATGGAGAGGTCGCGAGTGACCATGAAAGATTCATTGGTCGGGCGGTAAATGATGGAGGAGTTCTCCGTCGGCCAGTCAGCCGGGAGGGACTGATTGTTACGCAGGATGGTGAAGCCAGCAGCAAAGTCCTGGTAGTCGGGCTGACGAAGGGAGCTTGATGGTACCTCGACCGTGGCCTGCATCTCCCAGCGACGGCTTCTTGGGCTTTGCGAGAAAGGGATGAACGCGTTGGTTACGAGACCGTCGTTGGAGATCTGAGCGCCAGTGCCGTTCAAGCCGAAAGGTGACAAAGTCACGTCGGCTTCTGACCAAGTGTGGTTGGCATAATCTCTGTACCTCTCAACTTCCTTAGCGGGTCTGCATCCCAGTGTGCCGAGGTTGACAGTCTTGTTTCCATTGGAAATGGCCGATTTGACACCCTTGGTAGCATTGATAGTGTTGAGACCATCAGTCACGACCGACCAATATCCAGGTTCCATAGAATATTCATCTGCTACCACGTTGGGGATCTCCTTGAAGAACAGCTCACGAGGAACACTAAGTGCACCGGCCGCACCAATGATGTAGTTTGGTGTGTTGGTGGTGTTGAAATCCTCATTATTCCAGCAGAAGACCAGGCGTCTCCCTGTCTGCTCATCAGGGAGGGTAGCGCAAGCGTATCCCACGCCCCAATCCAGCACACCTGTGGCATGATCGTCCAGGATGACGCCGGTACTGTTGTCATTGACAAACCTGCCCATCTTCCACAAAGAGTAGTGATGGCTGTGTGTCTCTCTTCCGGACTCCGCGCCCATCGTGATAAAGGTGACACCGTGTGTAGTATTATCACCGTTATGATCAAGGGCAAGTGTGTTTCCACATTCATAATTTGAACCGTCGTTTCCTGAAAATCCTCCCAGACTAGTGGTAGTGTTCACGACTGCCTCGACAGCAGGTCCAACGTACTGCCAGTCCAAGAAATCACTGCTGTTACACCTATACAGGAAGATGCGTGGCCCGACGCCATGGATGCCGCTGCTCACAGTCAAGTACCACGTGTCGGCATCATCTCCGAGAAGCGAGGCAATCTGGGGATACTGGAAAGCCCAAGCATCACGGAATCCAGTCACATTGTATCCGTTAGGAGCTTCAGGAATAAGTGGGGGAATGTCTGGCTTAATCCAAGTCTCGCCGTTATCCTCTGAGTAAGCCAAGTTTTGTGTTTCTGCGCCAGTGATGTAGAAATCGGCCCAGTAGATTGGAGCATAATGAGCGCTGTAGATGGTAATCAGCTTGATATTCAGGGGGGTGAACTGGATTCTGCGATATTGAGGATGCTTCAATCTTGTATTAAGTGTTGTGTATGTGGATGGATGTGTATGAAAGCAGGATATGGAATATTACCCTGTGTAAATCAAGGTCGGAAGACCTTTGTATCCTTTTGGAATGACTGAACCATCGAACACGGCAATAGGGTCATTTTTGTTGCCTGGACCGATTGAGACGGAGTTGGTGTAGTTGTGGTAGTCCTCATAAACAAGAAAGTCCTTTGTTGATGCTCCAGCAATAGAGTTGGTAAGAGAAACATTGGCTCCACTGAAAGTTGAATGTAAGGCACCGATTCTGAATGTGCCATTTCCATCTTGCCAAAACGCTGTTGGATCAGCGAGCGAGTCAGATGGGAATGTGAATCTGGCTCGTGACCGCCATTGATAGTACAAAGAGCCATTGGCAAGAAGCGAAAGGTTGGCTGGGGGAGGTGCATTGAAGTTGGGAGCCGAGCTATTCACGGTATTAGAGGTACTGCGAGGTACCGCTATAGCCAGAGCAGCAAGGCAAAACGTGCCGCTGAGGGAGACGACGGAGCGGACCATGATCTCGGTCTGATGTAAGGAAAGTTGAATCTACGTGATAACGGATGCAGAGACATTTATACTCGAAAGCGAAGGTCAATAGCGTACTGCGAGACCCGAGATCGGGCGATCAGCATGAATGCACGTTTGCACGACGATTACGGTTGTCGTAAGCATGGAGAGTGAGGAGTTGTATGTCGTAAAGTGGACCTTGCCAAGAACCGAAGGACCGAAGATCGCACGAGAAGCATGATCAGATCAACGAGAGCATCGAGTCTTCTGGATCTGAATTTGGGGTATGGGGAGATAGACGGAGGAGGAACAGAGCGTGCCCACCCAGTCGCCAAAGACGAGATATACTTGGGAAGTCACAGCCAAATTACCATTCCACCCACTTCATTTAGGATCTGGAGCAGGTCGAAACTCATTCAACGAGTAGACCCAGATTATTAACCACAAGAGTTCTCGGTCATGAGATCTACATGGCCTTAACGTAAATCAAACTTCAGATGAAGGTCTCAGTGAGGTCTCGACATTTTTCTGGGGTTCATCCCGGTCCGAGATGGAATTTCGGAAGATTCCTGCGCCGGCCATTTCACGGTGATCGACATCGGCGCAACGTCATGCCAATAGCACGAAGCAAGAAAGACAGTGAGCTGTGTTGCCCTATTCTCCTTTCTGACTTAGGCGGCTCTCCAAGATGGTTCGAATCTGAGCAGAAAAATGCATGGACGGGGAGCGCAACAGAAACGAGACTATGAAAAAGAAACACCATGGACTAGACATGAAGATCGTCCGTGGATGGATTAAATGGCATACAAAAGTATACAGCAGCTCTGAAGTCTCAAACCACAATGCCGCGCTTATACCAGCCATTGGGCCCTCTCCATGCCCATAGCCATAGAATGGTAGCGACCCACACACTGATTGCCATGGCCCAAAAAGTGGAGGAATAGCAGGCCCGTCCGTAACACAGGTTATCTCCACTATCGGGAAGGTCGGCCCCTGATGCTTCTGCTGCCTTCTGGTAAACAGCGGAATATAGCAAGCCCCAAAGAGTGGCTCCTGCAGCAGGTACAGTGGCAATACAGGCCCAATTGGTACCAAAGTTCTCGACGCCCCAGACGATGGAGACGATGATTGGTGTGAGTGAAAAGACAGCACCATATCCTGCGCCAATAGCAGCAGAGACTATCCAAAAGTGTTCTCCATGCCCTTGAATAGCGCCGCTTGCGAGGACGACTTGTCCGACTGACATGATGAGGGAGAAAAGAAGGAGGAAGACGATGCGGCTTACTTCAAAGCCCTTCTTGCCAGATTCAAGACTGTCTGCGCCAGGCAGTGTGGCCATAGACGAGACGAGGGAATTGGGTCCACGGCGATGCTGGTGAGGGGTATAAGTCGGGGCAAATAAGTCGGACAATGTTCCTGTCAAGATGCGGGCAACAGTGCTCATGATGGCGACGATTGATACATGGGTGGCAGCTGAAGTGGGTATCTGATCAACGGGTAATGTGGAAGGGTATAGAGTGCCTATGATGGTACCCAAGTTGTTGATGAAAGCCTCGCCTGGACCAGTGACGAGAAAGAAGCCAGCTGCCAACAGCCACATGTTCTTGTCGGAGAGGAATAGTCTTGTTTCCTCGTTCAAGAGCCAAGTCTTCTTGCGTTGTTCTTCTTCCAGACGTGACTTTGTGGAATCGTTGTCGGAATCTCGGTCTTCGGTGGCGGCATATACATGCCCATGAGATTCATGACGGAAGAAGGCGCTCTCTTCCAACAAGCCGCTTTGCTCCAATTCTTCGACTGCTTCATCAATCATCTCGTCTTCGCCGACGATGCGTAGAGTGAAGGTGCCAATGATACCAGTGGCGAGTAGAGTGCAACCGAGAAAGACGAAGAAGCGGAAGACATCAACTTCTCCTCTAGAGCCGTCGGAGCGGGTCTCGTACAGCAATCGTTCACCGACCTGGCTGATCCACATGCCACTTAGACCAAAGGCAGCGATAGGCAAAGCCAAAGCCAAACCCTTGTGCTTTCCTCTTCCAAAGTTCTTTGCACATGTTGTCACTGCACTAAGATACATGCAACTGGTACCCATGCCAATGCCCACATAGGCCAGAACCATGATGCCAAAGGGCCATCCATGTGCCTCGCGAGTTATGTCCAAAGCAGGTGGCCCACTCTTGTATGTAAATGCGGCAAGGATGTATCCAGCACCAAAAAGACTTCCCGATAGAAGGGAAGGCACACCGGGACCGTAGCGGTCGCATAGATAGCCAAAGATGGGCACGGGGAGATACATGGCGAGTTCGGCAGTGATGGAGATGGCATTGACGCGAAGCTGGGTATAATGTAGGCGGCGCTGGAAAAGAGGAGCATACACTGAATAACAAGTTATCGAACCCGCACACAGACTGCGCAAAATTATCTCGTTAGCACGTGTCTTTCGAATACAAATAGCAGCAATGTTTACTCGTCGTCGACGTACCAATTGATGATCGCCCAGGCGAAACCAAGATACCTCCTCACCTCCCGCTTCATCTTTTTCCTATCACGATCGAGGATCCCCTCTGCCACCTGCTCAAAGAAGCTACCGGCGTAGCTGTGCTCTCCACTAGCTCTTCCTGGTGAATCTGTCTCATCATCTGCTCGAAGCAGCGGTCGACCTGGCGAGTAGTCAAGTTTGTCTATCGTGTTGGTGCCATCGCGTCCATTGCGTCTACTGCGTCCACTGCGTCCACCGCTACTTCCTGGTCTGGACGGCATCGATGTTTGAATCGCAAAGAAGCAATCGCACTCTCAATCTTGCACCCTTCGGCCGTGTGGCCCCTTGACTAGAGTAAGGTATTGTGCTCGTGACTCGAATAACGTCTAGAGACGGCCGGCGAAAAGCCCCGGCCAATCTCCGGCCAACGAAGACGTCATTGTGGCCAAGTCTGGGTTGGCGCGCTTCAATTTCACCTCCAGCTTCAACCCGCATTTCCATGAGTAAACCCATCCATTCTCCAGAGTAAAGTGCCCAAAGACTTTCTCTATGCTCTTGCAGAATACCATGGCGGCAAATAAAATAGTCTCTTCAATTGACACTATATGATGGGTGCTTCTCTTGTCTGCACATTACCCATCGAGTCGCTAATTTCTTCTTCGCTTTCACCGTATGAGCGACTGTTCCGCTCATCCTCAGTGCTCTCTGGCTGTTTCCTTTCTCATCCATGGTGCATGTGTCCAGAATGAGCCGTTTTGTCTATGCCGTCTTTTCGTGTGTACTAGACATCTATAAAGGCACCCACTAATACCAATTTATTTTCCCACCAGTAGACCATTATGGCGCACATATCAAGTCGAGCTCATCCTTCATCGCAGTCGGTAGAAACTCCTCCACCCTAACAACCACAATCCAAAATCTGCCAAATCCCCTATGATGTCTTCAACATTATCTTCCAGTCTCTTCCAGTCTGGGAACTGGATGAATCAGTTCTTCATGGCACATTCCATAGACAGAATCGTTACGCTCTCAGTAGCCTTTCGCAGTCCTGTAAGGATTTGCACCGCCTCACTGAGCCCGTGCTATACTCCACTATCGTTGGACAGGATCGGGACCAAGACCTGTGGGAATTTGAATCAGCCGAGGAGCATACTCAGGTCAAGTCGAACAATTGTCGAGGACGTATTCTCAAGCTGTTGCGAACACTCCTAAGTCGTTTGAAGCATTTCAAGAAGCGTTTTGCATGTGTATGCGATCGGGCAATGGCGAATTTCCACGGGTGGACTCC
This sequence comes from Delphinella strobiligena, assembly GCA_009982845.1. Classification (NCBI taxonomy): domain Eukaryota; kingdom Fungi; phylum Ascomycota; class Dothideomycetes; order Dothideales; family Dothioraceae; genus Delphinella; species Delphinella strobiligena. The sequence continues at coordinate 1,883,246 of JAADKB010000009.1, forward strand.
AGCGTGGAATTTGGTGCCGAATGTCCTGTCGAGCCAGCACCAGAATCTTGAAACAATGCACCTCGGCACGTTGGATATCAACTGGCGTAGACCTTTCGGACCTTGGCCCACTACGTGATCCAATAATCAGCTTCCACCAATCTCACCCATCCCTTCGCTGCGTCACTTTGCGGCGCTCCGAAGCCTATCGATCGATCAGATCATCCTTTTAGGCAATGAACCAGAGAGACAATCAAGAAGAGCTCTTGTCGATGCTTTACCAGCCTCTATTGAGCACGTCGGCATCACTAGATGCAAAGGTCATGTGATGGACGCGCAACTGTTCTCCATGGTCGAATACATTGCTTACTTTCCAAGGCTCAAGAGTATCGTCACCGAGCGTGATGGAGACTGGGCAAGGTTCAGAAGGACCATCATGTTGATGGACAGGCAGGAGGAGGCAAAATCATCAAGCTCGAACAATTTTGCCTTTGCAGAAGGAGATGATGACACCACTTTTCTGTATCTCGTTTCTGCCATCGAGGACGACTCACGAAGTCGTGATTGGAGGCTCACTGGAGCTCCACAAACTACTAGCATTCTCAGACCCGACCACTCGATTAGCCAGATCGGTGATGAGGACAACAAGGCACACTATTATGGTTTCACGGAGAGTTACGGGAACAGCTTCGAGGGTCAATATCAATGGCTTCCTCACCAGCACAAGATTCTCGTCGAGGGGTTCAGGAATGCGGGTGTGCATTGGGTGTACAGATGATCTAGCATAAGCGGTACAAGAAAAGACAGCAAGATAAGCAATAGCAGTAACCGGAATTTCGCCATGAGCGTTTGTCGCGGAGAGAATGATGAGGGCTCTTTTCGCTGTGCTTACTACATCATCAAATGATCATGGAATCTCTACGTGTAGCAATTGAAAGTGACTGCCGTGCTCAAGAAACAAGGTGTATGCTGATATGCCACAAAGTCGGACTTCTCGAGGTACTTCTCGATCCGAGATGTGATGCTTACTTCGAACTGATAGCGAACCTGTTCCTCGCCCTGGTGCAGGCATGGATCACTTTGTCTCCTTTCGATGCAGGAGACTTTGTAGATGCTTATATCCTGCTACCGCTCTCCCCTATCATGTACTCCATCTATGAGCTTTGGAACATGACAAGGTTTTGGAGATTGGGAGAAATTGAAGTGGATATTGGAAGAAGGATTGATGTGGTCAGTGCGAAAAGAAATAAGAGCTTGGAAAGATTTGCAATCATGAGAGAGTAAAAGGTAGAGGCATCAAGAATTCTTTCCAAAAAGCTGTGGCGGATTTTCGGAACCCTGTACGAGTACATTTATCACGATGTTAGTACTCTAGCCAGACATCACCGCGGCAGGGGTTACCTAACTTACCTTAGGTAAGTTAAGGTATGAATACCTTGGCGTTCCTGTCACATGGCGCGGTTCCAAATGACGTCACGCGATCGGAATCACTCATGATCACCACTGTGGGGTGGTCGCACAAGCTTGGGACAGACCCCTCGGACCCTTAGAACATCCAATACAAGAATCTTTAAACATTGGAGGTCTCCCTAATTAAGTTGATCAACAACAAACCTTGACTATGTCCGATGCAGAAAATCAACGTGCGGAGTCTCTAGCGGCAGAGGCGAAGGCATGCATTGAGAAGCGTGAACTCCAGAAAGCTTATCAGCTGGCGAAAGAAGCTCTCTCTCTGGCACCAAGCAATACCAACGTGCAGTCTGTCATATCACAGCTGCAGAAATCGGATAGCAACCCTCAAATCCTGCCACTCTGCAAGAGCTACATCAATGGTTCGAATTACGCGGATGGAGTGAAAGCTCTGAAATTCCTGAAGCAAAAGTCTCCCATTCCTTTTCAAGATGTTACTGAATTGGCTACTATCTTCATTGATCAGACTGACCAGGCAAGACATGGAAAACATCATGCTGAAAGGCCTTCTATTCTTGATGATTTGACTGGCGCCTTCCTAACCGGCAGTCAGCCCGCTCGTGTGGAGTTCGCCGCCCGATTCTCCCAGACCTTCGCTATTGGCGATCCTAATCGTCTGTTCAACCTCTTCTACAGCCGAGGCGAAGACTCATTCAGTGCACTCACTCAGACTATCGTCGACGACTCAATCTGGGCTTCTCCTGAACAGTACAAGGCTGCCAAGCGAGACGCTTTCCAGCTCGCTTTGGGAAAATTGCTCGAACCTGCTCTGGACAATCCAGAATGGCTCATGGCTCTGGTCACGCGCTTGCTAGGAACTCATGCCGAGGATCTTAGAGAGCAGTCTCAGAGCAAGCTAAAAAGTCTTTTGATTCCCGAGAACTTCGAGATTGTGCTTTACTGGCTTGATCTACGTGCATCGGAAAAGGTGCGATCGCAAGCTTTGCTGGCAACGACCAAGTTCCTCGAGGACATGAAGGAAGGTGGAAAGGGTGAGGCGACTGTGAAGTCGTTCGTAACGGACAACGTGGCCAAGACGCATAATGATGATCTGATTATCGCCTTTTCGGCTGCTACGGCCTGCTTTCCACTGATTCCACAGACGATTGCCGAGCTCTTCTTGACCCCTGGTTTTCTTCAAGGACTTGTTCCTACGCTTGAGAGAAACATAATTGGCTCTAGGTTTGTTACACTTCATTGTCTCCCACTGAAATATCGCTTGGCAACTTGACTGATATGGTAAAAAAGGAAGAGCCACACCCTGGAGAAGGCGTCACTGCAACTCATGAGTGCTGCTTGCATCGACAAGGACTGCCGTGAAGCTATTCACAAAGAATGCTCAACCTACCTTGATGATGTTGCAAACACGCATGAAGAAGAAGAGTATGCTAGTCTGGCTGCGCTGGTGCTGTCGAAGATTGGGTGAGTGGAAGGTTTCTCGTTTTTGTTTTTGATATCCTGCGTCTCGTACTGTGATGGCGTATCGTACGGGTTGTAACACCCAGTGGATGGCTCCGCAAGGATTGCCTTTCGCATAGTCATCGAAGCCATACAATATAAGGTCATCGTGTGAGGTGCAAACCCTCAGATCTCAGATAGTGCAACATGGATTCATGACTACTATGAGTATTGCGTTAATGATTCAAGGCAACAATCCCCTGCAGGCCAATCAGGTGTTGTGGCAGATGTTGATGGGCTGTCTACAACCCTGATAAACATGACTCTCAATTCCACGACTCCCGCTGCACGACAAAGCTCGATCGAAGGGCTAGCATATACTTCGCTCAAGCCGAAAGTCAAAGAAGAAATCATGTCAAATAAAGAAGTGCTCAAGACACTCATAGACACGCTCAAAGCCAACGCTCCCACGGATACCGCAACCTTTGGCATTTTGACTGTCTTCGCCAATGTAACCGCATATCGACCTACTCTCACGGAAGAACAAAAGAAGATGTCACAACTAAGCTCATACGCCAACTCATCGAAACCGCCACCAGAAGATCCACTAGATGACGATGCAAAGGTGACTGCTCGCTGCAAGAAGGCACTTGATGCAGGTGTTGTACCAGCGTTGGTCAGCCATCCCGTCAAGACTATGTCTGCTATAGGTCTGAACCAGACTGTAATGATCGTGAATGCACTGGCGCGAGAGCAGAAACACAGGGGTGTTCTTGCACAACAAGGTGCCGTGAAGCTATTACTACAAGTGACAGAGCGACTACAAGGCACAGGCGCACAGCTGGATGCACCTTCAAGGATAGCAGCCCACGCTCTCGCTCGGATCCTGTAAGCCAATCTCCAACTTATATATGCATACCACTGACGTGCCCCTAGCATCTCCGTGAATCCAGCCCACGTCTTCTCGTCGACCCTTCCAGCGACTTCTGCGCTCCGCCCCCTAATAAGTCTCCTGGTCCAGGACCCAGAAGCCGAAACCCGCGATCTCCTCCCTACCTTCGAAGCACTCCTCGCCCTGACAAACCTCGCATCAACCGAGGACGACACGGTCCGAGAGTCCCTGATTCGCAGCTCGTGGCAACAGATCGAGGATCTGCTGCTATCACAAAACACACTCATCCAACGCGCATCCGTGGAGTGCATATGCAATCTCATGGCCAGTCCGTCGGGCGTCGCCAAGTTTGCCGATGGATCCCCGCCTGCGAAGAACAGATTACACATCTTGCTGGCGCTTGCAGATGTCGAGGATCTCGCCACCAGGCGTGCGGCTGGTGGTGCACTTGCCATGTTGACGGAATGGGACAGAGCTGCAGAAGCCGTCTTGCTTAAAGAACGGGGCGTGAAGATTTTGGTGGATCTGTGCAGGGATGAGGACGAGGGGATCAGACATCGCGGTGTCATCTGCTTGTTGAATCTGGTTTCTGTGCCTGATAGCGGGGTCAAGGCGAGGGCAATGGAGGCGATAACGAAGGCTGATGGCGTTGAGGTGCTCAAGGGGCTTCTGAAGAAGAGTCGTGATCAGGAAGTCCTTGGGGCGGGGGTCGAGGTACTCAAGATCCTTTTGAAAGGCGACCAGGGAGGTCAAAGGATGATTCAGTAAGATGGAAGTGCTCGTGTCAGAATTCGTCATGTATATCACAGGCTCAAGTTGAGATCAAGCTAGCTTGCCGGGCACAAAAGGATGTCCGGCACTCAGACCTCCACAAACAGCCCAGGCCTGTCCATTTACATAGCTGGCTTCCTCGGACGCCAAAAACAAGGCCACTCTGGCGACTTCATCTGCAACCGCTCCTCTCTGCAAGGGATTCAATTGCCCTATCTTTCTCTCCGTCCCCTTTTTCCTCGCCGCCTCGTACATGATACTGGTCATACCTGTTTCTATCACACCTGGGCAAATGGCATTACAGCGGATGCCTGTCCCACTGAGCTGGTAGGATGCCGTTTGCATTATCGAGATGACTGCCGCTTTGGAAGCGCTGTAATCTGTGCCACCAGCGTTCGAGCGAAGGCCGGCTACACTCGCAGTCGCCACTATTGAGCCCGAGGGGTATGGTTTCGAGGATGACGTCTTAAGCATAGCTTTAGAAGCGTATTTGGCAGCGAGGAAAACGCTGTTCGGAGTCGTGCGGTCAGCATGCATGTACTGAATCCAAGGTAGAAAGAGTCGCAAGCGCGGATCAAAACTCACGACAAAGCATTCGTCCTCATAACCCGCACAAACTTCTCCCCCGTACTCTCCTCGTCCAGCAATCTCCCATACCCTCCCATAATCCCCGCATTCGCAAAAAACACATCCAGTCTACCATATTTCTTCATCGCTTCGTCCACCACGCTCTTGACCGCTTGTTCGTCGCTGGCGTCGAAGTCGCGTGCGTACACTTCGCAGGAGGGGTAGAGGGAGTGCAGCTCTCGCACGTGCGTTCCTAAGTTGTCCCGTGAGAAGTCGCAGATGTAGAGGGCTTTGCAACCGTTGTGGGCGAATTGGTGGGCTGTGGCTCGGCCGATTCCTAGGGGGGAATTGCAGCCTGTTATTATTGCTACTTTGTCTTTGAGACGTCTGGGGGTGGGGTTGTGTTAGCTGTATGTTTTTCTTGCTTGTGGTGGTTGATCATGATGGTGTGAGATGCCGTGCTGTTCACGGCTGTGTGTGAGGTCTCCTCGTCTTTCTTATGCCCTTGCTCTTTCTCGTGTACGCTTTCCTTTTCTTGCTCGAGATGCAGTATGCGGAATGAAGACCTACGGGCCGACGCTATCTCCTGCTATCCTGGGTATCCTGGGTATTTTCTCGAATTCCCCTGGGTCGGCACGAGGAACAGCCAGCTGCTCACTGAGCTGTTGCAGCCGCTTGGGAGCTGCTCCGGACATGATGTGTGTCGGTCAAGGGTTGTAGAAGAAGTCGATATGGCGAATTGAGTAATGGCGGATACAGAAGAAGTTTCAGATTCGATACAATGGTTTTAGTCCTAGCCGATGCTCACATCCTACACATCTCCGTCTACTCGAGAGTCGTGATACCCGAGAAGAGGAGCACGAGGAGCTGTCGGGTGTTTTGCCGAGGCATCTTTCAATCCTGGGGTCTCCGCATTCGAGTCTTGGCACTTTCGACGTCACCTTCACTTTCTGCACACACATGCATACACACTCCGTTTTGTGTTTTTATCCTGTGGGCCCCTTACGTTTCTGTATTTGTCCTTCTTGCAGACCTTCAATGTGCAGTGGCTGTGTCTTAAGTCTGCCATGGAATCAAGAGTTGCCAAGGGGAGTTAGCATACGTCTCCACTCCCCAGATGTGACATTCAATTGGCGGAATCATCTCCCTTGGAAGTTCGTCTGCATGTCGATCCACATGGTGCTCTGTGCCGTGCCCGTGACCTTCCACGCTGGAATAGATTTTCCGAGAATCCCTGCTAATGCAATGCAAGAAAGATCGTTGCTGTCATTATGTGTCTGTGCAAATACGAACTTTCACATCAGGCGAGTGGAACCGGGTGACCGGGTAAACATGGAAAAATGGTTACTATATATACTTCCCCGCCTTGTTTCGATGCTCTAGAGACCCAGTACTAGGCGTTTTGAGTATATCATTCCTTCATCATGGAAATCTCGAGGAGCCTGTTGCTGATATTGCAGCTTCTGCTGTCCGCTAGTGCTCTAGCTCAACAGCAACAGTGGCCATTACATAATGATGGCGAGACAGATTTGGTTCAATGGGACCACTACAGCAATATCATTGATGGCGAGCGTATCTTTGTTTGGTCTGGAGAGATGCACTATTGGAGGATTCCTGTCCCTGAGCTCTGGCTCGATATCCTGCAGAAGGTTAAGGCTGCTGGGTAATAGATATATTCTCTTTCCCATTCAGAGATACGAGGCTAACCTGGTCTACAGCTTCAATACCGTCAGTTTCTATTCGCATTGGGGTGAGTAGATGCCGTATCAAAGCCTCGAACAAGCCTGACTCTTAGCAGGCTACCATTCTGCGGCAAACGGAACACTCGACTTCACTTCGGGAGCACATGATTTCACAAGCCTCTTTACCATCTGCAAGGATCTGGGCTTGTATGTCATCTTTCGACCTGGGCCATACATCAATGCCGAAACAACAGCTGGCGGATTCCCACCTTGGTTGACAACAGGCGATTACGGAACTTTGCGCAATAATGACACAAGATATACCGAGGCTTGGACACCATACTTTGATGCCATCTCGGAAATTGTCGCTGACCACCAGCTTACGAAAGGTGGGCCTGTGATCTTTTACCAGATCGAGAACGAGTATGGAGACCAATGGACTGATGTCGCCGCTCGTACTCCTAATGAGACCGCAATTCACTACATGGAACTTCTCGAGGCGGCTGCCAATAGGAGTGGTATTGAAATCCCTACCACTCATAACAATCCCAACCTGAACACACAGTCTTGGTCGATGGACTATGACGCTGACCATGTAGGGGGTGATACCTGGCTGTACGGTCTAGACCATTACCCCTCTTGCTGGAGTTGTGATCTTTCTGAATGCACTGGCACTAACGGAATTGTCCCTGACTTTACCTTGTTCGACTACTACACCAACTTCCAGGAAACTGCACCCACCATGCCCAGTTTTCTGGCGGAGTTCCAAGGAGGTGCTTACAACCCCTGGCCTGGTCCAGCCTCGGGCTGTGTCAGTAGTACTGGGCCTGACTGGGTCAACGTGTTTTACAGACATAACATCGGGCAGAAAGTGACCGCACAGAATATCTACATGATCTTCGGCGGGACCAATTGGGGCGGTCTGGCTTTCCCGACTGTTGGAACTAGCTACGATTACTCGGCGCCTATTGCAGAAAATCGTCTACTTCGTGACAAGTATTCCGAAACCAAGCTTTTGAGCTACTTCGTCCGCGCTGCGAAGGATCTTACCATGGTAGAAAGAGGAGCAAATGGCACCGATCTGACCTCCAATCCTGCCGTCTTCACCCAAGTCTTGTACAATGTAGACAAGGACGCCAAGTTCTACCAGACTGTCCACGCAAACTCCACGCTTGAAACAACCGTCTCATTCAAATTGAACGTCAATACCTCTGTTGGCAACTTAGTGGTCCCACAATATGGTCCCGACATTGTCTTGGATGGAAGACAGTCCAAGATATTGATTTCGGACTTTGCCGCCGGGTCGCAGAACATTATCTACTCGACTGCCGAGATTCTGACAGTATCCATTATTGATGACAAACCAATCATAGTCTTTTGGGTACCCACCGGCGAAAGTGGAGAGTTCTATCTTGAAGGCGCCCAATACGGTACTGTTGCCAAGTGTGAAGGTTGCTCGGATACCGGATTCTACTCGGCTTCCAAAGGTGTGATTACCAAGTTCACACAAGGCCAAGGAACGACCATCTTCACATACGGTAACGGAGTTACAGCTGTAGTGCTTGACAGGACCGCAGCATACGCGATGTGGCAGCCCGTGTTGACGAATGATCCACATGTGCCGCTTGACCAAACCATTCTCGTCTCAGGACCCTATCTTGTGCGAACAGCATCGATCGCAAACGGTACACTGGCTCTTACCGGCGATTATGATACTACAACTCCTCTCGAGATCTTCGCACCCTCGGTCGATCAAGTGACCTTCAATGGCGAGGCTCTGTGCATCCAATCTACGAGCTACGGTAGTGTAACTGCAGCATTGACCTCACCCAATGACACTGTTTCCACCATAGACGGAAAAGTCCCTGCACTGAGAGATTGGAAGGTCGCGGACAGTCTGCCAGAGCGCTTTTCTACTTACAATGACCGTGGTCCTGCTTGGGTTCTTGCAGACCACAACTCTACGCTCAACCCCAATCCTCCGGCAACCTACCCAGTCCTCTATGCCGACGAATACGGCTTTCACACCGGTGATCTCCTGTGGCGCGGTCATTTCACAGGCAACGCGACTGGCGCCTTTATCAACGTTATAGGCGGCACAGGCCACGGTTGGTCTGCCTGGCTTAATAGCGTATTCCTCGGCTCTCAATATGGAAACACCACTCTCACTCAAACGAATCTAACTCTCTCATTCGGGAATGCCAGCATTGCGGGTGAAAATGTGTTGCTGATTCTTCAAGACAACATGGGGAAAGATGAGACATCTGGCGTCTTGAATCCAAGAGGTATTTCAAATGCTACACTCTTCGGCGGTCCTACTTTTTCCAGCTGGAAAGTAGCAGGCAAAGCTGGAGGCGAGAAGAACATCGATCCTATCCGCGGTCCGCTCACCGAAGGTGGTCTCACTTCCGAGAGACTCGGTTGGCATCTTCCAGGCTTCGACGATTCCGCCTGGTCGACTGCATCCCCATCGACCGCTTCGAGCGGTGCTGGTGTCAAATTCTACCGTACCAACCTACCTCTAGACCTCCCCACCGGCTACGACATCTCCCTAGCCTTTGAGTTCTCGGCGTCCGAAGCATCGAAACTCAGAGCGCAGTTGTACGTCAATGGATATCAATTCGGCAGATTCATTCCGTATATCGGAAATCAAGTCGAGTTTCCTGTTTTCCCTGGTATTCTTGATTATCACGGTGACAACACCATCGGATTGAGTGTTTGGGCGCAGGATGAGGCCGAGGGGGCGAGCGTGGATCTTGGCGTTAAGGTGTTGGGGGTTTATAAATCTGGATTCGATGTCGGGTTTAATTCGACGTATCTTAGACCGGGGTGGACGGAGGAGAGGTTGCTGTATGCTTAGTCTATGCCTTTGTATTTCTACCTTGACGATTTTCGACTAATCGAAGAAGAACTTCTCATCTCGTCCCCGGCATGATCGTGACGTCTAGTCGTGGACAATAAAACCACCTTGTAACCTCTTGACTCCTTACGGAGATTCACCTTCTGTAGGCAATTTGCCAGAACGATTGCATGAGCAGTTCGCAACTGGTTCATTCTTCGCCCTGATTCTACGGTACTGCATCAGCAGAAATACTCAGCAGGCTCCACCCCGCCTAACTCCTCCCTCCCAACCACTAAACCACCCCGCGCACTCACGATCTCGATGTATACCAAACGTCCAAATTGCAGAGACAAAGCAAAGGATATCTGGTACGTCCCTGCTATCCACCTCTCTTCTCTCTCCTCTCTCCTCTCTCCCCTCCGAGATAAGTTTAGCTTGTCAAGATAATATGGATATGACTTAGTTCCAACAATCCTTGGTTCCCTGTTTCCTGCTTGATCGATCTGCGTAAGCGATCTTCGACTGTCCGTTGTGCCTTTGGTATAGCTTTGAATGGAAGGTTTAGTGGGATTGGAATGGTGGGAATGAAGGTTTATAGTGGTGGAATGGTGGAGGGTATGTATCGGGAGTATCTAGAGGCAATGAAGTTGTACTCTGCACGAACGGGGGTAGATTACGATTTGAGCGTCCAAGAACAGATTGGCGAGGGGAGTCCGCGGGAGAGAGGAGGTAGAGGAGGTAGAGGAGGTAGAGGCTGCAAGAGGTTGGATGACTGGCTCTATATCCACTCTCACTTTCCGTTGCGATGGACTTGGCACATACTTTGTAATTATTACTTTGATATGTAAAATAAACTCCAACATACTCTAGAGATAACAGAGTGTATCCAGGTGTGGTGCCCTATATCCATCTTCCGTCCAGGTGAGTTGTTCGACGCTACATCATAACGAAACGAACTAAGCTTGAGGGACTATGCACATTGCCATCCGGTTATCAGGATTTCGGCAGCGTCTTTGCGACTATCTGTTTCCAGCAGCGGGAGGGTTTATAGCGGGAGTGGAATGGTATGGGGAGTACGTGTTCGGCGAGGATTGGGGGGGTTAAAGACGGAACCTGGGATGCGATTGGATTACAGCACGTGAGGAATGTCTCAGCTCCCAGAATCGGCTGAAGTGAATACGAAGAGGCTGTCCACTGGAATTCTGGAGAAGGAACGGAGGTTGTGGGGGGTAGGAGTGGGGCGGGGGGAACACGATTAGCAGGCTCGGGGGTTAAGCTGTTATCTCTGCTTTCTCTACTGAAACCAGGGAACGCGGTCGGAATGTGAAGGGAAAGTTTCAGAGGTCAGGATATACAGAGATTGGGATACTGCCTGTGTGCCCTGGAATAATGTCTGGCTGCTTGGCTCTTAACCTCAAGGTCGTGGAGATAGGGGTCTGTAGCCCAGCCGAGATGGGATGCTTTTCCTTTATACTCCTTGTCGACGGAGGGAAAGCATATGGCGGTGGCAATTTCAGCTAAATAAAGGGGCTTTCTTTGTATATGATTTGATTCTCTTCTTGGCTTCATTAGCCGAGAATTCTTCGAAGGTGTAGCAGACATCTCTGACATGAGCTAATGGGCCACGTGATTTCGTTCAACGACAAATACTTGGGGGTCCACTGTTGTGGCGGATCCAAGTTGAACAAACCTGGGGTTTGGTCTCGATGGTACCATTGACTTGATGATGGGAAGGGAAAGGTTGATAGACTGGTCAACGAGCTGGCCAAAAAAAAGTAATAATGCCCCGTCTTTTGTTGACAAATGCTGATATCAGCCGACATCAGCCGATAACAGTGTACCGTGGAATGGTATCAAGGTGAAACTTGCAGTCTACTGAATACTTGATGCCTGTATGCTCGTACTGATGACTAGGCAGTATACAGGTGCTTGTCAAAGACCTCTCCTCGCACTAAGACGGTAGACGTCCTTGAGCCCTGGATTGTGCAGATGACGACAACAATGGGGCTCTTGAACGACAGAGAGTGTGGCGATACGGGCCCCGCCTTCACTTCTATCGTTCATGTGCACTCTGTGTCAGCGATCACGCGGATATGGCAAACCACGCAACACTGGTGGAGTCCTATCGCGCTTTTATTTCTTCTAGAAGGAAGAAGAACGGATTTGTGATGAGAAGGAAGTGTCTTTTATACTCGGGCTTCGTTTCAATTATCTATAGAAGATAGGCGATGATTACGCAGAACCTAAGTATAGAGTGACTCCACTCCTCTCTTAGATGTATCCGTTTCAGAGAAGACGGTTTCTTGTCACATCGTGAGAGATATCTGGTGCTTTAAGGATGTAAGAAGGAGGATTGCGGGTTGTTCGGATTCCGTGCTGCGTTTTCTTGTTGCTTTGTTGAGTCGTCCTTTGAGGAGCAACTGTCCAACGTGAAGCAGTTCTCCATTGAGGAGCAGTCGTCTCATGTGGAGCAGGTCCGTGATGAGGAGGAGCTTTTCAACGTGGAGCAATTGCCCTGAAGAGGAGGAGAAGCACGATAGATAGGCTCTACACTTCAATCGCTATCTCGGCGCTAAGATCTCCTGCCGAATCGGTTGACTTGATGGATCGCTTCCTGATGACTTGATTCTCAGAGAAGATATGAGACGTATCGTAAGTGCCCTGCCTCAGTGTCTTGCTGCCTTTATGATCGATCGAGACCGCGAGACCTCCATCCCGTAGAGAAAACCAAACTACGGACCAGTGTGTGTGATAGCGTAACCCACTCTTCGGCAGACAAAACTTGAGTCCCAAGGGCATTTTATTTGAGACGTAAGCTAAGCTTCCGAGCCGTTGACCAAAGGCTCAAAATCTGCATCACGTTGACGCGAGAGGATTCAGATACAGACACGATAAATGCTTACATATATGGGTCATTAATTCAACTCCTCAATGACATTTAGGATGAGGAAGTCTCCAAGGAGGCTGTTGGGTGCCTTGTCTTGCGAAGCGGCTGGGGGCTCGGAAAGCGGCTGGTTATCCAATTCCAGCGGGGAGGGACGAGTGACAGGCTCCGGAAATCTCTGTGCGGTCTCCATGATCACGCTACTTATGAGGAACAGCAATTATGATGTGCTAAACAGGCTTGAAGTTAATGAGAGATGCAGAGGGTGAGAAGTCGCGCATGCCCTGTTTTTGTTGTTCTCTCTGAGTCTGTGATTGCAGATGCTGTGCAAAAGATCGCGATTTGGTGGACAGACAGTATAGGCATTTGGACTCGATTACGTGGAGTCGTTATATGTCCAGATGAGGAGAAAAATTAAGGTTAAATACACGAATTTGGTTTCGTTGACCGAAGAAGTAAAAGGTCATCCGGATGAGGGAAGTCCCCGTGACTTGTGTCCAAATTTGCCCAGTACTCGCGCTTATATACACTTCATTCTTCTTCCTGAAGTTGAAGCGATCCACGAAGAAAGGCGAAATGCAAAAGTCAGAGAGAGCTGACCTCCTTCCGCTGCCTTTTTCGTTCCATCGACTCGCTCGGACTTCGACAAGGAAAGAGAAATGAACAGGCTCTCTACATTCAAAGCATGATCTCAAGCTCGGCTCAGCAATTCGAAGCAAGAAGGCAACATCTGCCAAACATTAGCGAGAACACCCGAGGAGAGAAAGAAGTCAGTGATGTTTCGCTTTTGCCCTACCTCTGTCCTTCTAGCCCGAGCTACCAAAGTGACCCTCTACCGAAGCCCCCCAAGAAACGTAACAGCAGAGTGAGCAGGCTCTAGAGCTGTTTCCCGCTTTCTCTCTCTCTCTTTCTCTCGAGTTATGCAAGGGCAACAAAGCGTGATTGCTTCACTTCTCAAAGTCCAGAGAACACGAGAACGAAGGGATTAGGCATGTGCCCTGCCTGCGTCCTCTGCCCTTACGTCTCGATCCTGGCTTCTCGGTTCAGGGGGCAAGGGTTCGAGTGGATTGAATTTATGCTGAGCAGACTGTCAGACTCTCTCGTGGTATTATTCGGAGTTAAGGATGCGAAACGATGGCATATAAACACAAGGCCTCTTACATACCCGTAGTCGCTCTAGACAACCCAGCATAAGCCATAACCCATACAAAACCCCCCAACGTCGCAATCACATGAACTGCTGAAACCCCGAGCCAGGAGGAACATGTGCAAGTACCTGACATCCAGCACCTTATGTTGATTGAGCAAGCATGTATCTCGATCTTGCAAGAGAAGGAATGACGACAGGTTCATCCTCACCACTGTGGCTTTCTCAGACGTAAAAAAGCGAGAGAAAAGATCGCTGCGCAGAATTGCCGTAGAGAGCTTGGGGATGACTAGGGGAAGGGAGAGAGGCGGAGAAGTGTTTGCCCTGTCGTTGCGTGGGTCTGCGTTGGATCTGCGCTGGTTGGGGGGCGTGAGGGGTGTGCTGGGTCAACGTGGCGAACAGTCAGCTAGTCAATACTGCAGTACGTACCGTGGGTTGTCAAGCTATGGAAGCGAGTTTTTAAGTTCACCCATCGCACAGGGGTGGGCAGGGAAGAATGAGACACTTGCCCGCCTGCTAAATATAAGATCAATAGAATGATGAGCTGATGCGAGAGCCAGCGAAATGCACGGGAGGATTAGGTGTAATTGTTGCATAACAGAACGTTCAATGGGTATCTAGACTTGGTAAACTTTTATGCCACGCTGCTTCTTCTCCGATAGTCCCACGCATGAGGCAACATCACATGTATTTCGCCTGATGGCCATCCAACGCAATTAGTCTCAATATGGTCCTCCTCTGCCTCTTCCCCGTCCCCTTCCACCCCTGCCGCCACCTCTACCAAAGCCACCTCTTCCGCCTCTTCCTCTACCGCCACCACGGGAGAAGTCACCCCTTCCACCTCGACCGCCACCATCAAACCTCTCCTCATCAGGTCTAGGTCCGAGTTTCATTCTGGATTGTCTATCTTCATCAGAGATATCGAATGGGTTAGGCAGGCCAAGCATGTCACAGAATTTGGTGGTTTGCGGATTGGAGTACTCCTTGGGACCTTCAGGAGAGTTCAGTCCCATGCTTGCATCATAGACTGGTGCGGTGATGGTAAAGTTGTCTGGAACGGTCATTTTACCAGAGTTGACGAGGTTCTCTTCGACCCACTTCTCTTGCTCCTGAATGAGTGGCAGATAATGAGCCTCACCGAGGTCGTGAGCCGGGCGGTGCGAGTTGTCGCCTACGATTAGCGGGTGCTCCAAAGTCAAGGCGCGTGTAATGGCCAGAAATTCGGGATCATATTCGAGTTTTAAAGGTCGCTGAAGATGTTCGTCGGTGGTGGACACAGGAATGGTGAGGAGTTGAAGGAAGTCGCGATTGGGAAGACACTTATCCAAGGCTAGGAAGCGAGTTTCGGTATTGGGGATATGTGGAGGATGTGACATCGGCTGGACTGGAGCTCTCGGCTCGGGCTTGGGACGAGAGAATGAGGCGGGCAATTGGGAGCGCAGATGTCCCGGCACTGCCGAGACTGATTTATCAGAGTCTGTGTTGTCGATGGGGACTCTTGCATCATCAAGTCCTTGACCAGGAGCGACTTGAGCGGTTGACGTGGGGTCGTCGTCATCTTCCAGTTCCAAATCAATCTCATCGGCGTTGGCTGGTAAGGTTTTGATTGCTGCTGGTTCTTGATCATCCATGTCAAGATCAATTTCGTCGACGTTCTTGGCTGGTGCAACGTCTGTCGTAGGTGCATCATCATCCATATCCAGATCAATCTCGTCCTGGTTCTTTGCCGTTGGCTCCTTTTTTGCGGTTCCATTCATACTAGGTTTATCGTGGTGTACAATAGCAGCATATTTGCAATGAAGATGAGCAGAGAACCACTGTCTCGGCCTCAAGCGATCCAGAACGTCTTTTGCGGCAACACTTCCCAAGCGTCCACTCTTTGCATCATCCTCCAGGTGTGCCTTGATTCTGAACAATCTCTTGTGATCGCCCTTCCATTCGACCTCTCTCGGCCAATCGTGGCTGATTCCCACATCGACTTGGGTCCGGATCTGAAGCAGCTTTCGAACATCAACCTCGCGAACATGGTAGATGGACTTGATATCATCATTGTTATAAGGCAGGCGTTCATGATGGCTCTTTTTGTAGTCGAAGCCCTTCCAAATACCGCTCATGCCAGCTATTCTTAATGGACCAAGTCGCAGCACATTGGCAGCGCCCATGTAGTAGATGTTGGGAGCGACCCATCCTCCGTAGTAGAGCTCGAATAGGTAGCTTGATGCCTCGTGGTTTCCGCCAACAAAGATTGTGAGATAAGGTGCTGTACGGGCGCCGGAGTAGTATTCGTGGAAATCATGCATCTCTCTGTATTTGGCAGGCATTGACACGGTGGCTAGGTCTGCGGCATTGCGGACTGACTATGCCTTAGTCAGTCGTGCATGGTGGATGGGAATCATCGCAATCATCACGACATGTGGACTCACCTGGAAGTCACCACCTATCATCAGCAGATCAACCCCATCCCAGCCCTTGATGGCACACGATCGCTTCACCGAAGCATAGATTGCGTGCAGTGTACCGTGGCCCTGTATTGATTTTAGTCACATGAAGCCGAAAGACACAACCCAAACTTACGCATCCTTCCACTGCAATCCTGATGCCTTTTTCCATCATAAGCAATCAAGATTGGTTAGTAGTGCCACTGTGATCTTTGAAGAGAGCTGTTTGAACAATTCCATTCTGCATTTGGCAGGTATCGCGGACGTCACTCTTCTTGGCGCGACTAATCAATCGCGATAGCACGTGCCACATCTCCGACCTGAATATTTTCCTCAAATTGCGATAGCCTAATTCTTGATTTCCTCTTTTCTATCTTCAACACCATGAAAAGTTGAATCACAAATCAGGTGGGATCGTGACGGATCTGTCTAAGCGTATGCTGGCCATATGCAACGATCCATCCTCATCTCGACTCCAAAAATGCCTGAATCGGACAATGATATCCTTCTGAGTCTGTTTGTCAATCTCCGCAACACTGCCGCATCCTTCGGCGCGGAAAGCAAGCAGTATCAGAGCATCTCGGATCTCGTCCACGGCCATCTTCGCAACATGCAAGCTTCGGGCCAGAAGACTGACCTTACTGGTGCCAAGCAAGCCCAGAAGGATGATGCAGCCGGACTTGCTGCTGCTTTCGAGAAACTCGACCTCGAGCTGAAAGGCCAAGCAACCGAGGACGAACAGATGGCTGAGTGATCTGATGCTGCTGTTGCGCTACTCTGCTTAGAGTCAGCCCATATATCTTGTTGATCTTGCGTCGAAAGGCATGATTATAGGTACGTCAAACCCTCTAACCATCCTCCCTCTGCCCTCCCTACCTTCGATGATGAGACCTTAAAAATTTCGATTAGTCTTTAAGACAAAACACATGGTTACAAAATTTACGCATGCGAGCCTCTCTGATTACACATATCATCCTTCAACTTTGAAATCAACATTCATGTCGATGTGCCTTTGACTAATGGCATTCAACAGGCAGCTTCAGCACATGCAATACCACACGCTTCAGCCCTTGTGGTGACACTTGTTGAAACACAGTCGTCACTGCCACATTAGCATTCAATCTTGAATGTAGTCATGACCATAGGTTCGTACATCCAACACAACTCCCCTCACACCAGATTCACGGGATGAACCAACCATTTCGTTATTACCCAGCTCACTTCGACGCATTTATTGCGATTGAGAAGAACGCGAATCTACTTCTGACTAGAATCTTCAATTTCACTGTCTTCTCCACTTTCGTGTTTAGAAGCATAGGCTGACGATATATTGCAGGAACACATCGGATCACTATCAATCATAGTAGAGGTATTGAACATGTCAGATATGCTTTCAAGCACTGTGCATCTCTTTGATGATGTTCCTCCACTCAAAAAACCTCGTCCATCGTGACCGTGTCCTTCGCCTCACGCTCTCTGGTACTTCGTAGCATGTAGTTTTATCCTGCTCTAGGTATAGGAACGCCTAGTCGTAGTTGACAAAGCGTTGCACATAGAAGCAGCATAGAACCATGGAAGCAGCAAAGAACAATGAAAACACATCCTCCCACTATTCTCTGGTTGCATTGTAACCTCTATCAAGTCCACATTGAACATCACGTCCTTCGCTAGTGTAACCATACGTCAACTCTCCTTTTAAGCATTGAGGCATATAAATCTGTCAGTCAGAACCTGGTGGGCTGACCTCATAAACAAGCAAGTTCAACTGACCAGATACACGTTCTGCCCCGACTGTTCCCCGTCTCCTTCACAGACCTTGTCCTTTCTTTCTATCATGGCAGACGTTGTGGGGCTGAAATATGGCTATGGTCACTCTAGCGAGGGATCGTACGGTCTTTTGGCTAGGTGGTCACCGCCCGACAACGTGCCGCTGAGAATCGAGCGGTTCAGCCTAAACCCTCCCCGCAGCCTTCTGATCTCAAGGTGGATGTAACCGCGAAGGACGAGCACCCCAAACCGTCCATCCTCTCTCAAAAGTGCTGGTCGAAAAGATCACAAGCCCAATTTGGGAGTACCGCGAAACCTTGACCCATGTGAGCAGACAACACCTTTTCACAGAAGCGATATCAAATGACGAACTTTGTCAACTCTCGTCGCCTGCAGAAATACGATTGGACGCTTAGATGAGCGAGACGTCTTTTTTTTTTCTTCACGATGTTCGTTTTGACGATGTTCGCTACGTTATGGTGAAAAAAGCTCCTCACGGGGCCCCTTACGCAAGGATGTCCTGAATGTTGTTCCAACACTAAGCGCGGCTAGTTGAGGTCAGAAGTCACCCATCAACTCCGTATCTCATTCGCCACTCCTTCCGTCAAGAGTTATTAAAGAGTGATAGGGCACGTCTGCCAAATCGCCAGAGCTACTGGTATGCCCTGTGCGAGTGAACTCTGACAGCTCTCAAGGGCGGGGGCTAAAACAGGTGTATCGCATGTACATTCTAAGAATATGAGAGAGATGTTGCTTATGCGTAAGGGAGACTGGAACATCAGCCCGAGAAAGATAGGGACCACGATCGATGTGTCGTATGGGCTCTGGCGTACCTCGGTTGGATACTTTGAAACTTAAGGATGATCAGCAGGAAAGCTGTATTCATTCTTTCATGAAGCTGTGATTCCAGCGCCACATTGTTCTTCGACAGGGTCCTCCTTGTCTTGATATTGTATCTATCGTTCGAGGGTTTGTAGCAGCTATGGGCGAGAAATCCGGACAGAAAAATACGTTGCTGGCTATCAGATATGTGCTTAGGAGAAGAGGAAGGTAAACAAACAATGAAGCGTGGTTGCGGCACCCTTCATCGATCCAATCGATCGGATACACAGTTCGTAGACGTGCAGAGAGGTGGATATCATCACGCCGCGATTTGTTTTCCAAGTACCAGTTTCTCTGACAACGTCACATCCTTCCAGCTACAACACACTCTCTGAGATCCATCGTGACGTGATGAGCGCGCAAATTTTAGTTTAGTGGGCTACCTGTCTTCTCCTCATCTGATATCTGCTCAGATAATAGTAGAACCAGACAGGTGTGTTCTGCCGCAAATCTTGTCGAATACCCCCATTTTGAAGTGGAATCGGAACGGTGTAGTTGCTTCAAACAGATGAAACAGGTTGGCGATGCAGGACTTGCATTCATTTGGGCACAGCTACTAACTTGTGTCTGTTAGCTCGCTCTGCTATAACTTTAGATGCCTTCCAGGAACGATTCCCCGAACAATCCTTACTAAGGTGCTGCAACGTCAAGTCGAAGCAATTGATACGATTCCCTCGGAAAATGTCATCTATGGTCTTACTCAGTCTGCAAGGGTGCCGCATCAAAATCGACCAACAGACGCGTATGCCTCTATGCACCCGTTCGTAATCGGAAGAGACGCTCAATCTCCCGTTGGACCATGCTCACCACAAGCTTATCAGACTAATATCTACATGAGATACAAAGGATGCACTCATGCAATGGCATTAGATAGAGAGGCGTTACTCTCGATACTCTGTCACTCTCGCACTGACGCGACAAGGACTCTGTGAGTACATAATGGCGAGACGAGATTGCTGAAAACATTCGGAGGCTGTGTTCCAAAGGGCTTTTGTTTCGGCGAACAGTGTCAAAGAGCTGCAACCCTCCATGATACCGCACAAACATATAACCAAGGTTGGTCTTCTTGTTGAGAAACCACATTAATTGAGATACCTCTATGCTGCAAACAGCCTTCTGGAAGAGGCGACAAGTGAACAGACCTCATGGAAAGCAACAAAGCGCGCCTGGAAACGTTGATGGGCGTCAAATGCGAGCCATCGTAGACCTGTCTGTTACATCTTGGGCACCTTTTGTATGGATCGACTCCCTGATTAGGGATCGATAGTAAAAAGGCACTACACGAGGTCTCTGTTTCTCTGATCTCGCTAATCAGCTAGACTAGTGCAATGGGATAAAGCCTCGATTTCCTGCTTATAGGTAGAAAGAGAGATGGAGAAGATCAACGAGAACGACATGCCTGCTTACTATCTCCTTTTCTCTACGGTTAGCAGTGTATCCACTACAAACAGAAGGAGACCAGAACAACAGTAAGGGCAATGCGGTGTTGAGAGGACAAGAATATCGTTTGAGGCCTTTTTTATCCTACAGATAGAATGATTCGAGCGTTATTCAAAGAATTTGTCCTTCTGGAATTGGGTATCAGGTCATTGTAGATTGGTATTATAAACACACAGCTCTTGTGTGTACAGCACCAGTCATATCATAGGAGCCCTGGTGCGGCCGTTTTACTGGACCGCGTGCGGAACTCTGTGACCTAGATTTATGGATATATCCCGCGTATTCGAGAGCTGAAAGTGGATGACAGGCTAGATCCTGAAGACTAGACTCTCCATCTCTCCTTACTGCCATTGCCTTCATAAGTGGTTTAGAGAGAAGGAATCGTGAAGAATTCGTGAGAACGGAGATCCCTTCCAAGATATATCTCAGTGATTGTTTATTCTGGTTGTCTGTGTCGTACTATCTGTCAGTCAGAAACTGAAATCAAATTCCTCCGGCGGGGCTTGTCCAGCTAGAAAGGTAGGTGAAACTGTAGATCAAGTGGTAACGCAGCCGGAGCGATGATTTTATAGTCGTGTTCTTGGTTCTTTGTGGTCTGATGACTGAGAGAAATCAAGGAACAGGATAATAATGACTATGATAGATGGAGAGAGAACGGCTGCCGGCACATAGCTTGCAAAGCGCATCTCATTGATTCATGGACATGGAGAGGGAGAAACGTATTTGTATCACTTGTATCGCTCCCCGAGGGCGAAGACATGCGCAAGGTGCGTGTAGTATACACCAGCATGGGGCAGACGTCTATGCTGCTATCATAGAACATGAAATCATCCTTCGCGCACACGGACTTCGAGCGCCGTGGATGTTGTGTCGTGATGTCCAGAAGTGCAGTCGAATGTGGACTTCGAGATCGTGAAGTAATTAAGTAGAGTGGCAAGCATTTCATTAGTA
Source organism: Delphinella strobiligena (assembly GCA_009982845.1). Lineage (NCBI taxonomy): Eukaryota > Fungi > Ascomycota > Dothideomycetes > Dothideales > Dothioraceae > Delphinella > Delphinella strobiligena. Next base: position 1,904,356 of record JAADKB010000009.1, read on the forward strand.
GAAATTCAAGGTCCATCCATCTTTTATGCAGATTCTGCAGTTTTGAACTATTATACAGTACATCCATTGCGCTCCTCATGCTTTGAAAAGATGCAATGCACAATAGGACCGAAAGTAGTTCCTGAATGGTGTGAAAAGAAGGAAACAACTCCTGGTGGTATATCCCATGTACAACCCACATTACGCCATCGCTTGTAAAAGTGACCGTATATCCGGCGCCAGTAACGCCTAGGTCCGGTGGTGAAATGTCGTCTGGTAAAGCGGATGCCCAGCATTGTGGCTGGTGAAGGTATCTCCCTATAACCGACGCCGATTCTTTGATCCGTGGCGCTGCGTTAAATGTGACAACTGCTCAGCCAGTGCAGGTAAGACTCGCAGGTTCGCCTCGCGCTTAGGAGCAATCCGTCGTAACATCATGACTCATGAATGACGATGTCGTGAGTGAGGGCGATTTGTTCGGGGCTCTCAAACGTGTTTCGGCGCTTCTTCCTCTTGACTTGATTCTTGTGTGCCCTCGACGCCCTCATTCCGTCTTTTGCTAATATCCTTGTCGAGCGATGATATTATTCACTCAATCAATGGTTTTCGTTGACCTCCGACCACAACCATTCCCAAACTGCGCAAGCCTTCTCGGTCACTGGCCTTGATGATGGTGGCTGCAGGCAACATGGGATTGTCGGGAGAGATGTGTCGGGCATCTTTGGCGGCTTGTTCAATGGCTTCCATCTCCTCCTTGCAACCTTGGTGATCCCACGGACAGACGACAATTGGTTGACGCAACAGGATATCTTTGGCACTGGACATTGCGACCTGTGTTTGATCATGTCAGTGCTATGATGGAAGTAACAGGTGCAGACAGGCTCACCTTGACGAAAAGGTAATACTCGATCTTATAAAGCGTGCCGGTGGTGGTAAAACCGCCAACCTGCCAAAGCGGCATTCCATTCCTTCCCCTTGGTAGAATGCCATCGCTGTCTCTTAAATCTTTGGAGGGATATATCAGACCCAGATTGGTAAAATAGCCTGCCTCTGGCATTTTGATGCCAACTTTTGTCTCGTTCCTACACAACGTCTTGACCTTGCGACTCGGCTCATCGCCTTCATGATTGTAGATTATTTCCTCCTCGATACCAATGCTTAAGCTTTTTATAAGCACCTTTTTCGCCTTGCTCAACCAGTCCGGATTGGGGCTGAGTTTGATATAAACGCTGACGGGATCCAGAGGGCCGTAGGACCATCGCGGTAATGAGATGCCCAGAGTGATGAGGTGGTCGGCCACGCGCTCGGCAGACTCTGGGCGGTTGTACATGCCAAAGGTGCTCAGCGTGTCGTATCGCAACATGGGGACGGGAAAAAAGTGCTTCTTTTGCTCGGCATGGCCGTGTTGTACGGTGACGACAACCTCGTAGACCGTCTCAGCGGTGCCTCTTCCAATGCAGATACTGGCAGGTGGTACGCGCCGGGCAATCTCCTCTCCACCGCGACCGTAGGGAATGAAGATGACGAATGGCAGATCCATTGACAATATGGCTTCGGATTCTTTGCCAGGGGGAGCGCGGAAAAGCAGCATCTCCTTGCCCACGATATCCGTGATTTCGCGACGCGACGATGAAGAGGTCGAGGGTCGAAAATGACCACGTGTGAGTGTGTCAGCCGAGGGATGTATTGATTCGCGACGCTGAAGGTGAATTGTGACAAGAGATATTAGCACAGGAGCCGAGATGCCCGTACTCGGTCGAATCTCGACCTTGCCTTCTATGCGCGGACATGTCGCCGATATACCTGGATAACCGACCAGAAAGTTTGAATTCGGGGGACCAGAGACTCGCACCAGGGCCGAGGTCATGATGGGCAGCCGTCACTTTTTGCGAAGATTGGAAATTCAGATATGGCCCGCATGGGGCAGGACAGGAAGGGAGATGTCCCCAGTGAGGGTGTTGTGTTGCGATGACGAGAATGCGACGACGGTGATGTTGATTGGTGTGTTTATGGCTCCGGAGAAACGATCGAGTGCGATTGCCGGGTCGAGCTATGAGTGTCGATGTTGGCGTCTTGGAACAGGAACGGATGGATTAAATTGTGGTTGTCGTCCAGAGATTTCGTAATGGAATGACTGGATGCGCTATGCAGCTACGAGTACGAGTATGCAGCTATGCGGTGAGATTTGGCTGGCCAGGCCAGTTGTGAGCATGACAGTGTGCATGCAAGTGGACAAAGTCCGGCGGGGTTGTGAATCGGCTGCAAGGCTGACTAGGTGAGGTGGTCCAGATGACGATGATGATGTCTCGGAGAATTATCTACATGTCAGCACAGTTGCTTTCTGTCTGTGGGGGTGTACGAGTAGCTTAGGCCAAGAAACACAATATTCGCACGTTGTTGTTGTTGTTGCTCTCGTAAAGTTGGAGCTTAGGCTTATCCGTTGATGATGTCGTTGCAGTTTTGCCGAATCCTGAAAGCAACACTGCGCCCGCGCCTAAGTACAACATCCAAGCCCTTGTGCAATCGGCACTCGGGACTAAGGTATCTTTCAATTGTTGTGCTAGCCAGCCAATGGGAATTTCAAAGTCCCGACCGAGGGGGATCCCGCTGTCATAGCTCGAGCCTTGACTCTCTTGAGGAAGCCGAGTGAGCTTGGCCGATCATGCCGATCCAAGCATTTGCCAATTCGGTGTTTCTACCTTGACACATACCCTTGACTGTACTGTATACCAGCCAGCGTGCAGTTCATCTTACCCCCCCACAAATAATATCAAATATAACCACATCAACAAAACCACAAATAATATAAAATATAACCCCATCCACAAAATATGGCCGTCACACTTCATACCACCCATGGCAATCTCAAGCTCGAACTCTTCTGCTCGGCAGCCCCGAAAACAACCTACAATTTTCTTGCCCTCTGCGCAACCGGCGCATATGACGACTCTCCCTTCCACCGTCTGATCCCTTCATTCATGATTCAAGGCGGCTCACCTGCTTCGACAAACACCAAGGACAGTCCCTCCATTTATGGACAACCATTTGAAGACGAAATCAAATCTTCACTCAAGCACAATGCCCGCGGTATCCTATCCATGGCCAACAAAGGCCCCAACACGAACGGCAGTCAATTTTTCCTCACCTTCGATAAGGCCACCCACTTGGATGGCAAGAACACCGTTTTTGGAAGGATAATAGAAGGATGGCCTACGCTGGATGCTATGGAAAAAATAGAGGTGGACAAGAAGAACAGACCCCGGGAGAAGATTGTCGTTGAAAGAGTTACCATCCACGCCAACCCTTTGGCTGACGAACAAAGATGAGCACCCATGACAAGAATTGTACATGGACCTTCAACCTATTCAGGAGTCGCGCCGGTCATGACATTTACAAACATGACATTGCTAGAAGAATGCTCGAGCTCGAGTGCGACTGCATCATGAAGTCTGCCGAGGACTTGTGTTATGATAGATTCTTACAGACGACCGTGGGCTGGCTGCAGAAAGGCCAAAACAAGGGAAGCAGAGAGGCAACATACACCCATCCCATCGGCACAATCACTCCGATTCAGGAGGAGACGCACGAACGCTGATGCTGGCCAGCGTATCCCAAGAGCAATATACGATAAGACTGCAAGATGGGAATACTCTTCCCCAATATTAGTTGAGGTGGCAGGAGGATCCGATGCAGTGGAGATGAAGGCTACACTCTCTGTACCAATGGTCATAGTTCTGGAATGGACTGATTTTAAACATTGTTGAAGATCAACAGTACGACCGGATAAATTAGACAACGCGATAGCTTGCATGGAATTAAAGACATGCCCTCCTGTGGGCGTGACTGAGCTCACAATCGTGGCGTCGCGAAACTTTACCAGACGCTCCGGAAGTTAACAATGTACCTATGTTAATAGATGAAACAAGCTTCTACTCAAAACCTAGCAATGTCTTGCCTGAAGCTATGTCCAAATGGCCAAAAACTACCTCACCCATTCACCAGAGCATCGATAGCCGAGCTTATTAAGCAGTTCTGCCCTTCTGCAGCGAGATCTGCAGCTCGAACCCGCTTTACTCTTTTTGGCGGCGCGAATTTTCAGACCAAAGGCAAGAACAAGCGACCTACGATAAAAGTGTTCCTATCGAATAATCAGGCTCCGAATGATCACACAAGTGCAATTCGACTCAAAGATCAGATATCAAACATGGCCGACTTCCAAAAAAGGTCCGAAGACTTTCTAACCTGGTTTAAATCTCAGCCCGGCGCCTTGTTTCATTCCTCAATCCAGCTCACAGACTTGCGCGAAAAGGGCCAAGGACGTGGTATAATCGCAACATCAGACGTACCTGCAGAGACAGAATTGTTTTCAATCCCGAGGAAAAGCGTCATCAATGTTGAAAATTCCGACTTGTCAAAGAAGTTACCCAAAATATTCTCAACACTGACACCAGAAGACGATGAGGCAAAAGATGATGCCAACGATGAAGATATCGAGATGCCTAATCCTTGGTTGGATCTGATTCTCGTCATGATCTACGAATACCTCCAAGCAGATGCTTCTGCCTGGAAGCCATATTTCGATGTCCTCCCTCACGATTTTGATACATTGATGTTTTGGACCGCTGATGAGCTCAATGAGTTACAAGCGAGCGCTGTTAAAGATCATGTTGGCAAAGAAAGTGCAGATGAGATGTTCCAGAGCAAAGTTTTGCCCATCATCAAGGAGCACCAAGACGTGTTCTACCCAAGTGGAGCTGCAAAGCTAAATGATGAAGAACTCGTAAAGCTTGCACATCGTATGGGCAGCATCATCATGGCCTACGCATTTGACCTGGACGGAGATGATGACAATGATGAGGATGACGAGGAAGACGGCTGGGCTCAAGACAAGGATGCCATGAAGTCCATGGGAATGGTCCCAATGGCCGACATGCTGAATGCCGACGCCGAATTTGACGTAAGGCAGCATCTGTCCACCGCAACAAGCACGAGCTGACAATTTCAGGCACATCTCAACCATGAGGAGAATAAATTAACAATGACCTCTTTGCGACCTATCAAGGCAGGTGAGGAAGTGTTGAACTACTACGGGCCCCTCCCAAGTTGTGATTTACTTCGGAGATACGGTTATACCTCTCCAAAGCACCGCCGCTATGACGTTGTTGAACTCCCTTGGGATGGAATCAAATCTGTCATTGACGCGCACTTTGGGGGCGAGCAAAAAAGCAATCTTGATGAAGAAGAGATTGAGGAGAGCTTTGTTCTTGAACGCGAATCCGGCGAACCCGACGATACTGGCGTGAACACGTTCCCTGCAGAGTTCGTTGCGTTTCCCGAAGAGCTTGAAGAACAGATCAATCACTTCGCCGCGCCTGCTCTGAAGATCAACATCAACAAGCCAGACAAAGCTGCTAAGCGTAGACTTAAATCTACATTTGCCGAAATCATGGCCAAAGCTATCCCCGCAAGGCTAAGCCAATACTCGACAACTATAGAGCAGGATCAGGAGATGTTGAGGAGACAGGAGATTACCGGAAGACTAAGAATGGCTATTGAGGTTCGCCTGGGAGAGAAGCGTTTATTACAAGAGGTACAACTATTCGCCAATAGCCTTGTCGAAAAGTACAAGGAGGTGAATGGCGATGCGGAACAATCGCGGACAAAGAGGCAAAAGACCTCGAAATAGGAGCAAAAGACATGAGATGATCGTACTCGCTCATAACGATTTGAGTGCTATATTAGCTTGCCACGAGATCTACGCGAAAACCGTACACTTTCGAGGGCCAAGCTAATTTTCTCCTGGACCAGAAAAGGATCGTCTGAGCCGCACACCTATCGAGTCATGTAACGCCGATGGGCAGATCACCGTTATACAGATGTGCTACACATCTTACAATTTCCTCTTCAGTCTTGCCAAGGTATTTGCCGAGAGACACGCCACGCCACGCCATACATGGAGAATGACTGAATATGTGGGACAGTTTCTGAGAAGAAAATGACGGCTGGAGAGGGACATAATTGTCTAAGCATCAGATGTGGATTCATGACGAGTCAATATAGGTCGTTGGTAGTGGGAGATTCCAGCAATTAAGGTAGTGGCCGTAAGGGCACCAAAACTCAGCGAATTAGAGGAGCGGTGAGCGGTCTCAGACCGCTCCTCTAGCAATGCGGTTTAAAAGCAGTGAACTCAATGCCGACGCACGCAATACCTCTTATCTATCTGGTTTTGGAGCTTGGGTCACAACAGTAGCTCCAAGATACCAATTTCAGTATCGGTAAGTGACGCGAGGTCAAATCTGCGCCGATATATGTACCCTTGGTTACTTCATGACCTTTGTTTCAAGGTCTTTCCATTCACACCATCACTACTCGTAGTGGCGAAACATCATGAGTCGTATATTCTCACCCGATGCGGAGGCTTGGAAGAGGCAAGGTCTTGTCATTACTGATGAAGAACTGGTCATGCAAGAACGCCTCTTATATGCGATCTCTAACAACGAGATTCAACCTTTGCCTTCCCAGCAGGATGATAATTTACCTCTTCAAGAAGACACAACAGCCAGTCCTCCTCATAGCTCCGACGGAGAGCAAGGCAGGACATCTTCCAAAAGACTCTCCCAACTATCCCAAGTCGTATCGATACGTTCGACCAAGGCTAGATTGAGCCGACTGTTTCTCAAGCTTCGGCACGGACAAGAATGCTAGAAGACATTTACCATGAGAACAATTCGTGAGCTATCATGACCTGTCGAATTTAAACCCAATGGTCAGATACTGATTGTACAAGTATTCGGCTCCTTTCTAGCCTGGTAGAGATGTCAATCAATATGCGCGTCAGGCCATGGACGCATACTTGCTTGTGGAGCTCCGGCTAGCAGCGGAGATTTCCTTAATAATTAAAACTTCCCCGCCGGACCTACTCCGCTGAAAGCCCTGAATGGAAGCCCCGCCAACGGCGGCTGCGGGACGAACGCAATCAATCTTAGCTGCCCGAGCTACCACGCCCCACGCGAGTGCTTTGTTGTTGCTCTGGACTGTACATCAACGCCTCATGTAAACCTTACTATATACCTATCTCACCAATCCCTACGGATCCCCGTCATGACGAAACAGCCAAAAAAGGGCAGAACATTCACCTTTGTCAACGTTACAGCCCCGCAACAGGCAGAACAAGCCGGTACCCGCAAGCGAGTCCGGTCCGCTGCTGCATCCGATGGCTGGGCAGTGTCCAAGGAGCCAAGCTTAAGGCCAAATTCTGCTAGGAAGCCGGAACGAAACTCACGTCCAATACTGTTGTCGGAATGGTCTTTGGATGCCACCAGTCGAGAGCAGATCGACCCGCCTGATCACGCCCTAAAAAATTCGTCTTCTTTGTCTTCGTCATCGTGTACTTCAACGTCAAATGCATTATCATGGCCCAGTGTGTTGTCGATAGACAATCCACGGTCCGCACCAACGCCAGAGAATGGCCGTGGCCTCAAACGAACGGTGGAATCGTTTAGATCCTCACACGAGCACTCGCCGTCCTTGCACAGTTCAAGCTCTCCTGGAGCTGAATTTCTGAACCCGTTCAGTGCCTATCCAGTTGGAATGAAGCCCTGCTTCCAAGGCCTCTTCAATTATTGTATGTATCGGCACTCAAAAAATATCACGATATTCTTCTTCGTCGTTCTTTCTTCTATTCATCCTGTCATTTGTTCATGTTCAATATCAGAACTCCAGTCAGCTTCCGAGATGCACCCACCCACCGTATCATTCTTGTCCATTACTGAGTCGTGATACCAGTCTACAAGCATATGGCCCCAGGGCTGACAAAAATCGTAAATTGTACACCCGAGCAAAGTAAAGCATATGCGCAATACACCCATCAGCTCATGATGCACGAGCCCGCCCTCTTCCACATGCGACTCTTTGCCTCCGCCGCACAACTCGTAACAGAGGGTCGCCTAAAACGGGACATTGCCCTCTGGCTGCGCGGTCAGACCATCAGAGCCATCCAGGAAGCACTAAACGATCCGGACCGCATACACGGCAAAGGCCTGATCATCACGGTCCGGCTGATCGCACTACACGAGTGTGTGTTTGGCGACAGAAACATTTCCATCCGAGTCCACCGACCAGCATTGGCACGTCTGATTGAAATGGCCGGTGGGCTTCAGTCTTGGGATGAGTTGCCTAGTGAAAAAGACCTCACGCTCTGGTATGACAGTTTCATCTCTCGCATGACGGAGACACCGAGGATTTGGGGGGAGATGTGCTCGCGTCCTGTTCTCGATTCTCATGTTCAGATGGCGTCTGCTATGCGCTGTAAAGGCAAGATCTGATGGGGAAAGAAGTCAACGATTTTGTGAGCATGAAGGAAACGTCGCCACAGAACATGTTTGTGCCATGATATGTCGTTCTGGATCATCCTACAAAAGACACTACAACCAGAATCGACATTTTCCTTTAACTCAATAGTAATACACAGAACAGAGGAGAGAACAATGATGTTGTACAGAGCAGAGCACGGAAAAGTAGAGAAAAACATATCTGTACAGTACAGATCAGAGCAGAGAAAAACATCTTGTGCAGAGCATCTTTGTACAGAACAGAGCAGGGCAGTGAAAAGCATCTATGTACAGAGCAGAGCAGAGCACAACAGAGCAGAGCAGAGAAAAGCAGATAAAAGCACTTCGTCTTCACCTTATCCTTATCCTTTCTTTATCCTTTCTTCAAGGTGCTCATTCCAAATAGCCGCGTATACCCATTCGCTCGCATTTTTTTTCTCCCCTGGTTTTCCCGAGAGTCGATGCTAGATTGGCGGTTGTGATATTGTGAATTGCGATATAGTGGTTTTTATATCTAATTTCCAAGTTCAGATATTCAGATATTCACATCTGGTCGTCGCTTCGGGTTTCGTGAAATAAGATGAGTATCGGACGAGATGTGGTGGTCGCTCATTTGTCGCTTGCCACGTCGACTCAAGTACACCTCGATAATGTCAGCACGAACTATCTCAAACAATCAGACATTGTAGAACAATCAGACATTGTAGTACAAAAAGTGAGGAGAAACAGCTTTCCTCAAATAAAGCTACAGCAAGTGCATAGACACAAGGTACGGTAACGTAGAATCAACAGAAAAAAGGACATAAGTATAGGGGTATAACGCAAGCAAGCAAGTCCACCGCAAAAGCCCTTTCCGAAACGCCTCGATCCATCAATTCAATTCACCACTGTCTGTCTGTACATTCATCTGGGCCCTCTGAAGACTTTGAGCAAGGACTGCGTTTTTTGCGTCTTGCTGAGGCCGACGCGGTGGATGGGTCTGTTCTGCCAACTCGGAGTCGCTGGAGAACTTCTTGCCGTGGTGGGCTTCTTGATCGCTTGAGCTGGTGTCTTCGTCGCCTCTGATTCCCCTTTTTCGAGTGCCTGCTTCGTTTCCTTCTCGTCGGAGTCGGTTTCCTCTGCTTCTGCTTTCTGTTCCTTTGCATCGGATACCGCTTGCGCTGGCTCCGCCTTTTCTCGTACAGGATCTGGACTGTCTTCCTTTGTCAGAGCCAATTCCTGAGCTTTGGCGGCCGCTTTCGAGGCTGCTGTCTTGGCCTTTGTAGCCGCTGTCTTGGCTTTGGTGGCGGTTGCCTTGGCTTTGGCAGTTGATGCTTTGGTCGTAGCGCTGGACTCCCTAACTTCGCCTCCTCCCTTCTGATCATGCATATGTTCTCCTTGGTAGGCATCTTCAGGCGATTGTGCGGGCTGGGCAGGAAACTTCTGAGCCAGGGCTTGAAGAATCTTTTGAGCATGTTGATCTCCAGGCTGATGCAAATTGCTGTCAGCCGAAACTACAGGGGTATGATCTCGTGGAGAAATTACCACTTGAACGTCGCCCTTGCTTCCCTTTTGACTATGTGTTGTTTTGACCAATTGACCCAAGGTCAAGTCGTCCTCAATCGGCTCAGGAAGAGGATTCTTCCTGGGACGGCCACGCTTCCTGCCACTGGCAGGTTTGCCCGCTGCGTTCTTGGCCTGTGTGGATGAAGACCGAACGTCCAATGACGTCTCAGACACTGTCTGGGGTAGATCCAGGCGAGATAGCTCAGGGATTTGCACAAGTCCGACCCGAATACAGGCAGCAGATGGGGGCGAAAGAGCTTCGAACTCGGGTGCTTGAAGGATTGGATTCTTAGGGAACAGGCGCGGCCCAATCTCTGGTTCAGCACCAGCCTTCAAAGGTGAATGATCAATCGTCCTAGCTCGCTTCGCCTTTGTGCTCTTCTCGGGTCGAGTAGAATAGTCAAGTGGAAGCTCAACGGTGACTTTGTCTGAGCGAGAACGACTGGGCCTAGGTTTGTACTGTTCTTTCGGCAGACCTATGAGATGGTCATCGGATCGAGGGGGTTCACTACTGTTATCATGGTCGCTGCCGCGCGCACTACTATCGCCGACAGCAGATTCAGACCAAGGAGTCAAGCTGCTAGATTTGTGCTCAGAAGGAGTTTGCTGAATCAGTTTCTTATGAGCACGCGGTACTGGAGTTTGCCCTTCTCTCGAGTATCCTGGAGGGTAAGTGTCGCCGGGGATGGTGTCGCCAGGAATTGCATTGCCAGGAGTCATTTGGCAGGGAAAAGGGTCGCCAGGAATTGTATCGCTGGTGGCTGCTTCATCACGGGGAGAAATGGAAGCTTGATCTTGGCTTGAACGTCGAGATGTCACAGCAGGGCTTGTCTTGATGCGCTTGAGCTTTCCTCGGTTCGACGAGGGTGGCGGTGCGGCGTCAGTCACACTCAATCGTCTCTTTGTGCGATTCATTTCCGGGGATGTAGACGTTTCTGGCACAGCAACATCAATGGCAGGTTGCGTGGGAGCCATGAGGTCCAGATGTGCTTGTCGAAGAAGTTCACCAGTAGAAGCAGTACTATTCTCTGCTGATGCCTTCAAGTCTAGCTCGGCAGGCAGAACCACGCCTTTCCCAGATGGGTCAGTCGCCACCCGATGGTCAACATTCCGAATAACGGCAGACAAGATTTCTTCTTCATCTTCTGAGTCGCATACTTCATTCAACGGTGGAGCCATCGAGTGATAGCGGTTGCATGTCTTTTACACCTGTAATGCAGCATTGCTAGTAAATATAGGAAGACGCGACTGATGTGTTTGGCACGACGCGGGGGCACGTGCTGATGCCAAGACTTGTATAGATGGACGTCACATCCAGAGATGGAGGTCAGGCCGCCATCAATCATGGTCTGACAAAATGGCTTTGACGTCGGTGAGTAGAAGCATTGGGAGAGAGTGATGATGAAGCTGAAATAAGTAGTGGAAAACATTCCGATTCTTCGATGTCGCTCAAGTCAAGTTGAATAACGATGAGAGCTCGATATTAGAGGTAGGAATGGACGACGTCAAGCTTCTTACAGGGTGTTGACGGACGATAGCAAGGCAATGTGAGCTGCATAGCCACTGGAAACGACCATGTATATGTTGGTACCCCAGATGGAACGTTACGCCTCCTCGACAAGGGCTTCAAGACAGTTCAGCTATTCAGAGCTCACGAATCCGGAAGCATAACGCATATCAAAGCTATTCCGAATTCATCACTGTTGGTGACACTCGCTGAAGATCTCCCTAATGAGCCGGTATTGAAGGTATGGGCTTTGGACAAACCAGATAAAAAGACGGGCATACCACGCTGCTTGTGCAGTGTCTCGATTCAGAATGGTCGGAAACCCTTCCCAGTCTCGGCCTTTGCTGCCCTACGGAACATGACACAGGTTGCTGTTGGCTTTGCAAACGGTGCCGTCACCATAGTCCGAGGTGACTTTATTCATGATCGAGGTACAAAGCAGCGCACAGTTCTGGAGACGGATGAGCCCATTACCGGTCTTGAATTCAGGGAGGGCAGTACCACCACTCTATTTATTTCCACCACTAGCCGGATATCCACCTTGATCATTTCTGGAAAAGGCCAGGGTCAGCCAGCACGAACATTAGATGAACACGGATGTGCTGTTGGTTGTATGACCAAGGATCCCTACAACAACGACCTCATCATTGCCCGGGATGATGCAGTCTACACCTATTCACCACGAGGGAGAGGAACCTCGTACGCATACGAGGGAGCAAAGAAGATGATTGGCATGTACAAGGACTATGTCATGCTGGCTTCTCCACCCAAGAACAACAGTCTGACAAAATCTGCTCCCCTCAGGGCATTTGGTTCCACCCAGGCAGATGACCTTTTCAACACCTCAACCTTCACCATCCTCAATCCCGACCTCAAGATTATTGCCCACTCGGAAGCCCTTCCCGCCCAGGTCAATACTCTGTTTTCCACTTGGGCTGACATATACGTCCTGACCATGGATGGCAAGCTTTACCGCTACCACGAAAAGCCTTTTCAACAGAAGCTTGACATTTTGTATCAGCGTGAATTCTATGTCTTGGCTATTGAGCTGGCCCAGAAAGAGCAAGTCGATCGAGCACAGCAAAACGTCATCTTCCGACGATACGGTGACTATCTCTACCTCAAAGGCGACTACGACACTGCCATGCAGCAATATCTTCGAGCTATCGACAACACCGAACCTTCACAGATCATTCGCAAATTCCTCGATAATCAACGGATACGTAACCTGATCGAATATCTCGAGGAGCTACATGAGCATCACAAGGCAACCTCGGACCACACCACCTTACTACTCAACTGCTACGCCAAACTAAAAGATGTCGACAAGTTGGAAGAGTTCATCAAATCACCGGGTGATCTCAAGTTTGACCTTGACACGGCCATCAACATGTGCCGCCAAGGCGGTTACTCAGATCAGGCCGCCTTCCTCGCGAGAAAGCACAACGAGCACATGCTGGTCATTGACATCCTCATTGAGGATCTGAAGAAATATGCCGAATCTTTGGCCTACATCTGGCGCTTACAGCCTGTACAGGCATATGAGAATATCACAAAGTATGGTTTTGTTTTACTTGAGCATGTCCCCGACGACACCACACAGCTCTTCATTGACTACTTCACTGGCAACTTCCGCCCGAAGAAGGATGCGATTGTTACTCAAGATACTCCCGCTGCACAACGAAGTGGTGGCATCGTCAACATGACAACCTCAGCCGTGCAAAACCTTGCCTCTTTGATTCCTCTACCTTATATGAGCACTGATGTTCCGCGAACGCCTGGTGGAGGTACAGCTACCCAGCAGGTCATTGAGACGACGGTCGAAGATGAGTGGGTCGAATATGATGTGCCAAGGCCTAGACAGGCATTCTCTGCTTTCATCGATCACTCGAACGAGTTCATCGTCTTCCTCGAGGCTTGCATCAAGAGTAGCAATATCAAAGAAGAGGACAAGTCTGATCTCTATACCACGCTGTTCGAGATGTACCTACACATCGCAAGCAAGTTGCATGGCGATGAGAAGAAAGAGTGGGAAACCAAAGCTAAGAAAGTTGTTGAGGAGCAAAACACTCGAATGGGCACATCGAACGTTCTTCTCTTATCTCATCTTTCAAACTTCCGGGATGGCACCACTCTCGTGCGCGAACAAAGCGGCCTCTACTTTGATATTTTCCGCTCCTATACCACCGCCAATGATACTGCGGGCGCTTTGAAGGCTCTCCGCAAATATGGTCCAGAGGAGCCCCAGCTATACCCTGCTGCCCTCGCCTACTTTACCTCTACTGGCAGCACTCTTTCGGAAGCTGGTAGTGAGTTGGACGCAATCCTCAAGAAGATCGACGATGATGGCCTTATGGCTCCTCTTCAAGTGATTCAAACGCTTTCACAAAATAAGATCGCTACGATGGGCTTGATAAAATCCTACCTGGCCAGAACGATCGAAAGAGAGCGTGCAGAAATCTCGTCAAACCGGAAACTCATCTCCACTTACCGAACTGACACTGCAGACAAGGCCAATGAAATTGAGGCTCTGAACACCAAGGCTGTCTCCTTTTCCGCTACGCGCTGTTCAGCATGTGGGAGCCCACTCGACTTACCGACTGTCCATTTCCTCTGCAAGCACTCGTTCCATCAACGCTGCTTGAATGTCGAGACGGTCGATGACGAAGACGAGGATGTGGAATGTCCCAAGTGCGCCAACAATAATGCGACGGTCAAGGCGATCAAGAGGGCACAGGATGAGAGTGCCGAGAGGAATGATCTGTTCCTCGATGCGCTTGGTAGGAGTAGTGATGGCTTTGGAACTGTCAGTGAGTGGTTCGGACGTGGTGTCATGGGCAGAGGACTCGTCATCTCGGATTGAACATGAAGTAGAAAGCAGATGTACCTAGTAATCTTCAGACTCATGATGGTCAGACATGGAGCCTTTTCGGCATCTGAGCTCCAGCACACTTGACAATCTCCTTGCATTCATTTCAGAGCTGTCATAGCACAGTAACACCACTTGAACATAGTCCCCTAATCCTGTCCTTGCATATGAAGAAGATACACAACCCTCGCTTCAACAGCCAAAATCTCGACCCGATTTACATATCCGCACCCTTCCTCCCATCCTTCTACAAGAACTGCCCAAGAAACAAGAAACAACAAGAAACTGAACTAACACATCATGTTCAATCCTCTGAACCCTTCCTGGTCTTGAAGTCATACATGCGATTGCCTGCTCGAGCATCCATTGACGGCGATATCTCACATGCAGTATACGCGTAACATGCAGAGTTTCTCCGTCGTAATATTCGTGAGTACGGGTTTTATATACGGGTTTATATACAGGTTTATATACTGATATTGTAGAATGCTATTGTTGAGTGCTATTGTAGTTAGAATGTCAGAGTTGGAAGAGGAAGACTTGTAAGGTAAAGAGATTTGTAAGAGAAAGAGACTTGTTGAGAAAGAGATTTGTAGGGGAAAGTCAGACTTCTAGAGTGTTAGACTTGACAGATAAAGAGACTGATAGATCGCCAGACTTGTGAAGTGTCAGACTTGTGAAGTGTCAGATTTGTGAGAGAAAGTCAGAATTGGCAGAGAGTGTCATGTCAGACTCGTAAGAGAAAGAGACTTTGTAGAGTGTCGGACTTGGCAGATAAAATCAGACTTGTAAGAGAAAGTCAGACTGCTATTGTAGAGTGTCAGACTTGTAAGAGAGATATGTATCAGTACTTTCAATTCGAGATGTCGAGATATCAACTCCGTAGGCGGGAAAAGTGATGGGATGATTCCTTTCTTCTTCGGTAGAATTTGACAATTTGTGTGGTGACGTGGTGATTGATTCGGATTGTGGCGAGGGACGAGGGAGTATAGACTATTTCGGGAGTATATGGTCTAGACTTGGGGGATAGGATACATGGTTCGATCACTCGGAGAACTTTGCTGCTGCCTTACCTACATGGTTCGCGAGATCGAGCTGTTGCTATAGGTGATGTAGGACAACAAGCAGGCTCCGATTGTAGTTACACAGACTTTGCTGGTCTCTGTGAGGTCTTTGTGAGATCTTTGTTTTGTAGATATCGTGCTGTGACTAGCGTTTCAAATTCTATCACCTTTTGGAGATCGACAGGATTAGATTGGGCCTGGCTTCTTGCTCTTCCCTCTAAGATGTATGTTTTTGTTGGGGCCTAGAAAACCTGCTTCCCCCAGCCGTGGTGTGGAGCTTGTCTACAGCTGGTTTGCGTTTTGCTGTAGCTTTTTGCTCTCTCTGGAAATTGTTTTATAGAGAGATGGTTTGCATTCTTTGCTGTTTGAGTAAATATCAACCGGGCGAGTGGGAGATTTGGAAGAGTGCAACCAAGGAGAAAAGTAATATGAATGTGCTTACGCATATTTTTACTTTTTGTTTAACACACGGGTGCCTTTAGAAGACCACACATCAAGTACTTCGCTATGCATGACCATTGCCTAACAACAGAATGTCTCCCAGCTTCACCGTGTCAAACCCATCGCAATCAGGCACATAGCGAAAAGAGCAGGCACTACTATCGCTTTGAGAACTCAAGGCATCTCCACGATTGATCTGACCGATTACATAAATCTCCAATATAATCCCAAAATTCTTAGAGATCCCTTGAGAAACGTGTGAGACGAAGCGCCCGACTGTCGCTTGTCCCTGGCGTCCTCGCCGCCAACAACATGTGTGATAAGGGAGCCACAACATCAGCAGATGGTCCGCCGACACGCGACTTCATGGTCGAGTGTGTATGTTTTGAGAAGAATATCCCACACTTGCAATTATATGCCGTTAGAAATTTTGGTGATTCCTTCGAATGAGTCTGCTTATATTGACCGAATCTACTAGTAGACAGAAGCGTCGAGTCGGAAGTTTGAATCGGGATTACACAAATACTCGTCCTTACTTCTGCTGCAAGCTATATTACCGTTACTACTACCACCACTATGATCATCACAGATCCCTAGTTGGTAAGAAGTATCTCCAGACTCCTCTGTAGATTGAGTAAGTAAAGATAGGAAGCAGGCTCGGCACTCTCTCCCGTTATTCTCTGAAGCAGACGATCGCCTTGAACCTCAATACTTTTTCTCCCTTTGCAATTCTGCTACACATGTGGTTGGGAGAGTGCGAGTTGGCAATTAGCCTGCCTAGGTAGGTCTGCTTTCTGCGTTACTTGCTCAAGGTTGACGTTCACTTGCTCGAGATTGACATCTTCAGGTGTTTTGCAGCCAGGCCTTGGATGCACTGTTCCATGCCGCCCTTGAGCATATCCCTGGCCATATCTTTTGGTACGTACCAGACTGCGAATTATGACCGCGAAATTGACGAGATGTTGCTAAAGTATGTCCATAACGTAGCACGTAACTCATGATGATACGAGCAGGTGACATATCAGGACCTCTTGATGAAGAGTATCAAAGACACTGTAGCCGAGGGCGAAGTTTAAAGTAGGTCACCGCAAGAATCCGAGGTGTTTCGCGCGTAGAAGCATATAAATACTCACGATTATCTCGTCTAGTTTCTCTTCATGATTTGAGCATACCGCGACAAAGCAGCCACTTGGATCGATGCCGATGCTCGTGGCTTTCTGGCAACTCTGTCTGTTCTATGTACAGATGCACTAGTCCGAGCGTTTGAGCCAGACTGGGTATATGCCCGGGCTCATACTGCTAAGGATCAATCGATCCATCTCCAGGTGTATATACCCCCTATCTAATTCCCCCCCTTTGTTACAAAAAGTCAATGCCGCCTAAAGAGGTCAAGAAAGACAAAGTCAAGTTCGAGCCTGTTCTGCTGCATTGCTGCCCTAGCCTTATAGGGACCTTTCTTGCTACATAACCCGTCTCGGCAGACCGTGTCTTCGAGGGCGGATGTCGTTTTCATCTTTACTGCTTATCCCTGTCTACAATCGAGAATCGAGAAGGGATTATACAGCGATAGTACAATGTGTACGTCATAGCCGGATTTCTTTCAAGATGGATCGGAAGACTGGCATTTTGATGAAGCCATTAATAGAGATGTAAGAGACACCGAATGCCTTTGCACTCGTGGAAGTGACCAATTATCGAGACCGATCGTAGTCTGTCTGTTGAACTTTCTCGATAGCGCGTTAGAGACGTGCGGGTGCCTGGTCCCTGACGATTCGCAGATTGATAGACATGGCGAGGCGCGATAACAGGGTATGCTGCGCTATTTAAGACATCTCCACGATAAATTATACACTATAGTGAACGTAGACAGTGATTCAAGAAGGAATGCGCTTTTTGCAGCAGAGATGTATGGGACTGATGCTCCTGCATAGCCCGGTCTTTTCTCTAGTGGGGTGGGAAAGCATGCAGCGCCACAGCGACACCAAGGTCGACATGAATGTTCTCCATGTTCCACTCGTTACGAGGAGGGCCGCCTTTGGAATCGATGTACTCTTTCACGTAGCGAGAAGCTTGTCGACCAAAGTTTTACAGTCCTTGAGCATGTCGTCCTTGTAGGTACAAGCAGTCCAGAGCCTCCTAGCGCACTGCGCAGCCTAAAAACATCGTTAAAGCCATTAGCCAGCATCCCCACTGTCTCAGTAACATGATCCACCAGGTCACCAACATCAAAGGCGCTGCGCATGAAGCTGGTCAGCGAACAATGCGGTCAAAATTTCAAGGAATTCATTCATCTCCAGCTCCATTCGAGACGTCCCTGGCCTTCCTTCAATCGTATGTCTCCATAATCCAGATATTCAGGGAAACGATTCTCCACTGATTCAACACTAAGCCCTCTGCTGGAATGGTCGATAGGGAGATCAAGATCCATGATATCCCTACCAAGCCTATCAAGTCAAGTCAAGCCAAAATAGCACAGCCTAGTACTGCGACCTCCCACGCTCTATCTCAGCTATACCTATAAGACTGCAGTAAAGACCACAAAATCCGGTGCTGAAAGGTTCTCAGACCATTATTCTAGACTCTGTAGCGAAGTACTATTCGTTACGTCCTGGCGAAAAGCAGCTGTCTTCGCCGTGGCTGGAGAATTCTCGCGTTATGGATGCTCACTCGCCCCCCTCCCCCCTTCCTTCGCATTTTCTCCTCCGCATTCTCTCCTCCAAAATTGTTTTTTATCTATATTGATTCTGCTATTCGAGTTATAGGATGGGAGAGGGGAGAGGGGAGGGGAGACGGGAATGCATTCACCTGTACCTGTACCTGTACCTGTACCTGTACCTGTACCCCTCACCACCTTTCACCTTTCCGCCTTTCCGCCTTTCTGCCTTTCCACCTTTCCGCCTTTCCCCTTTCTGCTGGTCATGTTGCTGGGGTATGCTAGCACGATAAGCCTGCGTGAAGGCGTTTCGATCAGAGAATCCTAGGAGTCAAGTATCGCATCTGGTTTCAACAGGTCGAGAGGATAGACGACGTGTCGTTACCGCTAGCTCTACTGGATTTCGATTTCCTGTGGGAGAAACTTTCCACCGCAGAAAACCATCACTGCTGCTGCTGCTATCACCATCACTATCTGCTATCACTATCACTGTCACTATCACTGTCACTATCAGTATCTATCTACTTTCTACAACGTCTTCGCATAGGGTAGGAAGATTTGCATAGTCCGTGATCGTCTTCTCTCGAGTTGAAGGATATGGCTGATAAATACTACTTATCGGGTATACTTTCAGAGGGTGTGGGACTGCCACATTCTGGGCTCCAGGCTCCAGGCTCCAGGCTCCCCTATTACTCTGATCTCCCTGGTCGAAATCGCAGCCTTCTCACGCAGACTTTTCACTTGAAACAGATCAATAACGATAGCGGAGAGAAATAAACAATAGCAGAGAGGATCGAGTCATTCGATCGCCTGGTCTGTCTTTCGCTCCAAGACGTACATGGTATAAGCTGTGATCCGGACACTGCATCAGGTTTCGTAGTTGCGGATCGGGTCAGGGTCAGGGTCAGGGTCAGGGTCAGGGTCTTCCCGAGGTGTGTAATGTAAGCACAGAAGGGTTTAGTGCATATAAGAGTGACCGATAAACAACAACAGGATGAAAGGATCACACAAGGAAACTGCGACTTGATGGAAATATTCAATCCCGGAGGTTGCTACGGATAAGTATGCTCGTCATTTCATCGAATGTGCGTATTATGAGTCTTGTATACAATCCTGAGATTCGTCATAGATAGCTTTTTCTTGGAAGAACAAGAAGATTGCAAATCTGCTTTCTTGCTTGGATAACGCGGCGCCTTTCGGTGCACATTCATCCAATACACAGAGCGACTTCTCTACTGATCAACCAGTCAATGCTTAAAGTACCTCTTAGCTTCCTTAATCCAGACACCAACGCCAGCACCACGTCTGAGAATTGGCTCGCCGGAGAACGTAGTGTTCGTAGTAATATTGACAGGTCCGCCCGTGGCACTGGGAAGAGGGACATAAGACTCAGTATGAGTAGTCTTCGCGGTACCATTAGTGACAAAGTCGGCCGTGACTTTCTTAGTACCGGTCGCCGTATCCCAACCGTTGATGGTGCGGTTGAAGAAAGCGAGAGCGGCGATTGGTTGGTAGTAGGGCACCTCGTGACCGGACTCGTAGATGCGTGTGAATGAGAAGTTGCCGTATTCGCGGGTCTCGCCGTATTCGGTGCCGTTGCCGGCGATGAATGGGACGTAGCCGGATTGGCGGAATTTGTCTGAGTGGGTGTAGTTTAGTTGCAGACTTACTGCTTCGCCGCCGAACCACTGTTTTTGGTTAGCTTGATATCAAGACTGGACGATGCGAGGGCTGCTTACGTTACAAATGTAGTCTGCACAGATCATGTCAGTATGTGGAGTGGTATGCCGATGTGGAAGACAACTCACCTGCGTCACCGTAGATAAGGGATACGCGGACGGAAGAGTTGAGAATCTGTTCAAGATCTTCAAGAATACTTCCAAAGACGAAATCGCCTGTTTGTTGGAAAGCATAGTAGACATCATTGTTTGCATCCTCCGTGTAGTTCGTGTCCTGATTCGAGATGTCAATCTCAGATATAACCACAAAGCTGGGATATCCGCCTTACAACGCCGATAGCTTGCTGGATGCTAGCTTGATTGAGGTAGTCGACAAAGTATGATGGCGGCGTAGGATCATCATATGGGTGCCGAATGTCGTAAACACCTCGATCGCCAAAGTTGTAATAGAGTCCTTCAACATTGTCACGGCACATATCAGCTGCCTCAGTACAGACAGCCTGCCCGCTCAAAGTTGTAGTATCGACTTGGTAGCAATACTCAATCTGTTGAAGGCAACCGCCTGGCATGTTGAGGGCAATTTGTGTGTAGTCGTAGATCGTCTGATTATATAGCTGGATACCATACGTATTATGGAGGGCGAATTCGGGATAGTATGGGACCTGAATGTATTCGTTGATGATGCCGTTAATTATGGTCAACGAATCGAAGCTAAGCGGAATGCCGGAGGATGAGCCGTTCTGGATAAGCTGGTTCTGAAGGTAGAAATGGTCGAAGCTTTGCAGATTAGGACATGTCAGATAGTGCAGTAAGGCATCGAACTTACAATGCTGGTCCATAATGACCTCCATAAGATTCGGTAGCTGTTTGCAAGGGCTAGTCAGCATTGCTTCTGATACATGCCAAAACACAGGGAAATATACCCAGGTTGAATGTCTTGGATGAGACAGTTGCATCCAGCTGAGGAAGTCCATCGTAGAGGCCCTGGATCACTTCCCATGCTGCAATAGCAGCAAGTTCTGTTGTGTCGATCGCCGTAGCGTTGATGACAGGGTAGCGACCTAGTCGCAAACGATTCAGTATTCGCAAGTACTCAGGGTGTGTCATTTCAATTACCGTCTACGGGGGCTTGTGATGCATTCAAATAAGTACCAGTGAAATCGTCCAAGGATCCTGGCTCCTTCACGGTCACACGAATCAGTTCGAATGCCCACTCATCTACGTGGCAGTTCCACTGCACATGTTGGTCATCGTACCTTTGAGCCATATGAGAAGCCAACTCCAAGAGGCTGACTTAGGAAAATCATGTTCGACACCTCATTAAAGGCGTAGGGGTTCAAGTATGATGTCAAGTTCTCCGAGATTGCACAGGGACCAAGTTCTAGTGACGGATTAGCCATGTACGATCCACTACCCTTGAAGCGTCATACCTTCAAAAAGCCCGATCAAAGAATCGCTACCAGGACCGCCATTCAGCCACAACGTGACAGGGTCACTGTTGGGATTGCTCCTAGACTCGAAGAACCAGAAGAAGGTGTGTACGTCTGGTGCAAGGTTGACAAATCCAGAATAACTGTTGACTCCAGGCGTAGTCTCGCAGACTCCCTCCTTGCCAGGCTCCTTGTATGTGATGTTGAACCCATTCGGAGTTATGATGGTTTGTACATCAGTGGGCTCTGCAGGAAGCTGTCGAGGACGCAGTCTAGGCGTCTCAATGTTTGACCTTTTTGAGAAAGGATGTGGGTTACGAGCCGAGACACTGACGGAGCTCAGCACTGCGGCGGTGAGTAGGTTAGTTGCGAAACGCATGTTCACAGTTGAGTGATCTCAACAACGGAGTAAGAGAAGCAGGCTTCTGAATCACGAAAAGCAATCAAATTGCAGCGGAGGGCTGATCCAAGAGGAGCTCGAACGAAACGAAAGAGGTGTGACGATCATTAGAAAGAGCTATTATACTTCCCCGCATGTATATATACTCTGAGAGACCGCAAGGGACATCCGCAGACCGTGCTGAGTCCCAGCCACATGATACCATCGTTGCGCGATCTGATTCCTTTATCATTCCTTCTTCTATGTCGCTGTAATCCTCGTATACGAGGTCTGGGCTCAGAACGAGTGTGATCAAGGTGTCTCGAGCTTTAGAGCTTCCTGTCTGGGAGAAGCGCCGATGCCGGTGACGTATATGAGAGTTTTGAGGTCGCATTCCACTCGTGTAGCAAGGCATTGGGGTCATCTACTGCAATGTTGCTTGGACTAGCGCAAGGTTGTTTGGAGTTAGGTGCTTGGCATTGATAGCAGATGGAATACGAGTCAGCAGGTGAAGCGGCGCACTCTATTTCCATTTGAATGATAGATTTCATACAGTTCTCCTTCCTATTGGAGGAAAGATCCATCTCTCATTGATCGCAATCTGGCATATCTGGTATGTACAACCGAGCACAGAGAAGGAGGCTAGCGCGGGGAAAGGTTGGCTGCCTACTCTATAACCTGCTTCGCTGCAAGAGCTTCAATGATTGATAGCCTTAATTTGCCGGATATGAAGCACTATCTAGCCGATGACAAGTGCCAAGCTTTCTTTAACGACCCACCAGCGCCACCCGGACCTTCTAAGATAAGGTAAAGCTGGGGTACAGGGGTATAAATCCTTCCAGGACACTGCAACCTTCCGCAAGTCTTCTAGTCAGGGCATTATCGCATGATGTGAACTAATGTTCACGCTACCAAGACCACGTCGTTTTCAATAGAAACTCGTAATGACCTGGTTTTTGGTCCCTATCAAATGGATCGCATGTAGCAATACAAGTTGCCAGAGCTTGACAATTGTCCAAGGTCATGCGTTGACATGGCTTGTCACCATCTCATACAGGTTAATATCGCAATCGATTTTGCATTTCTTCATTCGTAAACCCTTTTGGGCACACTCTTAGGTCAATAAGCGAGGTTTTCGCGATTTGTAGCGTAAGCTCCGTCACTTGCATGATACAAACCCTTGCCGACTCTTGGACTTTCGGGGATGCCACGAATTAGCCAGGAAGAACGATATAGACTGTGAGACAATTATGCAACAATGAGGTGTCCGGGTGGCGCATGGTGTTCCATGACTATTCTATTATCGTAAGAGTGATTGGATGGAGCATGATAGCATGTATGGTGTTCGTAGAGATGGAGACGGAGTTGAACGGGCGTCGGATCACCCGTATATTGGCGGGAGGACAAGGTGATGGCTCAGAAGAACGCTTGCAATGTCATGATTCACGTTAGGACCGCGCTGGATTCACGGTGCTGTCAGCGTACCATGATATATCTATCACTGCTGAGGGGGAGGCGGTTCCAGAAGGCTCTAAACTCGTATGTTAGCAAGCATTTGTCCACTAAACAAAACGTCCAAGGATAACGCATGGTTCAAAACCATGAGGAGAGGAGGGATTTCCAAGTCCATTTGAGAATCAACAGACTGGTGTTGAGACCGAGTCCATAGCAACGCCAGAACACCATGCAAGGCATTTCGCGCGCTCTGGTGGCGTTGCGAGGGTTGTCTTCCCGGAGGAAACACAAGCCAATCCCTTTTGTAAGGGCAGATATGCAAACGTTCAGCTATGCAGAATGACAGAAGAAGGAAAAAGACGTCCACCAA
Organism: Delphinella strobiligena; assembly: GCA_009982845.1. Classification (NCBI taxonomy): domain Eukaryota; kingdom Fungi; phylum Ascomycota; class Dothideomycetes; order Dothideales; family Dothioraceae; genus Delphinella; species Delphinella strobiligena. The sequence goes on from JAADKB010000009.1 coordinate 1,928,057, forward strand.
GCGAACCCTACAGCCATCGCAATGCAGTATGCAAATTTTGTCCTTCTTCATCTCCCTTTCAAGCAGCTTGAAGGACGGCGCCATTGACACCACCAGCTGCGCCTCCACTAGAAAAGACTGGGACACCATTGATGGAGTCGACGACTTCTCTTTCAGTTGCGCTACTATGCTGTTCGCTGACTATGGCGACTCCGTCGACTCCATTTGTGTCATCCTTGGCCTTCAAGCTCTGAGCACTAGTCAAGCCCTTGCGAATAGCCAGGACGTTATCAACAATGACAGCGTCGATGCCTTCGTTGGATTGAATTTCGACATTTTTGTTCACGTTGTTTAGTGTGCCATAACTAACACAGACCAAACCGGACTCCTTGACCACTCTGACTAGTCTGGGGCAAGCAACAAGTGGTTCGGCGGCGGACACGACGCCGAGCAGGTTCCATCTGCTTGCGAATCGAATGGCCTCTTGCAGAGACGATGCTCGAATATCGCCAACTGGCTCGCAGCCAGCGTCAGTCAAGAATAGGACGGGCATAGATGGCTGTTTGAAAGAGAGGATAAGACAGACATCCGGATTGAAGGATGAGAAGATGATGTTCCTGGGATGTTTGGATGTGTGATCGTAAACTTTTTTCAGGACAGTGTCGATGAAAGAGTTGAGCTCGACAGCATATGTGTCCATTTCGTGCTCCTCGGATTCGTGAAGCATGGGGTATTCTAGGTAATGATGGTTAGCACAAGAATGTTGATGAGCAGCTAACTGTCCGACTAGGCGACATCAAGAAATATTACTCACTCATCTCGATATTGAATCCGATGTCCGGCCTCAACCTCTGGAACATTTCCTCGAGAGTTGTGAATGGCTCTTGGATAAACTTGCCCCTGGTATTACCCTTGTAACCCTTCTCCTTGAAGTCTCTGGTGTGCTTCATTCTCTCGTCGGAGGTCTCTCCACCGACAGGACCGCCAACAGAATAGGAGCGCTGTGTGCGAGTGCGAGTGCCACTTGGCTCATTCTTAACGGCAGCTGAGGGTGACGGTGGTCGAGAGCCACGTGGTGTTTGTTCTCCGCTAATGTGCAAAAATTGTTCCAGAGTAAGATTGTGGACCGGCACGTCTACGCCCGTCTCAGAGACCAAGAAATCATGGTAAATGACGGGAACATGGTCCTTGGTCAGCTGGACATCAAATTCGACATACGAAGCGCCAAGGTTAGCAGCAGCGATGAATGACTGGATGGTGTTTTCGCCGAGCTGAAGGGACTTGAGGCTGGCTTGATTTTTACCAAGACCACGGTGGCCAATAACCTGGGTAGAGGTACTCTTCCAGTAGGTCTGGCTCTCGGTGATTGTCATATTGGGGTGCTTGAAGGGTGTGATGATTAAAAAGTTGAAGTTGACAGAGCCGATGACATCCAAGGTCTCTGCTGCGACAATTGGGACGCTGAGGTCGCCTTGCAAGAGCATTCTGTTTGAGCCGATGCTTGGTTTGATACTAGAAAGCAGTGCAACACCGCGGCCAACAATCTTGTCCTTTGATCCAGAATATGTGGGGACGATGTCGAATAAAAGCTTGACCTTAGTGGGATCGGTGGTGAGAAATGTGATGGGCGAGGTACTGATGTTTTCTTGCACGGGCAGATCTATCACGGTCGGCTCACCCTCTGCATCCTTGGCTGAGACGACAATGGACAGAGCCGTGTCAAGCTGAGTGGCGTGTGCATCTATCAAGGGGATACTATCAAGCTTGACAGGTGGTATATTCTTCCGCATATCCATAGAACCAAGACTGACAAGCACCATCGACTGGTCGGTGAGGTAACGATGACCAAAGGTCTTGATTGGCGTGGGCGGGCGAGCGCCGACCTTTTCAACAAGTGCGGTTGATCTTCTCCCATCAACAGAAGAAGTAGCGCCTCCCGCGGGGCGTTGTATCTGGGGCCGCAAGTGAGGGCTAGGTGGCAGCAGCTTTGCGATTTCGGTCAATTTTTTCACAACATCCATGTGTCCTCTCAAAGCGGCGTGCTCGATGGGACGCCATCCAGAAACATCTGGCTTGTTGACTTCAGCGCCGGCAGCGACCAGAAGGTCAACCACGGGGAGATGTCCGTCAACACAGGCGATGAATAGAGGTGTCCAGCCATAGGTCTTTTCTGCTATCTCCAGGTTGGGTTTCTGTGTTTCAGAACCTTCAAGAAGAGCCTTGGCGCAGTCTTGGAAGCCAAAACGAGCGGCGATGTGGAGAGCAGTCTCACCCTGATCATCTTGGTAGTTGACGTCCACATCAGCTTCGACAAGCAACTTGACAATCTTATGAAAGTTTGATTTGGTGGCAAGGGCGAGAGAAGCACCAGACTTTGCAATGGTCTTGCGTGATGCAATCTTGGCTTCAGTATCGCCATGCCAGTCCTCAGCGATCAGTAATGCTTCGGTCGTTCTGTAATGTCCACCCATGACACTCAGGTGGAAGGGAGCGAAGCCCTCGATGTCCTGCCATTCTGCAGAGTCAAGGCCCTGGGAGACGTCGAATTGTCCCCATTCTTGCATCTTCTTGATGACAATCTGAGCAGCAGCCACAAGTCCGTACTGGGCGCAGTAGTGGAGAGGAACACGACCATATCCATCTCGAGCGAGAAGAACATTTCTCTGAGACTCGGTGAGATGGTCAAGAATATAGGCGAGCAACTTGGCGGATGGGTCGTCTTTTCCAAGTGTCTTGTCTGGATCCCGTTCCTTGATATTGTAAGCCTGGGGAACACGCGACGGAAGCTCAGCAGCCGTGATGAAGGGCTTGGGATCATTGCCAGCAATGACTGTGGCGGCGCCGTTCTCTTCGAGAGCTCTTGCACGGCCAATGGTGACGATCAAGCGGTGAATGATGTTACGCTTGTTCATGTCATCAGGTTCAATCAGAGAATCGATCTGTGGTAAGAGGATGTTGATGGACTCGAAAGATCTGCAGGAAACAGAGCGCTGAAGGATGTTGAGAAGCAGCTTTTGTACGAGTGGGCGTTGTGATTCTTGAGTGGAGCTTTGAATCAGTTCCCTCAATTTGGTCGAGTCGTCAGCACGAACGGCCGACTCCAGGCCGTCAACAACGCTACTTGGAAGCTTGAGTGCCGACTTGGAAGAGACTCTGTGAAGTGAGCTGGTTGAGGTTACGGAAGCGTTGTCGTCAAAGATCTTGACTTCGCCCAAGCTGGAAAGCCACTCGTTGATTGCACGCATGTCTTGTTCCACTCTGCGATTCGAGGCAAAGGGTTTGAGGTCGACCTTTGTAGCAAGATAACTAGTTTGTGAAGAAGAGTTGGCGATCTTCTTGTCCAGCTTTTTGGTGATTTTGACGAAACCTCTACGGTTGACTTCACCAAACCATGCAAGGTTGCGGTAATGGCCTCTGAGCTCCAGTAATGCTCCCATCAAGTCTTCCATTTCTTCTCTGTCGAGTGTGCTTTCGGCGCTGCTTTTAGCCGTGGCCGAGCCGTATCGATCGTACAGGAGCCGGAGTCTTCTAGAGAAATCCGAGTATTTCTTGTTGTAGAAGTTATCCACGTCTTCAAGATTTCGATCAAGGACATAGAAGAATTCTAGAAGATATGCTGGTTAGCCAAGCCGCTGCTGCAGGCAGGATATGTACCTGCATTAGCACCGACATACCGGCAACATCGACCTCGCCGCCCTCCTGAGCTCCCTTCTGAGCACCTTTGATCAGCCTCTTCAGGCTTTTGTAATTGATATAGGCCGAGGCCCACTCAGGGACCTGGTTGCGGGTGAGCTGCTGTCCGAATTTCATATTGGACTGCTGTTGTGTGTTATGTTGATTGGCTTTCGAGGTGTTGGCCTCTTATGCGGGTCGCTGAGTCGAGTCTTTCGAACGGGCGATGGCGGTTGTTATTACTGCCAAGGCTCTTAGTAACGTGGGAGGTCAATCAAAGACACGTAACCGAACGGTCGACTTTGGACAAAACCAGGAACAATGCAGGGAGGCTCTGGTGTCCATGCGTGGTCTTGTATATACTCGTAGTCTTGCAGGTGATTTCAGGTCCGGAGCAATCAATTGAGCGTGAAGCTTATTGGACCTCTCTCGCCTGTACAACGGGTCACAGACAGGGGGAGGGGACACAAGGCGGAAAGTAATGCCTCTAACTCAGCACAATGTGCATGGGATGAATCGAGAGCTTAAGAAATTTACATGTGTCCCTTTTCTTCCCCTTCGTTGGCTGCTGCTCAAACGCCGACGGGACTCGGACTTTAGCCTCCTCCGCCTGGGGTACGAAAACGGTTCAATAAACTCCTCGGGAGGAATGCCGGTGGAGAATGATGATGTGATTTGGAAAAGACAATAGCAGGAGCTGGCTCTCAGGCAAAGTCCTGTCACAACTTGTACACGCTGCTTGGAGCATGCTATGCCTCTCTTACGACTCGCCTGCTTCCTGAATTGATTGTATAAAGCCGAGTAACATGACGTCAAGCGCACCCGTTCCATCCGAATCTGAGTCGTGCAAGTCATTAAGCTCCGATTCCCGTCCATCTCCGCATGCGTACCTGGAAGGCTATCTACCTTACGGAAACCTTGAGCTTCGTTTGCAGTCGTTTGCAATTCGTCCCGAGACCGTATACCGTTGACATACATCAATAAGCAGGCTTGCTGTATGCGTGTGGATGTTGAAGTATGTGATAGTCATAGCATTGTGCCTACCAGGACCTGCCGTTCCTGGCATACTCGAGAAGGCTCCGGCATTTACTCCGCATCGACCTGTGCTGAGAATGAGAGTCATGTATATTGGATCAGCAGATACATCTACAATAGATGACTTGCGAGAGAAGTCCTTGGAAGAGGATGCTCGACGTATCAATCTCACAATCACACTTGCTGCAGGATCATCGGTCTCACCAAGTCGGCCGCCTTCTAGGTCGATATAGCGGTCAATATCAAGGCTTTGCTGGTGCTTATCGTGCACGTTCAGCTTCTTACAAGCCTGGTGGCTTGACAATCTATTGCAATCTGGTGACAGCTGATGAAGCTGCAAACGAGCTAGCAGACGATGTGGGAATTTCTGGCGGGCTTTCGCAGATGCCAAGCCCTGGTTGGTTGGCAGTTGGTGTAGCAGAACCGCAGGAGCCATGTCTACTAAAGAGATTATTGATTCGTGACGCAAAAGCACGCAAGTGTTGATTATACAGTTCATCTGCAGCTAGTACCAGACATGACAGACGAAATCCCGTGGAGTGACCACAACTCGTACCAATTGATATTGCGGTGATGAGTACGGTGGGAGGGGTGTTGCTCGAGCGCTTTGATACCATAAATTGCAGTATGCATTTGGCACGCTTCAATCTATTGAGCTGCACTGACCTACGAACCTGCAGCATTGCCAAATATCGAACAAGTAAAGGTAACTCCACAAGTCACGTTCATCCAGACAATGGTAACTGTTGTGGGAGCAGATGTCGGAATCGCAATAGCAGGTAAGGTAAAGGCGCTTGTATAGTCAATGCCATACGAAACCTCCCTACTCAGCTGGCAATGTAGTACTATACCTAAGATACACGGATCTGTATCATCAAAATTGACATGAATATATTGTGAGCTGGTCTTGTTTTGTTAGAGTCCGTCGAAATTGTAGTCTGGAATAACAGTCAGGGTCGCCCCTTGTGAACCACAGGCAGATGGTCTTGGCAGCTTAGGTTCGTCGCACAGGGCAGTTGCACATGAAAGAAGTGACGTAGCGCCAACGCGGTTCTGCATTAAGTTCGTATGCCTTTCCGGTCTTTGTGAAAGTTTCAGAGGGGCTTATTAGGATGCATGGTTATCTTGGATGTATCACACATGCTGCAGTCAATCAAATTATGTATGCGGGGCATTCGTGGATGAGGATACCTTAAGCCATCTCGCGGGTCAGCACGACTTTTCATTACTAGATACTACGAGTACTCTGGTTGATCATCTGTCATGTCTTCTGCCATGAATCAGTACATCAGGCAGGTGCTCCATCACCATGAGGCACCTCCTGCCGCCAGAGCCCGTTTCTTCTACACGTCGACGCTCCCCATAGATGATCCGCTATCGCCACTGCCTGCACCGGCAACGACAGGCTCGGCACCGACCAAACTACCTCCTCGTCCATTCTCGGAATATGATAATGATGCACTGGACAAGGCCTGGCATGAGCTGAGGAGGAAGATTTGGAAATATCAAGAAGAGAGAGGCGAAAAGGCAAACACAGAGGAACTCAAGGGTCTGGGAAAAGGCAAGGGTAGGAAGGATACTCTGATAGCAGGACGGCCACCTTCAAGGAGTGATGCTTCAGGCAGGAACAGGAACGTCACGGCAACCTTGGCCAGCCCCCAGGACGGCAAGAGGTCGACCAGTGCAGATTACAGACGACATGTCAAGAGCAGTCTCGACACTCTCAATGGACCTGCTCTTCCTGCAGATATTGACGCCTCGAATACCACCGGTCATCCTTTCATTCGAGCTCCGTCTCGCAGAAACGTGGCACAAGCGAGCAAAGAGCGGGAGAGTAGTCTCCCACGACCACCACCCACACGTCCAGACAGCTACAATTGGGGAGACCGCACCGGCATGTTAGGTCTCGATAGTTTCAAAGAGCCTGACCCCGAAGTCAGCCACACCAAAGGCCCCAGTGCAAAGGTGCCAGTTGGGGTGAGTCGCTTACACAATGTCGTCATGCCTGACTTGCAGATGGAGCCAATCTATTGGCGCCCTGTCAGCGACATAGCTCCCGTCATGCGTGCTACCTGGTTTTATAGGGACACGATGCTGCCTGTTGAGGCCGCTGTTGCAAATATGCTTGAAGCTGGTTACGTAGAATTGCGCCCATGGACCGAGACTTGGAAGGATCAACTCAATTCTGCCATCGACGTGGGTGCTGCTGGTGAAGAAAAGATCATCCACCGACTATGGCCAGAACAGCCAATCAGAAGAATGGACAGTAGCAGGCCGGGCAGTGGTTCCGCGAGAGCAGGCCGAGGTGAAATGATCGAGGTTCTTTCAACTCTCGACTCGACTCTTGATTCTCCCCAAAAAGACCAAGAGCGTGTCGTCGAGGCTGCTTGTGACATTATTGACATCTCTACCGGCGCTGAAGGTCCAGACAACAAGACTTCCGGTACCTCGTCCTACGCTTACAATGGAACACCCAGGACCTACACTACTGCCGGAGTCATCTACGCCAACGAGACAGAAGCCCACATCTTGAAGCCCAATCTCCAGCCCTCGACATATTACGGCCGCCGCCCGCTTGCCAATTACATTCGCAAGGGTCGCAAACTTGGCATACATGTTGTTCGTGGCTTTGATCAAGAAGTCTGGGACCATCTCTACCCTCCGAAGAAGGGCGCCAAGATGGCCAAGGCGCAAGAAGGCGTGTCAAGCTCGCAGTCAGGCCCTCCTCCTAGCAGGAGAGCAAGTAAAGATGCCGAGCTTGCGAAGTCGGAAAGACCGAAAGTGACGGATCTGGTTCTTGTGATTCACGGTATCGGCCAGAAACTGAGCGAGCGCATGGAGAGCTTTCACTTTACTCACGCTATCAATTCATTCAGAAGGGAGGTCAATGTAGAGCTTGGCACTGATAGTGTGAAGGCACAATTGAGAAAAGATGGCGGTGGAATTATGGTGCTGCCAGTCAATTGGCGTGGCAACTTGTCCTTTGAAGAGGGCGGCTACCGAGATGGTCCCCCAGATCCGACGGCGAACAACTTCACTCTCAAAGACATTACACCGGAAACCCTTCCATCAGTGCGCAACATTGTCTCGGACGTCATGCTCGATATTCCTTACTATCTCTCCCATCACCAGCCGAAGATGATTGCTGCAGTCATTCAAGAGGCCAACAAGATATATCAGCTCTGGTGCCAGAACAACCCCGGTTTTGCAAGTGAAGGCCGTGTGCACATCATCGCTCACTCTCTCGGATCTGTCATGGCCGTTGATATTCTTTCGAAACAGCCGACCACAATACCCGATCATCTCTCCGATCCGACCAAAGTTGACTTGACAAGCGGAAAGCTATCGCACTTTCTCTTTGATACCTCGAATCTCTTCCTCGCAGGCTCGCCTGTTGGCTTTTTCTTGCTTTTGAAGAGGGCATCACTCCTACCACGCACAGGACGAAGCAAGGTGGGTGCTGATGTGTGGTCTCACCGTCCGCCAGTTTGCGGTGACCAAGACACGTACGGTTGTCTTGCGGTTGACAACATCTATAACGTGATCAATCCCTACGACCCCGTTTCATATCGGCTCAATGCAGCTGTTGATGCCGACTATGCACACATACTGAAGACGAGTTGGATCCCGTCGGCGACGTCAGGATGGGGTGGCTGGTTCTACAGCTCGGCCGAGGAAAAGGCAGGCAACAAGGCCAAGGTTGATGCACCTGCTTTGCCACGTCTACCCAGTAATGTAGAGCTGGAAACACACGATTTTGGGAAAGAGGAGATTGCGGAGAAGAGAATGTTTCTATTAAATGATAACGGGCAGATTGATTTCTTGCTCAGGTATGGAGGTGGGCCACTGGAGATTCAGTATCTGACGATGCTGGGAGCACACAGTTCGTACTGGCTGTTGAGAGATTTTACCAGGATGATTGTGTTGGAGTGTGGACGAGCACTGGGGAGGAATGGGAGTTTGACAGGGATGAGGGCTGTCAAGAAAAAGACGCAGCAGTATGGATAAGAGGTGTGAATAGGTGTGGGAGTTTGTTGGTTGTTATGATATACCCTTGGGAGTTCACGAATCACGTTTTGATATCAGTCAAATTTGGCCAAGTGGTGCAGCACACAGCTTGACCGTTCCAGGGCCCATACCAGACAGACCCTTGGACCCTGAAGTGCTGAAGAGCTTGGACCTTGATGTGCTACAGAGCTTGGACCTCGAGCCGAGCCGAGCCGAAACGAGGGTCACGGGCGCATGTACTCCGCATACGGCACCTGAATGGCTGGGATAAGGTATGTCATTGTTCTATTGTCAACAACAGGACAATAATATCGATCGGGGTATTGAGAATGACCTTCAATGCCCTCATATGGTCTTTATCCCTTTGTTCAATCTACAACGACATCTTGTTGACAGGAGCTGGGCTTTGCGACAGTGTTATTCTTTGTTAGGCTCGACATCATTTCCGACCAGATTTTCGAGATAGGCTTGCTTGTTGTTGCCCGGTGACGCGACATTCCATTATTGTGAGTCGAGTCAGCGACCACTCGCTCTCACCTCGACACTTTCAAAAAAAAAAAAAATTTAAAAAAATCACGGAAAAAGGCGACGAGTGTCAGGTCGACTCTGCAAGTTTGCGACAATCATAATGGCTATCCTCAGACGCATCTCAAACTTCTTCACCTTTTCTCCACTCAGCCCGGACAATGACAGTGCTGTCGACGTCAAGAAAAATTACTATACACCGGCCGAAGAGAGCCAGTTTAGTCCTGTCAAGCCCTCTCTCCACGGTGTAAAGGGTCCCATCGACAGAGCATCGACAATGAGTAAACCACTCACAGCATACCCGACTCCGACTCTCAAGCCTACGAACAGGCATGGCAGAATGGACAGCGTGCTGAAGGACAGATTCAGCATGAGCCCGACGTCCAAGGTCCACGACTTCCTCTTTCCCACACCCGTGTCTAATGCTGCTGTCGGTTCCAAAAGGAGACGTGAAGATGATGGTGATGGTGATGACCAAGTGGAATTGACGAGTCCATTCAAAAAGACCAAGATTGTGATTGATGTTATTGATGAGGAAGAGGAGGATGAATTGGACGGAGACACTCTGTTGGACCTGACTGGCCATGGCGATGATGAAGGAGAAGATGATGAAAAAGAAGAAGGCGGAAGTCTGAGCTGGCACTCGCACGACGAGGCTGATGAAACTCTTCTCAACAACGACTACGATGATGCTGACATTCAGAGTCAACTGGAAGAGGTTGAAGCAGCACAGACAGAGGCTGAGCCTACAACCACCTTGAGACGTACCTTGAACAAGCCCGCAGACCCAGCAACCAAACTCATGTATGTGAGCGAAGAAAGCCTCCTCAACCTCGGCTGGCCCGAGGACACGGTCACCCTAATCCGACGCCTTCACCAACGTGGCCATGAGCCCATTCTGCCTGCTCACTGGACCATGGACTTTCCCACCCTTCCCGATGCCCTGTTCATGCCAGACGAAGACTATGAAGACCAAGCCGCCATCCGTTCTCTCGGAGGTCAATCAGACTTTCGCACCACCAAAGCCCTCGGCCTCTTGTTCAAGGTCCCGTCCCGCGCCAGAGACAAACTCCGCTCCAAGCTCGCTCCCGAAGTCCTCATCTCTCAGGGCATCATCGACTACATCGCCTGGGCCTACGCAGACGCAGGCGTGCCTGTTGCAGCAATCAACCACCGAGACACCCTTCCCGATTCTGATCCTCCAATGCCTCCTCTCATCATGACCCACACTGCTCATCACACTCTCGACTCCAAGTCTCTCGAAGCCGCCGTTCTGGCTCGCCTCATCGCCCTCCACCAGGACTGGATCGATTACTTCCTCTCCTTCACCGATAACCATGGAAACCCACTTCTCACAGACGTCAACAACCAAGTCCCGACCGTCTACGCCGTCGTCATCTCTCACACCCATGTCGCAATGGTGGCACTCCCCGGAGGTCCACACAGCAGCAATAAATTGAGACAAGTCGGCCACTTTGACTTTGGTGACTCGAAACTCGATGTCTGGAACGGTCTCGCTGTCGCCTTATTGGCTGTCAGAGCTAGAGATATCGCCTGGGCTGTCTGGTCTGAGTACGAAGGCGGCAATGGTGCATTGGATGTCGAGAGCGACTCTGATCCCGATGCTTGAAGATGATGCATTTCTGACACACACGAGAATGTGAATGTGAATGTGAATGAGCAGAAGCGAGACCAATACGGATCATGTTCACGACGACAAACCATTGATGTAGTTCGTGCACGGAACTTTCGCTTTTTGCTGTTATTTTTGTTTATTTCGCAAAGTCTGGACGGGTTACTGATGGCTTGGGAATGCGTCTTTTTTTCCCTTTTTTTCCTTTCATGTCGATGAACGAACGCTTTATACCCCGCCTCCCCTCGTTGACGAACCATGTCGTCGGCTCGTCATCTTGGGAATGATGGCCTTTGTTTCTTCTATAGCCTTGGTTTCGCTGCTTAATCAAGTCCTTCATACTCGATCGATCATATCGTTGCCAATTTTCGCTTTCGCTGTTTTCTATCCGTGACCGATTGCCTGAAGTTCTGTAGTTCAACACTGGTCCGGTTGAGACTTCTTCTTCTCGCAAGGTTCGGCAGCGTCGGGGTTCCTATATAGAGAGGATCGAGTCGAGTAATGTAGCTTATTGTTTCGGACACGAATCTTCAAAATCTTTATAAACCTTCAGGAATCTTCAGGAATCAGTGGGAATCTACAACTACCCTTTTACTCAGAGTTTTTACTCAGAGTTATCAAGGAAATGAAAAAAAATAATCCCGCCACAAGACATCGCCATGCCGAATTGTCCTGTTGTTCCAACCTCTCTTATTTCAGACTCTCCTCTCAAATAAGGATATCGAGGGAGGAGGAGAGAGGAGGAAAGAGGAAAGAGAGGCAGGGCACGGTATCTCAATTATACTCGTAGTCATGAAGGAATGTTAGTCTCGAAGATTTGGGTAAGAAGGAGTTCGGAGTTCGCAGGGATTGTAAAGGGAGGGTTGAGAGCCTGCTATCTCCCTCCCACTTTATAGTCTACACGATTATGACGAGAGATTCATGGAGCGACGCCTTCACTCCTCGCTCCTAGCATCGGCAAGTGAGATAGCTGCCTTGGATGCGAGGGGAAGATGGGAAGATGGGAAGAAATGTTTATGACAAGCTGTTCGTGATGTACCTTCACATGATTCTGTATATTGCGGTTGGCGATAAGGTTGGAAATTGTGTACTGTATTTATTGATGTAGCTATAGCTAGAAGGATACGAAAAATCTTCTTCCCGCAGCCCTCATAGTACTGAGTTCAAAGTCGCTCAGGAACCGCTTCCGGGGATCATTCGACGCTAGCATCAAAGGCCTTCCACTTTCATGGGGGATCAAGCACCGTAGTGACGAATAAACGAGCGGTGGCGACTAAGCAGATAGTACCACTTAGCTACCGACGCATCGAAGACAGGAGCTGGAGGCGTTTTATTCTAGCTTTGTGATAGCTTACCTCATACCCGGGCAGTACCTGTGCAACCGGATAATATAGATATTGTCATGTTCCTATCATACAAGTTCAGTGATGCTAGAGGAACTACCACGTCACCGAACCGAGGCTCCCGCTAGCATTAAAGCGATGGAAGAGGCAAGTTGGCTGTTCAACAGATGCGAGCTGCTATCCTTCTAGTACACCGATCATCAATCACTCATGCACATCCTGTAAAATAACGCGTATAGCCACATAGTAAAGTAGCAAAAAACCACATACCAGTTTACAGACTATCACGCTGTCCAAACAATGGCACCTCACAACAACTTCGCAGCCAAACACGCTGGGAATGGAGCCAACTCTTCGCGCGACCCTCGTTGCTGACCTCAGGCTGCCTGTTCCTATAGCAGCACCTTAGGAATGATTTCAAAAACGGGAACAGGAACAATTCGACCTAGATATCTGATCAAAAACAGAATTGACTTCTGCCTTACTTGTTTCTGCCTTTCGGATCTCGAACATTGCGTACCTACCTGGCCCCTTGTTTGATATGACATTTACCTTGAGATATGCTACAGCACTCTGACACAGGCTACATCACCTTGAAATAAGGTACAACACCTTGAAATATGCTACAGCACTTTAAAATAGGCTATAGCACTCTAAAATAGGCTACAGTACTTTAAAATGGGCCACAGCACCTTGAGATATGCTACAGCACTCTAACAGAAACAATACTGGACTGAGATGGGTTCACCAACTTCTGTCGCGAGGACAGCACCCACCTACCCACCACGGCGAAGCTGGCGTAATCCTGGCAGAGCTCTTTCCAAACGATTGGCTGCGGATGGACTGTCCAGACTATTCTAGGGGCGTGTAAGGCGAGTGGGAGAACCAGGCTAAGTCTTACTTGAACATCACGTTCTCCAGTCGTGTACAAGTCCGAACCTTCAATCCTCACCTTTAATCCTCGATATCATCTACACTACACCACGCGGAGATACACGAAAGGAAACACAAGCCTGCTCATAACCTCCCGCCCCTTTGTTCTAGAACCTAATCCAAGGTCGTGGGGCTGATGTACGGAAGAGCGCGCCAGGTGGATACACTGTCTGAATCTTGCTTGTAAAGAAAGCTTGTACATCAAACACAATCGGGTGCTCTTGACAGGTTATATACTCTCCCCCCATAAATCCCCCTACACATTGTGGTTGTGTTGCTGAAGGGTGTATTAGAGGTCCTGGATTCAACGCATGGGTAGACCGTAAATCCCCCATAAATCCCCCTTTCAAATCCTCAGCCTTGTCATATTGCCCAGATCTGCATAACATGTCTAGTTCTAGTCTCTTACCCCAGTAGAATTCGATCCATTCTTGCCCAAGCGAACTAAAGGGGGGGGGGGGGGGATAAGGGCCAAGAACCGCATAGCTGTTCTCGTATCTCCGCGGCGAGAAAAAAAGGAACGATACGTGGAGTCAGTAAACATCGCAATACACGAGAGGGACTGCAAGTTCTGGGAGAGCCTGTTCTCGATCTCTTCCTTTCTTGAAGGAATCGAGTCACCCGACTCGACTTTTCTTCTGCTGCGTGTAAGCGAGTCCTGCCATTGAGTGGTCTTCAGAATCCTGTTGTGGGCAGGAAATCAACTCGATGTCGGGTCATAGATTGTACAGAATGTACGTAGAGATCCGAGACAGCCCTGATTCAGTCCGGAGGCCATCTTCACTGGCGTTACGATAATACATAGGTGTCCAGTCATGTAAGCATAGTTGCCGCTGGAGAATCTGGGGGGACTCTGATCTTTGGCGTGGATTAGCTCTGTATTCGATAGCTGGAAGGCGTAGATGTAGGTTACGGCCCGGATGATCAAGCTGTGCGAGATCTTGTCCTTTGAGGGGATGATTTCTCGGTGGAGAGATACATTTGGTCTTTCTTACCACAAGTCGCAGAAAGCAGAACATGTTACACGGCACTCTCTGTTCCCCGGTGGCGTATAAGAAGGGCGCCCAGAAGGACTCCCAGAAGAGGAAATCGGAGAACGGGCTCTCCATCTGGGATTGTGATTTGAAGAAAGCACGCCCACAGCCGATGGCCAACTCAACATAAGCAGCGCAGACTTCTGAAATATCCTTAGACATTGGACTGAGCATAGAGCAATAACCGGGCTACAGTTCGATTGGATAAGCTACATCTCCGTGTTAGAAATACTAGTGCTCATGACTTCAAGGCCGAATCTTACGCTGATGGGAGATGGGAGGAACGAGCTCGGAATCTAGCCTGTATTCGATCTTCTCTGTCAGTGGCAGAAGAAGAGGTAGAATCAGAGATAAAATGACACGCCGAGATGTGAGTCTTCTTCTTCTCGGCACTGAATTTGTCGCGTACGATACATTTATATCTCAGCCTGTATCGCACCGGAAAATCGCATTGATGAGCAACAGTGCTTTCCGGAAGAACCAGGTCAAGGGTGGAGGGCGGTAGGACTCGCTTTCCACTCTGCAAGGTAGGTGACCAGTGCGAGAGAGATCTTTGAGCCGATCCTCGACCGCGGAAGACTTTGCCAGGAATGCTGTCTACACGGAATTCTTCACCGCCCTAGCATAAATTGGTAGTCACAGAAGCAAGAGGGCGGAAGATGGAGAAGAGGCATAGATCCAATTGCAGTGCATCATAATCTCCGACTCTGATTTTGGGATACGAGTCGTGAAAATTTCCGAGCTGAATGGGTAGTGTCGAAAATATGCTGGAGAGACTGTAGCAGCGTGCAAAATAGTCTGGGGTTTGCCTCTACCCTTCATCTTCCAGTAGGATTTACATAAGACGGAAGTAGCCAAAAACAACACAAGGGGACTGGATGATTGTCCCATCCTCGAACAGTCTTGATTGAGTAAGTGGAAAGGTCGCATCACAATTTCATGGTGAGCGACTGGACTTGAATACTGAAATTTGCTATCGGAAAATAAGGGCATGATAGCTTTGGAGGTATCGATAAATTGCCGGCATGTCTGGATTATGTTCCTGCAAGAGGAGGGATTGCTACTCCACGGAATGAGGAAAAGAAGGCATCTCGTTTGGTGAAGAGAGTTTAGAAGTAAGGACTCCCTCGATAACACACGTCTTTTCCCCTTTACTCGTGATTGAGAGCGTTTAAAGCTTCCCGTCGCTCTACCAAATAGGTAACGTCATCATGGAGGAGAGTGTCCAGCTCAACACTGGCGTCAGAGAAATTCCAAGGGCCCCACGCACCAAAGCAGCGGCGTAGCTGAAGACAGCGATGAAACTCTTAGTTCAGACCAATGTTCGCGCTGTACGCTTTAATTCGCATCAGCGAACCACGCATCTTCCAAGATCTCCTTCGCCGTCGGTCTATCTCTCGGATCCAGCTTCATGATTTTCTGTAGGAACACATTATCCTCCTTCGATATCTCGCGTTCAGTAATGGCATGGAACGGTTTTCGTTTCTCCGCTGGCGTGGTTTCCATTGCATAAATTATCAACTTGACAGCGTCTTCATCCGCAAACTCAGAATAAGTCATCGGAAACGGTCCGAAGAATTGATGATGCTTCTTGAGAACGGTGAACTCAAATTCGTCGTCATCAAAGGATACGCCATCATCGGAAGGATCAAACATGTGCCAATCATCACCATGAATCAAGCTAATGATCTGTAAAGTCGGTGAGATAGTGTCGAGATGAAGATTCGAAAGACCTTACCAATATGCCAAATGACCAGATATTAGTAGGTGGTCCTCAGGGAAGACCCAGGATGACTTCAGGGCTTTGCCAAATGGGTGCACCCACTGTATAGCCTCCTTTCGGCCATTTAGAGTCGGCGGGAACGGTTCCGCCACAGACTCCGAGCTTGATTTCTGCAAATCTGGTTTCTTGTCCATGACTGACGAGAACATTGTCTGACTTGATATCTGTACAGAGTCAGCAAGTGTCTTGTGATGCATGGGGAATACCAGTGAACCTGTGTGAACGTATCCTCCTTCATGCAACACCCGAAGTGCTTCGAGGATAGTCTTCGCTACAGCCTTGATCTCGAGCTGTGTAAGCTTTTTGGCTTTAGACTCCACTATGAGATCGCTGTCAAGGTATTTGAGCACAATCACTGGAGGGTCGGAATGTTCGATCTCTTCGATTAATGGGCGAAGAGAAGAGGTTTGGGTCTGGAAATGTCGAAGAACTTTAGCCTCATTATGGAGTCGCCAATGACCACGAACGCTCTTGGCAATGACTTCGTTCTTAGCCGCGTGGCTATTTTATTTAGGTCAGTCCCACTGTCCAATGTCATACTTACTTGGACTACCTTACAGCGCGATAAAGACTGAGCTATGGAGTTGCTTCGAAATGGTATATGCGCTTGCTGCACCCTTGAGGATCTGACCGACCTTCAAAAGAGGGGACATGACTAAGAGCTTGTAACGGGTGGTATTGTGTCTCGCTTGGGTTTACATGTTTGCTCGTTACTTTCACTTCTTCGATGGTTACTGTTGAGAATATAGATGAGATATAAAGCAAAGCAGCCGCAGGTGTCGATAAACTGATGATCTGGAGCGTCGTTCCGGAGCAATATTGATCCGAGTTTATGCCATATGCTGTGTGGCCTGCAGGAACTCGCTGCCACTTATTAGATTGGCACACCTTCTACGCATGAATGAGCTTGCTAGAAAAGTGAACCCGGAGCGAATAAAAGTCTGACCTTGAAGGCAGTGGCATCATATTAAGATATCCAAATTAATTCTAGCGAGAGGGGGATATATGATTTAAGACACCAACTAATCAAATATCTAATAACGGTCTGTATGCATCATCAAATGACTTGTCTGGTCTTTCCAGCCTCAAATTCCCACACCTAACGACTAAAGATATTATCTACAATCGAGTGAAGTCGAGAAGAGAGTATGTGTTCAACATAATTGTGTACATGTTCGCCGTTTGTGAGCTAGTCTCGTATATAGGAACAGTCCCGCTTTTGCATCTGATTGACCTAATTCGGTCTGTGTAATGTCTACAGCTTAGGTGTTACAAAGCATGGATAAGCACCTGGCTTTGGGTACGTGATGTTGGCGAAGGGTGCTGTCGATGCCGATGAGTGGCTTACTGTACTCCCAGTAAGCCGTCTTCAATCATCATTCGATGCCCCAAATGTCGGCCCAGGCTTTGGGATTCAATTCTAGAGGACCGTCCAGACTACCCCATCTGGCGGGTCTGCCTTCTCCGGCTTCGGGCAAGCAGATCCATTGTCTGATACAGCCAGGGACATCCTCTCTGGAATGACCGATGACGAGAAGAGCCTGGTCCTCGTTCAGACCCCCAAAGACAATGTTTTCATATTCGGCAAGCAGACTAGGCCTCAGAATCTCGGTCGTGTGCTTGCCATCCATGACAGTTACCCGTTCGAGCTTCTCGCCATGAGAAAGGAAGAGAAGACATTTGTCTCTTATGACTTCATCAATGCCAGAAAAAGCCTCATCCAAAACGACAAGGTCAGGCTGGGCGACAATAGCTCTAAGAAACAAGGCAAGACGCTGCTGCGAGAAAGTCAAATCGCGAAAGGTCAAGTTGTCAGCCCAGTCGAGATCATCACTGTTGACATCGAAGCTTTTGATTTGAAGGCCGATTTCTTCTTTGCGATTCCGTCTCCCTTTAAAGCCAAACAGGTGTCTCATCTCTGTGAAAATGGAGGTACCGGTGGGCGAAAGTTCTGGAGCAAACCAGCGAAGCATGGAATCAACGAGCCTGTCGTTTTTATTGCAGAGTTTTGGCTTGGCCATGGGGGCATCTGCCCATGCAGATTCTAGAACTCTTCGTAAAGATAGATGTTTTGGGAAGAAGGTGTGGACGTCGGGGCTGGAATGGCCGATGCGCTTCTGTAGTTCGAACAGACTGATGCCTATCTCACCTGGATCGGGAAGTCTACTCCGGCCGAAGAGTTTGATGGGAAGTGAGTAAGTCTGAGGATGATCAGAGGTGATGAGAGAGAGAAGAGTGGTCTTGCCGCTACCATTGGGGCCGAAGATGCCCCAGCGTTGACCACGATGAATGGACCAGTGAAGACCTGGAGTTTCCTGTTCTGGCTGGTGCCATGCTCCAAGGACGGTGGTGCGAGTGGTAGAGTCGAGGGGACCGTATGAGACTTGGACGCCTCGCATTTCCACCAAGGCCTCTCCCGTCGATTGCGGAGGGTCTTTTTTAGGAAAGGCATCACGGGACACAGTGTCAGTCGTCTTGTCAACTGGATTGTGAGCAGAACGGTCACGCATTTTCTGCAAGATGAGGGCATTTTCGCCGAAGCGCTTTGTGGAATCGCGATTCCTCTTGTCGCAAATGTATGCAAACACCCTTTCCTTTTCTCCTTGGGCCAGTACATTGAAGTCGGCAGTGATGTATACGAGGTTATTGATCCATTGTGGGACGACATCTTCGGGTCTCAGGGAGAGGACAATTCTCGGGCGGTTCTTCTCGGCCATATCTCTCAACAAGGCAGAGAGTAGGGCGACAGTGGGTGGATCGAGACCCATAAAAGGACCATCAAGAAGCAGCAGTTCAGGCTTGCTCAAAAGACTCTTTGCTATTCTTGCTCGTCTGGTCTGGCCATTGCTCAAATGACTGACTGGTCGGACGAGCATGTCCTCGAGACGGAGATGTGACACAAGACGGTCCAGAAGTTTGCGGTCTACATGATCCTCGCCTTTGTTCAGCGGGTTCAGTTCGGTGTTGCCCTCCAGGTAGTCCTTCAGGCTCCAATCCGTCTCTTCTTTTCTTGCCTCATAACGAGCCGAGAGGTGTGCGCCCTTCAAGTTCGTGCCGCCGATACCATCCCGCTGAGCATCAAAGCCAACATACTTTATTGCTCTTTCAGGTGTCCTTGATTGTGCGTTTCTGATGCCATCTGATAAAAGGAATGGGTAGGAGCGGGCGGTAGGAGGGATGCTGAGGTATTGATTGTTGAGGATGTGAAGAAATGTCGTCCGTGCCAGGGAAGCGGGGGATACGATTGCCCAGTGCTTCTTTTTTTTCACATTGACATTGTTTGCGAGATAGAAGGTGAGGTCTGGGAAGATTGGTGTATTGCTGCTGTCTTCCTTGGCGGACGGGTGGTGTCGGTAGAATGTGGCGCCTTCAATCTTTACGATTGGCAAAGGACTGATTCGTATTGTTGGTGGATCACTCCGCCATCGGATTGTCTGTTTGCTGACCAGACGCCGTTGTGGTAGACTGCGCCGTATTATTGACCCATTCATGACCGACCGACATTAAAAATATATTATTGGAAGATTTGTGACATTGGATGTTTCAAAGCCAAGAAAACATCCTCGGCCTTTGCTGCTTTACCCATGGCCGATGTCCGATATCCGATGTCCGATGTCCGATGCCGCCTTTTGAGAATGCCCAGAAACGTCACTCCACCTGTTTGCCCCGCATCTTACCTGTACCTTGCCTTATCCTGTGCCTCTTCCTTCTTTTGCGCCTCTGCGAATAGCGTATAATTCAACGTCATAAATATTCATCTCCTTGTGTCCTGTGTTTGACAGCCCCATCGTCATGTTTCCTGCCCTCCAACCCCACCGGCCAAAGGTTAGACATGTACCTCGTCATCTATCGAGAAACAAAGCTCACTTTCCAAGTATCCACCTTCACAGTCTTCTAATAAAGCTCCTTCCTTCCAGCAAACAAGAAATATATCCCAACAAGCCCCACAAAACACGTCGGAAACTTCATACTCGGACATGACAAAACCACGGAATCAAATAGAAGCAATGCCACCCGTGACTGCTCCATTCATGCCAAATAATCCACAAATCCACAAATACAACTCGGCAACCAGACATCCAGTCTTCTTCACCCCCAACGTACGAAAACCGCCCTTTCCGCTTCCCTACTTCACTGCTGCTGCTTGTCACCCCGTTGCTGCCGGTTATGTTTTTGAACAACCGACCGTCGCTCCTTCTGCTACCACTGCCAATGGCTCTGCAAAACTCTAGTCCCCATCTTTGTCCCCTCATGACATCTGTTTTTGCAGCATACTCTTAAGCAAATTTCACCTACAGCAGTACAGCGAATCATGTCTGCCGAATACATTACTGCTTGTCAGGGTCCCTGCCTTAGCTCAAAGCGCAGATATCTTTTTCCGGGGGACTCCAACAAATGCAACGAGTGTCATGAGAAGGAACTCGATTCTCAGTTATGGCGCTGCATCAGGTGCCGTGGCTAGAAGCTCGTTGTTGAATTCATGGCCATTTACCCGTGCCGTGCCGTTTCCGCTTCATGTGCAGACTGTCGAGTCGCTGTTTCGGTAAGCCTAGCAGCGATGAACCAAAAATAATGACCTTACAGCCTGACTGCTCCATTCAGGGACCAAACGCACTGTCAATAATCCCATTTCCGCAACCTCGTACCGGACATGGTGGTGTTTCGCTGCCATCAATGGATGCACTCTGCGACTTTGACCATTTGCATGCTCAAATGACTTTGGGATCAGGATCAAACCTTCCGAACTTGCTTAGTCGACATGCATGCCCTTTGAGCGCAAGCACAGCAGCAACTGATGGATTCCCTCCTGCTTTCATGGGTACTGCTGGTCTGTTCTTGAATAGTGCCCCTACAAAATCGCCCTAGCAGAGCGTTGCGCAAGGTGCTTTCCAGACACTTTCCATGGATGTGTTCAATCCTTCTGCTGGCATCGCTACAACGAGCCTCCCCCCGCTTCAAACCCTTTCCCCACCAGCTTCGACTTTGAACCCTTCCTGGCTCCAGAATTCTCCTCCACCGGCGTCGATTGACAACACACCTAAGAACAGCGATGTATATTCACTTTTCAATTGAACAGAAGGCGGTTGGCGATGTGTTGATGTGCTTATGAGAAGAAGGGACCATGCGTGTTTATTCTGGTCTGAGTATCGTACATTTCAGTGCGAGTTCAACTCAGTGAGTGGTATCGTTAGACACGTCCAAGGAAATAGTTCTTGTTGAGTCTTCCGTCGTTCCTAGGTGCATGTTCCCTGCGATTTCACCCACTCTTCTGAAGCTTATCAACACAGTCGTAATCGGTGACCAGGTCCCCAGTCACTGAGCCGCTACGGAGTTTTTCGGCTGTTAAAAATTCATGAACATTGTTAGTTTGCTCTCTTTACTCGAGAATTCCTGATCAAGCTTTGAACAGGCTATGCACAGATTGCGATTTTGTTTCCCGCTTCTCGTGATCCTTACCTGCATTACTAATAAGGCTGCCCTTCTCGATTCGAAAGGGTACTACTCTACCTTACGTAAGGTAGTCCAGGCAGTTTGGCGCTAGCGGAAGTCCCGGCAAAGCTGGGGAAGCTTTATGGCCCTAACTACGATCACACTTAGCTTCAGATCCTAGAGCGCGTTCGACGTCATAAACGTCGACTAATCATCATTAGAACCAGATCGATCTGCTAATGGTCAGTAAAGAGTGGCTCGAACAAAACCAACGCAATTCCTCCGACAGCTGCGATCATCCAACATGCACATTCCGCAATAATCTAACATATAATAGACTCATTTGTCCGCTCACTCGAGGGTCCAAATTCCTCCACAGAGATAACAGACATGTCTGATAAGGAAGACCGGTCCAATACCCCCCATGGAAGCGATTCTGAACAAGGCGACGGTCCTCCAAAGCCTGTGGGCTTCTTCGACCATTCTCTCTCACACGTACGGAAGGAAATCTTTGCAAAATGGTGCCTGACGACAGTGACCTTGATGTTCTTCATCATGGCCATCTTGTCCATATACTGGGCCTGTCTCTTCCACGTTGAGAAGAACCTCTCCTCCCTGGTCATCTATGTTGTCGATATGGACGCTCAGGTCGCACCTTACAATACGTCTGGAATCACGCCGCTGGTAGGACCTATCGTTACTGATCTCGCGAGAACCATGGTGGCTAGTGGTGAGCCGACACTCGGATGGGGACCATTATTCGCATCCGACTTCGATTACGACCCCATCGCAGTCCGTCAAGCTGTGTATGATTTCAAGGCATGGGCCGCTGTTATCATCAACCCCAATGCCACCGCATTACTCTACCAAGCTGTGCAGCAAGGAAACACGTCCTACGATCCCATGGGAGCCATGCAACTAGTGTATCAAGATTCCAGAGATGACACTAATTGGTACGACTTTATCGCTCCGATCATGACACAGTTCCAGATGGAGGCAATGCAAATGGTACAAAAGCAATGGGCAGGTATGATGCTTGAACAGGCTAGAAGCAACACGACACTCTTGGCAAACATGGCTGCTGTAAGTCACATGGCGATGAATGAGCAATCTCTGCAGGGACGGCAGTGCTTACCATTCAACAGGTACCTCAAGCGATCAGCCCAGCAGTCGGATTCAGTGAATACAACTTGCGCCCATTCTACCCATACCAGTCCATCCCTGCCGTAACGATTGGCCTGATCTATCTCATTATCTTGAGTTTCTTCAGTTTCGCCTTTTATCTGCCAATCTGGTTCAAGGTATGTGATATCCTAGCATCCACCCTTGTCAAGGCAGTACTAACAGTGTCAGTTCCTCAAACCTGAAGGACACCCACCGCTTCGTTTCATTGAATTTGTTGCTGTTCGCTGGGGTGGCACCATTGCTGCCTACTTCTTCCTCTCACTGGCTTACTCTCTGGTCTCACTCGCCTTCCAGATCAACTTCTCTGGTGGAAACCCCGTTACGTCTGAGACGCTACCTACTCTGATCGCATATGGTAACCCTGATGCGTATGGCAAAGGAACTTTCCCAGTGTACTGGATGCTTAATTTCGTGGGAATGGCGGCGTTGGGTCTGGCGTGTGAGAATGTTGCCATGGTCGTTGGACAGCCATGGACCGGCCTTTGGCTCATTTTCGTAAGTTCCAAACGGCTATAGTATGCATGTAAATTTTTACTGACTAGCAATGTAGTGGGTCATCACCAACGTTTCGACGTCATTCTACGACATAGATCTGGAACCGGCGGTTTTCTACTATGGGTACGGTTTCCCGCTCCACTACGTCGTCGAAGCAAGTCGACAATTGCTCTTTGGGCTGCACTCTCGGATTGGCCTCGATTTTGGAGTCCTTTTCGCTTGGGTCGCTGTTAATTCGACCATCTTCCCCTTTAGTTGCTGGTTCATGATGTTCAAGAGGAAGCATCAAGTTCATGAATACTGGGCCTAAACATGGAAACATAGCTTCTTGTCAGCCTTCTTGGGTTGGTAACGATTTCACGCATATACTCGTATCAGGCAAATGCGATTGTTGTACATGGAGGGCATTTGTATGAGAATGTGACGAGGGGCAAAACAGCGTTTATATATAAGAACACTCATGATTGCAATTATACCTAATGATCAAATATGCCTTGTAGTAATAAGCAAGAAGTGTTAATAGTCAAATTGTAGAATAACTCAAAGATTGGATTACAGTGCTCCCCCGCTATAACGTTTCGCCGAGTAACGATATTCTTGATATTCCGATCAAAATCACCGGCCTCGACAAATTCACCACCAAAACATTGCTATTTCTCGCCATTACGATTATCGTAACAATACCCTCGATTTGTCGTTATACCGAGAGCGTATAATGCCTCAAAATTGCCTAAAATTGCCTAAAATTGCTGTAAATGTACAGATAAATCACTCAAAAAGGGGTCTAGCTACGCTAGCGCGCTTACGCTAATCCAGATCGGGCAAGTATGAAGGTCACGTGACGCCGAGATCTTTCAATATTACGATAAACTCGCTGTAACGATGAGTTTGAACCCTGTCGAGAATAATCGCTATAACGGGGGAGCACTGTATATTGCTTCGAAATCATTCTATACGGCAAAACGTCGGGACGGTCCGTGATACGTCACTCGTGTTTGTCTTGACTCTTGTCTTGCCATCGCAGCTTCATGTCAGACGCTCACTCGGACAATCAACAGTAACACTACACTCTTTTTAGTGCGCTCTCTCATCATCAACATCATCACGATAGCGTCCCCGATATCAGGAGATTAGCACCGCACATCTGCCAGGTCCTTTCGCCCAAGATTAGCTCCCAACGAGTAGCCAAGCTGGGTAAAAGGCGACTTTCCGGCGACGAGCCGCCTACTGCGCAAAAGAGGATCATGACAGTGAGGAACATCTGAGGAAAACGTCGGTAGTAGTCAGTGATTTTGATGCTAATGTTCAGTTTAGGACGTTAAAATGGACGTCGACAGCCCAGCAGCAGCTGTTGAACAGCTAAAGCAGGCATCAGACAACAATGGAGAGATCGATGAATCTCTTTACAGCAGACAACTCTACGTGCTCGGTCACGAAGCCATGAAGCGCATGGGATCTTCTAATGTTCTCGTTGTCGGTTTGCGAGGTCTGGGAGTGGAAATCGCAAAGAACATTGCACTCGCCGGTGTAAAGAGCTTGACGCTGTATGATCCAAGACCGGCCAGGATCGAAGACCTCTCATCACAATTCTTCCTCCACCCCGAGGATGTGGGCAAGCCGCGCGCTGACGTGACTGTACCTCGTGTGTCGGAACTTAATCCCTATGTACCCGTCAAGGTGCACCCCTCGTCCAACCTATCCTCCGATCTCAGCCAACTCAAAAACTACCAATCCGTCGTTCTCACCGATACGCCTCTCAAAGATCAGCTGGTCATCTCCGACTACTGCCACGAGAACGGAATTTATGTCACCATCGCCGACACTTTCGGTCTGTTTGGTCAGATCTTCAACGACTTTGGCAAGAACTTCACCGTTGGAGACGCAACTGGTGAGAATGTCTTGAGCGGTATTGTCGCAGGAATCGACTCGGACGGCATCGTGTCGGCCCTTGATGAGACAAGACATGGTCTCGAAGATGGCGATTTTGTCACTTTCTCAGAAGTGGAGGGAATGGAAATGCTCAACGACGGCGTCCCTCGTAAGATCACCACAAAGGGTCCATACACTTTCTCCATCGGCCAAGTCTCCGACCT
The DNA here is from genome assembly GCA_009982845.1 of Delphinella strobiligena. NCBI lineage: Eukaryota > Fungi > Ascomycota > Dothideomycetes > Dothideales > Dothioraceae > Delphinella > Delphinella strobiligena. The sequence continues at coordinate 1,953,205 of JAADKB010000009.1, forward strand.
CGGACAGTACCAGCGTGGAGGTCTGTACACACAAGTCAAGATGCCAAAGATCATCGACTTCCAGCCCTTCAGCCAGCAGATCAAGAACCCCGAACTTGTCATGTCCGATTTCGCAAAGTTCGACCGCCCTGCACAGCTTCACGTTGGTATTCAGGCCCTGCACAAGTTTGCCGAGTCGAACAAGGGGGAATTACCCAGAGCACACCATGAGGCGGATGCTGCTCAACTCTTCAAGATTGCTCAAGATATCGCTGCAAGCGGTGAAGAAAAGGTCGAGCTTGACGAGAAGCTCATCAAGGAACTCAGTTACCAGGCTCGCGGTGATCTCTGCCCTATGGCTGCCTTCTTCGGTGGTATGGCTGCACAGGAAGTCTTGAAGTCTGTTTCTGGCAAATTCGCCCCTGTCCAGCAGTTCATGTACTTTGACTCCCTCGAGTCACTTCCCACCTCCACCAAGCGTTCCGAGGAGCTCTGCAAGCCACTCGGCACTCGTTATGATGGTCAGATCGCCGTCTTCGGAAAGGAATACCAGGACAAGATTGCCAATGTCCGCCAATTCCTTGTTGGTGCAGGCGCTATCGGTTGCGAGATGCTGAAGAACTGGGCTATGATTGGTCTCGCCACTGGACCCAAGGGTAGAATTACCGTCACCGACATGGACCAGATCGAGCGAAGCAACCTGAACAGACAGTTCCTTTTCAGACCCAAGGATGTTGGTTCGCTGAAGAGTGAAGCCGCTGCCAAAGCCGTGCAAGCTATGAACCCGGAATTGGAGGGCAAGATTGTCGTCATGAAGGACCGTGTTGGCGCCGATACCGAGCATCTCTTCAACGAGGACTTCTGGAACGACCTGGATGGTGTCACTAACGCTCTTGACAATGTTGACGCCCGTACTTACGTTGACCGCAGATGTGTCTTCTTCCGCAAGCCACTGCTTGACAGCGGCACTCTCGGCACCAAAGGTAACACGCAGGTCGTCTTACCCAGCATCACCGAATCATACTCTAGCTCTCAGGACCCTCCTGAACAATCCTTCCCCATGTGCACACTGCGATCATTCCCCAACCGCATCGAGCACACCATTGCTTGGGCAAAGGATCTCTTCCACACCTACTTTGCTGGTCCCGCCGAGATTGTTAACCAGTACGCAAGCAACCCCAACTACCTCGGCGCAGCACTTAAGCAGTCCGGCAATGAGAAGCAAACTCTTGAAACATTGAAGGAGGCCTTGGTCGATGACAAGCCTTCTTCCTACGAAGACTGCATCAAGTGGGCCCGTACTCAATTCGAGAAACAGTACAACAATGCAATTCAACAGCTTCTATTCAACTTCCCCAAGGACTCCAAGACTTCCTCGGGTCAACCATTCTGGTCCGGCCCCAAGCGTGCACCGGATGCTCTCAGATTCGATCCCAAGAATCCCACTCACTTCACCTTCGTTCTCTCCGCTGCAAACCTCCACGCCTTCAACTACAACATCCCCCAAAAGCAACAAAAGGACAAGGCAGAAATTATAAAGTATCTAGAAGACATGATCGTGCCCGAGTTTAAGCCAGACCCTGGTGTCAAAATCCAGGCCAACGACAGCGATCCTGATCCCAACAACGCTTCCGCTCCAACTGACGAGAATGACGACTTGAACAGGATTGCCGAGTCACTGCCATCTCCAAAGTCGCTCGGTGATTTCAGGCTGACACCTGTCGAATTCGAGAAGGATGACGACACCAACTTCCACATCGACTTCATCACCGCCGCATCCAACCTGCGTGCCGAGAACTACAAGATCGCCACAGCCGATCGCCACAAGACCAAGTTCATCGCTGGCAAGATCATCCCCGCCATCGCCACGACCACCGCACTCGTGACCGGTCTCGTCATCCTCGAGCTCTTCAAGATTATTGACGGAAAGGACGACATCGAGCAGTACAAGAACGGCTTTGTTAACTTGGCTCTCCCCTTTTTCGGCTTCTCCGAGCCCATTGCCAGTCCCAAGGGCACTTACCAGGGCAAGAACGGTGAGGTCACTATCGACAAACTTTGGGATCGCTTCGAGACCGACAATGTGACACTCTCTCAATTCCTCAAGGACTTCGAGGAGAAGGGCTTGACTGTCACCATGATCTCTTCTGGTGTTAGCTTGCTATATGCCAGCTTCTATCCCCCTTCCAAGAACAAGGATAGGCTTCCTCTCAAGTAAGTGGCCCGTGTTGAGATGTGTAGAGGTGAAAAGATGCTAACAATTTTTCTTACAGGCTTTCCGAACTTGTAGAGACCATCTCCAAGAAGGCAATCCCTGAGCACCAGAAGAATGTCATCTTCGAGATTACCGCCGAGGATGCCACCGAGGAGGATGTTGAGATTCCTTATGTCATGCTCAAGTTGGTCAAATAAAGGATGGATATGACTCTTTAGGAACAAGGCAATTCAACGCGTGCAGGCGTGAATATCTACGGAGTCTTGGTGCAGCTCTGTTTATGGATTCACATAGACCTCGGTTCCACTAGCTCTATATACATAGCTAGTTTTGCATGACTGCAACACGGAAATGAATATGGAAAACGATATCAAGATCATGCAATCTCTCTCATAAGGAACGACATTTTTGAGAACATGAATCCAGCACATCATGTTTCCCCGTGATACGGGACAGATGGTACTAATGATCGTTACCCGGTCGTGGTCTGTGAGTGCCTACTATCATGAACAGTCTTTAAATGTTACACGCTCTAGTTATCTTTTCGTTGCTCTCATTCAAGACAGCAGTAGATTTGAGCACAGCTGGTTATTGGAAGCGTGTAAATATCTGTGTCAGTATTCTCCATTTCGTGTTCTATATCCTGAATGTCATCTGTACATTTCTCTTGTACAATCTGCGTGCTTGGATATTGTGTTCATTCCTTTCATCTGCCACTGCCAGCGAAGGTCAACTCGAAGTTTCGAGATTTTTGCGCTGTACACCGCGGGCATACCACAGACAGGGGGATGCTATGGACCGTCACGTGCTGAATTTACCAGGTGCGTGTTATCGCATGCATCGTCATAAAACTATACATACTCGCCATCTACACTTGTCTGTGAGGCCTCCTCGCATGCTTTTATCCCTCGAGTGTCGGCCCATCAGGGCTGGTTGAGAACAGAAGAGCACTCGGCCATTATCGCATGGAAACTTAACGGGAGAATCAAGCATAAGTCTACATGAACCTGTTAGATCCGATGGCAGGATACAAGGCAAAGTCCAATGGCGAGATCGTATGGTAAAATTCAATGATAAAAAATCTGGGTAGCAACCTCTCCATACGGCAAGTCCAACTGTCGACTTGTCGGAGGCCACCCTTACAAGCCTCAGCTCACATGCCACCTCGCACAACAGCTTAAATCCAATCTTCAATACGCTTCATCTTACTTTCTGTTTCATCTATCAATCAAAGAAGTCGGACGCGGATATGTCTTTCGGATGGATGCCTTGGTCTGCTTACACAGCCCGCCCCACCCTGAAAATCCGAACTACCCCGTCATGGCAGTATCACGGAAATCGAAGCAGGCATCAAGTGGCTGCATCAGCGCTTACGACAAAGAGTATCGGAAATTTTGAAACGACATGAATGTTAATGGACGAAAAGGCTTATAGGCCGATAATGTCTAATCTAGTAATACTGCATTTAGAACGGCGTTACGATAGCACTGGTTCCAATAGCCACCTGGCCGTGCATGAGAGACTTATGCTTCGTTAATGCGCTACTGGCCAGCATATCCCGGCTGTTCAAGGCGGAGTCCAATACGCCCTTGTCGCACAATTCAGCCTCGAACACACAGCCAGGTGTGGGTGGCGGCCTGAAGAATGGAGACCACTGATAAAGGCCCATTACTGTCGCTCAACGACTGAAATAGCCAATCTGCTATGTTCTTGAGTCTTAACCTTTTGCAAACGCCTGATCGAGTCTCTCTCCCTATCTGCTATCGAAATCAATGGCGAATGATACTCGGTTCGAACTCCTTCGAGAGGTACAAAGTGGGGAGGATTCTCCTTCACTGAGTAGCGACAACGAGATCAAGTCAGACAAGTCAGACAAGAGTCTGTATGGAGGCTATAAACCCATCAAGAGGTGGCCATTCGGCAAGATAGCTGGCATCTTGGTCGATGCTGCTGCTATCGGCCTCTCCCTTACATTTCTTGTCTATGGTTTCTCTGTGAGGAGATATGTGGGCACACCCGTTGCTGGTTCGTTCGTAATCAAAATGCTCAAGGAAGGTGCACATTTGGTAAGAATACTTGCTTTCCTGCCACTACCTTTCATATTGTTCTGCAAAACTTACAAGCCCTCATCATAGGGACCAACAATCTATCCTATCCTTTTCGCCGCTGTCGTGGGGAAAGCGCTAAAGTCAATGACTTTCTGGAGGCTTGAAAAAGGCGGTCGTGTCGGAATATTCGACCAAGTCTTAGGAAGACAACTATCACGCAAACCATCATGACGCAGATACAACTGAGAGCCTTCAACATGGTGGGTGTACTGCTGGTAATCCTTTGGGCATTATCACCACTGGGTGGTCAAGCCTCCTTGCGTGTAGTTGGCACGAAAATCGAGGCGACAGAGGCTGCAACGACGATCCAATACATCAATACGTCCTCTCCTGTTCTGGACTACGAATACGATGGTGGCGATACCAGCAGCGAGTTTGTTCCAGTCGACGCTCTTTTCACGGCTGCTTTGATCAGTCCCAGTACGACACAAGCTGGTGCGATCGACGCATGGGGAAACTTTAGAATCCCCTGGATCGAGTCTCTGGGTTCGTCCACCATGGGTGCAGCTGGTTGGTATCCAATACCGAATAACCTCTCCAACGATGACTACAGTTCTTTGATTGGTATCTCTCTGTCTGCTATCAATAGCAGCGCAAACGTAACAACGACTTTTGGCATTGAGGCATCATATTGGCTCTTGGACTGCTCATACCTCGGAAACCTTACTGGCAACACCACTACTTTGGCAGGAGGCAAATCAATGAACATGGATCTGTTGACTTCCGACTCTGGTCCTAGAGATATCAATATTCCTCGATCAGTTGTGTACGCTGACCAAGTAGCAACATATGCCGATCTGTTCCACAACCAAGCAAATTGCACGATGCAGACTTCGTATGTCGAGGTCTCTGTCAGCTGTTCCGAGGACCAATGCACCGCTACAGACATGAGGAAGTCACAAACCCCCCACCGACCAACTGGTTGGACATTGTTAGATAGCGCTGGTGTGACCGGCTTCGAATGGTTCGCAATAGCCTTTGTAGGAGCCCTCCTTCTCGGACACGAGAGTTATCCTTCACCATACCAGAACTTCATCATTGATCCGCAGAAACCTTACATAACGAGTACCACCTCGCTGAAAAGCGTGGGCACTCGCATCTTCGCCGTTCGTCTCGGCCAGCTGATGAACACGTACTTGATGACCATGTTGGACCCGCCAGCGGTACCACAAGGCCTTCAGAACTCAGACTTCTCTGCCGACGCGGATGCGACGGTTGGCACACAGCAGTTGTCGGCGGCCGCGACCCTCACAACCACGCGAGAGGTCGTGACGTGTGATGATGGCTGGCTGGCCGTTCTTGTCGTCTCTGCCGCCATCACGGCCATTCTTGGCGTCTGTGGTCTAGTCGCCACACTCTGTCGACGTGGGCCAGAGCTGGGTCTCAACATTTCGGGTCTGATCAAGGATAGTCCGTTTATCGAGCAGTCGTCTGGAGGATCGACTCTGGATGCTTCGGAGAGAGCGCGACTCTGTAAGAAGATTATTGTCAAATATGGGGATGTCAAGAGTGATGAGGAGGTCGGTTACATCTCTATTGGGTCGGCTACAGAAGGTATCCACTCTGTTGGAACGTTGAAGGGTGGACGCTTGTATGAGTGATTGGAGTTCTGAATTGGTTTTTCCACAAGACATACGGGATGATTGATGGCGTTACCCTTCCGCCAACTGGTATCGTATTGGCTTCTAATTTATCATGTTTGCTTCACATGCAGTTTGTCTTTTTTTCTCTACTTGATAGATCTGCTGTATCATTATCAACATCCCACACTACAGTTCAAACACTCTACGTATGATTCTGTAATAAAGTATGCATTATAAACATCAAACCATCATCTTACAACATCAACAAACCCACACCCAACCCTTCATCATCCAAGCATCATTTTCCTCGCTCACGAACCACTCTCTCCCCGCAAATACCTCTCAAGCAGCACCTCAATCCCCTCCGCCTCCCCCCTTTTCCGCTGCAACTCCCAAAAAAGCCCAACATGCAACCTATCAAACTCCTCCCGGCGAAGAATATACAAAACATCATACTCAGCCAACAAAGAACGCCACGCATGTCCCCTGAGCACTCTCCTGATACTCCCTGCTCTCTGGAATACCTCTTCGGTCGTCTGCTCCAGAAGAACCAACGCGTTTTTGACATCCCAGAGATCGAGTTTTCCCCCCGTTTCGTAGAGCAGGAGTTTGATGATTGGGAGATGGAGACGGATCGTCGCTTCGTGGAGGGCGGTGGTGGTGGTGGAGTTGAAGTTGGCTTCTGGGGTGTTGATGTTGAGGGCTGGATCGCTGAGGTGTTGGCGTAATGTGGATATGTCGCCTAGGCGTGCTGATTGTACGAATGCGATTGTTTTCTCGTGTTGTGTTGGTTCCGGGCCTTTTTTGAGCGTGTGGTGTAGGACTTTTGTGAGGGCTTTTTGTGTTGTTGTGCTGAGCCATGCTGAGGTTTTTGCTGGGTTTGATGACGATGCATTTTTCTCGAGCGGATATTTCAGCGGTCCCCTGTTGCTGGCGGGTATTGTTTCATCGGGAGGCTTTGAATCGTCTGTCATGCCCTGGGGGGTAGTGTCCTCTTCTGGGCGGTCCACTAATAGTTTGAGCAATGCGATGCTTCCCTGTGAAGCTGCTTGCAGGATCATCTTGTCATCACTGCTCAGAGCGCTATCTGGCACTTTCCTATACATATGTTGCAAGGCCCGGACATTGATGTGTTCTGCTCGCGTCACCATGGTGATGGCAGTTTCGTTTTCCTTCAAAGCATGCTGCTTCATCGGGTCGGCCCCAAGGTCAAGCAGAGTAGGATATGTGTTGCTGTCACGATTCACGGCTACCATGAGAGGAGTCATGCCATGAATAGGACGGGTAGGTGCGTCTGCGTATTGATTCACATCCGTACCTCCATTTTCAACCAGTAAACGAGTTGTTCTGGGCCGGTCAGGCCTGCATCCGAGAGGACCATACCGGATCCTTTGCGGTCTTTTGACTGCTAGGAATAGTGGAGTCCGGCCGTCGTTTGTTTTGACATTGACGTCAACGTGTCCTTGCGAGATGAGGAGGTCTACGATTTCCGCGCATCCGACTTGTGCTGCATATGCAAGTGCTGTCCAGCCAAATGCATCTTGGGCGTTCATGTCAACAGACTCGGCTCCCACTAGAGGCTTTGCACACTCAAAATTGGCACAAGATGCGGCAGCCATCAGCGGAGTCTGACTCGAGGAACTCCCGGCGTTAACGTCGATCCCGTGGGTCCCAATGAGTGCTTGTACTAGCTCTGTGTTTCCTTGAAGCGCTGCACCAAACAATATCGTGTATTGACTTTCATTGAGTGTATGCCTTTCTACCTTAGTGTTTGAAAAGCTTTTCCGAAAGTTGATTCGTGATCTCGCGTTCAAATCGATGTTTCCATACTCGAGTAGCACCTTCACGACGTTAATGCGTCCTTTTTCTGCTGCAAGCGCGATTGGAGAGCCGCCCGCTCGGTTCGTTAAGCTGACATCCACTCCGGTATCTTCGGCAAGTAACCGGACAATATCCGGTTGTCCAGCCTTTGCAGCAAGGCACAATGGAGTATTTCCCTCGGAAGGCCAATTGGAGTTGTTGCGGGCATTGAGCAATGCTGGGGTGCCAAACTCGAGGAAGGCGCGCACAATGCTGCAGATCCCATATCTTGCCGCCTCATGGAGAAGCGTAGTGCTCGTACTTGGACATTGTGGATCCTGCCTGGCAACACGTACGAAAATGGTAGCCCAGTGCTTGAATACGGGGTCTCTTTCGGACCTGGACTTGGCGACCAGGTCTTCAATTATCTCTGTGCTGCCATGTTCGGTGCCTTTTACATGACGGAGCCAGTTCTTCATTGCGTATTCCGCAAATGGAAACTCCTTGAAGAATGGTATGTCTTTACTGGGAAGTCTATGCGGACGTACATACACCTGTTGCGGAGTGCAGGCCATGATTTCATCAGTGGAGAGGTACATGAGACAAGACCTGGAGAGGTAAGAATGAGCATTGCAGGTGACGTCGACGCTGGCATAGGGTTAGGGATCGTTGGTAAGATGTCCGTTCTCACAAAGCTTCCGAATGCCATGGTTCACCAGATATTCCTTGACGGATTCATGAGTCGGACGCACAAGATTGGATTCAAGAGGTTTTGGGCTGGATTGCATCACGGTGGAAGTGGCCGTCATCCACCTTCGCCTTTTAGGCGTTCTCTTCACTTCCAACAAGCCACGGGACAGATCCAAGATCTTTTCCTCCATATCCTCGTCTGTGTGCACGAAAGTCGGCGATGCTTTTATCTCGGCGATTGATTTGATGGGGTGTTTTGGGTCCAAGGCGGTAGCATAACGCAACTCTGCAAGTGACAAGGGCCGCGTAGAAAAGCATACCCATTGTAAAAGGCGCAAAAGCTCATGTCTATCCTTTCCGATCACAAGATCAAGTGTTTTGTCATACTGATCATGCAAGTCTTGAGAAGAGGGGCAAAGTTGTTCCATTGTCGACTTGGGACGTGTAGTCAATGAAGTGTCAGTCGATTGTTCAGAAACACAATGAGGTGAAGGGGCAATAATAAATCACATCTCACTTGTGATCTCACAGTGTGTACAACTAGAAAGTAGCTATAATGCGTCACTGCGTGCCAAGTGAAGGCTGGCGTGGAACGTGGTTTCACGAGGGTCACTAGCTTCGAGGCTGAGTCATGCATGAGTCATTCCAGGCGAGTTCCAGGCAGCAACGCAGACATTGGAGATGCTTACAGGTATTTTGAGTCATTGATATTTTGAACCATGGCCAACACAGGTTCATTGATTCATGCAGAAGGAGCGTTACGTCAAGTAATGCTAGTTGCCGTCTCCCATTGTCCCGTCAACGCCATATGCAGAGTGTGTCGAATTACTTTGTGGGAAACTCCAATTTCCTATGCAGTCTTGAGACGATCTCGACAAAATCATCCTCGTTCTCAGCATTCACAACACCATGTCTGACAAAGAAGTCGAGTAACACAACGGCACAGTTGGGTTTGAACTCGCCAGCCTTTAACTTGTCCTTGAGCTCGTCCACACCGAGTAGATAGAACTGTTCGACCTCGTCATCGCAAGGTTTGGGCTCGACACCAGAGGGTAATTCCAGATCGAAAATGTATTGGCACTCAGGTTGTAGCAATTTGGTCTCGCCGCCAGCACGGTGGTCGCGAATGTGGAAATAAGTGACGGTACCAGCAGGCTTTGCCTTTTCCCTGACGACGTCTTCGGGTAGTGAAGCTTCCTCATGTGCTTCACGGATGACACACTCAATGGGAACTTCGCCAGTAGCCATACCACCAGCAACAGTGTTGTCCAGCATGCCACCGTATGTCTGCTTTGTAGCCGCCCGTCGTGGGGTCCACAGTTTGAGCTCCTTCTCCTCAGTTTCCTTATTCTTGACATATGTGTATGCGGTCAAGTGAACGCCATACGAGACTATTCCAAACAAAGCACTGGCGGCACGCTCGATGGAGAAGAGCAGTTCTTTCTTGGGACCCGGACCATAGACGGGGTACAATTCGTTACGCCATCCTTTTAGTATATTGAAATGACCAGTCTCACGCATGGCGGCTGTTGTGGCTGCGACGACATCTGAGCGGTCGACTTCGTTATCGCCTAAGGTCAAGGTGAGATTGCGGTTTTCGTCGTCCAGAGTCCAGCCTGGAATACCACGGAGGACCTCGGCGACGGATGGAAGGATATAGCCGAGGGTGACATGTGGATAAGCAGCGACTTGAAGATGGTAGTAGAGGTTGATGTGTTGTAGATAGAGCGTGGGCCGATCCTGGACATACGGGAAGCTGTCGCACTCATTGATCAAGTCGAGGTTGCTTTTGGGTTTCGACTCGTCGATTGGTTGTGGGTCTAAAAAGGCTGGCTCGCTTTCAGCAGGGTTGGCTTCTTTTGCAGCAGCTGATTCTGTATCGACGTCTGCCGATGTCGTGTGGTTGGTAGCAGCATCCAATTGTGACTCCGAGTCGTTCATCTCGGATGATGGAGAGAGTTGAGGCAGCGACGGGAGGAAATCACGAAGTTTGGAAAGGTTGGGAAGGGAGAAGTTGTCCATGGTGCAAAGGTGGGTATTGAGGATATTGAGGAGAAAGTCGGTGAGGATTTCAAACGAGACAATATTCACATGTGGAATTAATGGAAAGTCAAAACCGTCACGACCGTTTGTCTATACAGGACCCTTGACAGCTTCATCCAAGAACCTGTGGACCTGTGGACCTGTGGACCCTCGATTGTGTTTCATTTCTGGAAGTGACAGGAGCCTTCCCCGCCAATAATAATGCCAAGCATAGACGTCACTCGAACATGATATAAATGAACGCTCTTCAATTTTTGCTACAATTAGGTAGCTACTGTAGTGCAGCTACTAAGGTAGTATACAATACCATCGGCTTCGTCGCACGACATTCTGACTCCCACATAGCATTTGATATCTAATATAAAGTTGCGACGCCGTTGTTCAATTCCGATCCAGTCCACAGCACAATGTTTGGCCTCATCATATCAGGCCGTCCTCTGGATGCGACATCCACTCAAGTTTCAGAAAATCAATTGGCCTTTCGCATACCCTCGACGCCCGCTTTCAGCCATATAACTCTCTTTCTGCTGCCCGGCGCAACTCTAGCCCCGGATGTCGGCGCAACCGTCTGGATTCAACTACCACAAACCCCCGAATTCAAGCTTCTGGGCGCACTCTCTATGCAGAAACAAAGCGCAATCTTCAAGATATCCGGTATGGGCAACGTGGGCGCAATGGGAGGCGTCATAGACGACGACGCCATGACGGACGAAGGAAATGCAAACACAGCGACTGTAAACGGGGGCACAGGAGCGGGAGGAGAGATTGTGCTGGGTATATCTATCGAGCCTGCCGCCACTGTTGAGCAGCAACTCGCCGCTCTGCGTCCTACCAATCCGCAATCTGCTCTTGTGCGCCAGCCTCCTCCTAGAGCTCCGGCTGCCTCGAATCCCGTCTCTACCAAGATTTTGGCTCAGAGAATCATCGGCAATGCTTTTAATTTCTTGACGAGCTTCGGGGACGGACAGACGGTGCCTATGAAGGCTTTTCAGGACTGGTGGGCCAAGTTTGAGAAAAAGATTGATCTGGATCCGACATTCCTTGAGCGCGCTGAACAGCAGGGGTGATCTCGTCTGTTAGTCATGGGAGTTATGAACACTACAGCCAAGTCGAGAAAACATGTCGAGGCCTCGATTCACGGCAATATTGCTTGATCGAAATGGCATGTTGACATCAAGCTTGTGGGGAAGCCAAAACTGCCCTGAGCAGGCCGATCCGATGCAGGTGCTACCTTACGGTTCGAGTCTCCTGCCCAATCAGATCATCCCTCCACTCCTCCTCGATTCAGCCCGAAGTGGAGGCATTGCTTGAGGCGTGTGACGATTATGCAACCATGCAACGTCATTGGAAATAAGCGAGGAGTTTTGGTGTCATGGATACTGCGGTTGTGAGAGGCTACATGCATACCACCTCAGCCATGTCTTGAGCGCTTAATGCGCCATGTATGCATTGAATTTAGTGTCTTCTTTTTTCTATTCCCCGATCATCTTGTCACAGCCAATCTGCAGGAAGAATTTCGACATCACCTCTAGCCGAATAAAGTTGTCCTTCTTCATGCCCATCCAAGGCCCCGTGATATTGCGCCCATGAACTCCTCGCTATGCTTTTGGTTCGCCTTTCTGGCCGAATGCCTTCCTCCTATATCCCTTTCTATCCTTTTGAATCTCCGCTTGACCACATCCAATATTCCGAATCAGCCGCTGGTCATGATCGAGTTTTGAGATGATTGAGCTCCCGTGCCCTATGCGCGCTCTTGCTTCTTTTGCCGAATCGAAGCATTTTCGCATGCGGGAATATCGCATTCCAATGCCCCGACTTGTCAGTACGAGCATGATACAAGCGAATCGCTCATTTCTTGATGAGCAAATAACAGTAGTCAATTCTCAAGCTGGTGAGCTTCTTGTAAGGACCCTCAATGTACAACAGCAAGCCACCAAAGGAGATGTACACCTTGATGTTCTCGCCCTCGCCTTCTTCAAAGCGGTACACTTTGCCGTGGCAGACGTAGTCGAACATGTCTGCTAGAGTAGGCTGTTGCACAAAAGACTTTGGTCAGCGCTTTATTCTCAAGTTTGAGTGTCATTGTCGCAATCGCCATGCAAGTGTGTCTTTTGCTTTCCCAATTTATGCCTCTTTCTGCTTCATTTTGCCTCTCCGCGCGAACTCACTCCTCTATCCGGCTCTCCTTTGGCTCTGCTCAATCCGGACTTTGAATAGGAAATTCTCACCTTCTTTCCGTTGCCGATCTCCCTCCACGATCCGGAACCAGGATCCTCCTTGCTTCCATCCAAGTTCAGCGTGCTGGCAAGGACCAGCTGAATGGGCTCGCCAACATTGACGGGGTAAATCTCAGTGTTGACATCCAGAGAGAGAACAGTAAGAGAGTCGGCAGATGTGCCGGTGATGCGGGACACGCGATCGTATTTTTGCGCGTTCAGAGAAGTGATTGTGAAGGTGTCGTCGAAGAGGGTCGCGTCGGCCATTGTGATTGATGTCCTGATGTGACGATGAGATTGATGGTGTAAGCAATGCGCAATCTGGTGTATCTATCAAGACTAGATTCAAAGGTGTAGCGAGTCAGGTGCGACGGTTGTTTCAAAGACGGAATATACGAGTAGATTGATTAACCTTGTCGCAATGATGAGAGCCTGAGAAAGATTTCCTTGAGGCTTGACTTGACTGTCGGGGAAGAAGGGAATGGCTGCCGCCGGGTCGTGCCGAGCGCCAAGACCGTTGGCCTGAGGTCTCGGGTGTACAACGGAAGTCTTCATCTCATGCTAGATGGATAAGGTACCTCACCTCGCAGTCTGCCTTCGCTCTCTAGCTGCAAGCTGTTACAAGAAGCATACATGATCCTCCGGAATCACGACTCAATCACAGTAGAGTCCTGCGTTGTGTCTGATTCGTCTCTTCTTCATCTACTATGCGCCATACAGTTTCCTTTCATTGGTTTGCCTCTATCACTCGGCGTATCCCGTACATGGCTCCATGCTCTCCTGACGACGACATCACCCTAGCCGGGGACTATCGTCATCTCTTTCACCAACCAGCAAGTAGACTTCTATGATCGTCGGACCCTGATATGCATACCATGTACAATTATGGACAATCAACCACCTGCATGCACGGTATATTGGCGTCGCACGGACTCTTCTGACCCGACTTGGATTGATCATTATCACAAGGCACACTCCTGTGCTTCCCGATAACAGAGTCAAGACGCGAGCCAATGCAAGTAAAAAAAAAACCCTTTTCGAACCTTATGTGTATTTGAGTTGCGCGCCATCGCCTCCGGAAGCACATAGGAATCCTTTATTTCTCCACAGTCTGTCTGTTTCGACGTATGGTATTTCAACATCCTACTTATTGCTTTTTTGTATTCGGCCCTCATACTATGACTTGTCACGAGGACACCCGATCCGGCCGCCCGTATTGTATGCGCTGTTTGATATTACCCTATATGCCTGATCTCACGCCACAATGTCTACCTTCAAAGAAGACCGGGGATCATGATAATGAGCGGCATGCGACCTGGTTGATCAAGGCATGTACATGTCATTGCACAGTAGCCTAACGGCATGAATGCCATTTATTGGAAGGAGTAGGTGGCATTATTTGCTGTCGCCTTCGGATCGTGCATGAGCAGGAGTATCATCAGTAACCGAAGACTTCATAATGGACCTCACGATCTGGTTTCAAGCCTCTTTGAACCATGAACGTCTCCAACACAGGCGACCCTCCGATACAATAATCGGGGCCTGAGATTCGCTACCAGGATCTAAATTGCGAGTCGCCTTAGTCTTTATCAACTAATACTGGCGCTGCTTCGTTAGTAGTCCTTCATTAGAGGATGATCCCCAGATTACTGAACAAGCTATCACCGCCATATCCGACCTTTGCTTGTTTTCAGCAACAGCTGTGCGAGAACGGTTCCGTGAACATTGAAGATTGCTTTCATGACCTAGTTTCGAAATGGATGACCAGCAAAAAGAGGATTCAAGGTCTGTTCGACTCTAGGTCCTTGAGGGGAAAGCATAACTCGCTAACTGCTCCAAGCCTGTCAGATGTCTGGATTGTGTTGATGGGTGTCACAGGGTCAGGTAAAAGCAGCTTCATCTTACAAGTGGTCGAAGGTGTCGCTACGACTGTAGACACTTCTCTAGAGTCATGTGCGTCACACTCGTCCTCTTCGCATTTTACTCTGTTTTTTGATCGTGTTTTAGGTGCCGTGGAATCGAAATGCTATAGCTTCAAGCACCACTCGGGCCGAGTTATACACCTGATAGACACTCCAGGCTCCTTCTGTTCGAAGCTTAGGACTCGCGAGATGTTCTCAGACCTCTTCGCCTCCCTGACGCGAGCTTACGGTCAATCGTGCAAACTCAATGGAATCATCTACCTTCATCGCATCACAGATCCTCATCTAGGTGGTCCAGGTCTGGATTACACCAACTGTTTCAAAAGAATCTGCGGGGAGGGTGCCTTCAAAAACATAGTCCTTGCGACCACCATGTGGACCGATCAACACGGCCGACTCAATGTTCCACATGACGTTGCCGTCCAACGCGAGAATCTCCTGACGGAGAGCGACAGATCGTGGGGCATCATGAATGACATGGGAAGCCGCGTCGTCCGCCACACTCCTGACAAAGATTCCGCTATGGATATTCTCGAGGGACTCATGTCTTTACCGCCCTTGACCTTTACATTCGAGGGAGAACGGAAAGAGTGAAAAGTCCTGTATGCGCTTGGCAATCATACGAATTACGAGGGATCAACGGGTAGTGCTTGGAAGGGTCAAAGGTTCGATACCTATGCAGCGGAGCTTGGAACGATATTCAGCAAGAAAGGTGACGAAAAACCTCGCTCGAACATGACAACACACGATCGAGTAAAAGATGAGTCAAGAAGAAGAAGCCGCAAGCATGTCTACCGCAGAAAAGGCATGAGAGCGCTCAAGTCAAATATAGTGAAAACACGAGCAACAAACTCGGGAGCCAAATGCACGCAACACACTACCATGAAAGCTTCGAAGAAAAAGAAGGGCAGTGAAATGCAACATAGGAAATCATAAGACATGGGTCGCAAGAATATAAATCGAAGACTTGAAGCTATCCACAACATGTCGGGCGGCTTATGAACAGCTAGCAGACTCTGGTTTCCTCGGTGTGGGCTCGACACTATGAGCTATTCGACGCTCGAGCTGGATAGAAGAATCGAACAGCATGTATGTATGTAAAGCCGCTCCGATTCTCGATTCTCGATTCGTTCAAAGAGCGATGCAGCTTGATAAGTATACCCAAAACATTCAGGAAACAGGCAAGGAGCAGAGAAAATAATCCAGAAACCTTGTGGAATCTGGAAAGGCCTTCTAGAATATGCTTGGTTGGACACGGGGTATTGTATATCATTGGACAAACACATCGGTGTGGCCAGCTCATCCGTCACCCCGCCATCGATGGTCACTTTTAGTGGCTGCGATACAAGTATTTCCCAACTCTTTAATCCTTCCACGTCACGCTCTTTAGTCTCACCCATTCCTTCAATCCTTCCGGTCCGTTGAATCTACCCCATCCAGTCCTCTTGGCTCCACCATGAGGCAATGACACCTCTTCGTGTATAGTCATGTTGTTGATATGTACAGCACCCGTCTCGATTTGTTTTGCGATCTTGAATCCACGACGGAGATCCTCGGTGAAGACGGCAGACGAAAGACCGTAATTGGTGTCGTTGGCGATCTTGATGGCCTCCTCGTCGGACTCAAAGGTGAAAAGCGAGACGGTTGGACCGAACGACTCTCCGTGGTACAGATCCATGCCTTCCTTGACATTCTCGAGAATCACAGGACGCATGCGGGTGGGAAGCTCAAACATCTCGTGGATATCACCGTAAACGGCCGAGGCGCCCTTTGAAACGGCATCGTGGAGGAGTTTCTTGACTCTCTCCACGGGAGTGCCGTGCTGCAT
This sequence comes from Delphinella strobiligena, assembly GCA_009982845.1. Taxonomy (NCBI): domain Eukaryota; kingdom Fungi; phylum Ascomycota; class Dothideomycetes; order Dothideales; family Dothioraceae; genus Delphinella; species Delphinella strobiligena. The sequence continues at coordinate 1,969,589 of JAADKB010000009.1, forward strand.
GACATACTCTGGGTCGTTGGAAAAGATCTGATCGATAACAGCGTTCAAGGCCTGCTTGAACGGTTCTGCAATCTTCTTGTGGACGAGGATACGTTCTGTTGACATGCAGACTTGACCGGCGTGGAAGAAGGCTCCCATGGCACATTGCAGTGCGGCGGCACCGACATCAGCATCTTCGCAGACAATGGCCGGTGCCTTGCCACCGAGCTCCATCAGCGTGGGCTTGAGGTGCTTTCCAGCTAAAGCGGCAATGCTGGCGCCTACGGCTGAGCTGCCGGTGAAGTTGATCTTCCTGACTTCGGGCGCGGTGATCAAGGTCGTGGTGATCTGATTGGCCTCCTCGCGGCGAGCACATAGAGTATTGAGAACGCCAGCGGGAAGACCAACACTGTGGAAGACATCGGCCAAAAACCAGTAGCAGCCGGGTGCGGCCTCGGAGCCTTTGAGAACGACAGTGTTCCCCACTATGAATGACGTGATCAGTCTTACTCTAGGAAAGAGGGAAGAAGCTTGTCGTGGCTAAACTTACTTGCAATGGGTCCGACGAACGACCTCGAACCCAATATACATGGTGCGTTCCAAGGGCCAACGGCCAGCACAACACCATACGGCTCTTGTACGACCATACCGCTTCTGCCCGACTCGGTAAGCGGAGGAACGGTGCCCTGCACAGTCCAGATCAAGCCGGCCATTGTTTTTATATGCTCCACCATGTCGGCAAAGTCGTACGCAAAGTATGGGTCCGCGGCCCCGGTCTCCTTGCTGGCAAAGTACCAGAACTCCTCCCTGCGACGTTCGAATTCGGCTGCTGCGCGGAGAAGAAGGTCACGGCGCTCGGATGGCTTTGTTGCACTCCAAGCTGGAAGTGCCAGCTTGGCTGCTCTGACTGCGGCAGTGGCATCTGCATCTGTCGCTGTGGCTGCGCTGTGAAGGGGTTTGCCCGTGAGTGGTGAGACCACCTCCATCTGCTTGGACGTCAAGATTTGTTTGCCGTCCAGCCATAATGGGACGGTCTTCTCCAGTGAGAAGGGGGGGTTGTTGACGGCGGCCATTATTGTCGGTAAGTAGATTTATGAGTTGGTCGTCAAGGATACATGAGGAGGAAAGCCGCTGTATGTGACATTTATAGGCACCATGTTGCTACATATGGCTGACATGAATGGCGATGAAGGGCCGAAGGCAGAATCATCTGTTGTTACGTGCTGAGAAGCGGCGCATCACTTACGGTGAGGTTTTAGTGGCAGGATCTCCGTCTAACCCCTATGTGGTTAACACTGGTCACAATAATACCAGTGCTCTCACCGACTCGAGGCCTTGTGGATAGACATCCCCAAGCCTTATATGCGGGGACGAGAACGTAGTTGTGAGTGCACTTGGCAAAAGGCTTACAGGAATGAATACAAGAAGAGTTTTGACTTTTGTGTGAATTGGAGTGTAGCACTATCACAACCTGTCAAAATGTGCAGCGTCATTTTTTCATCGCGAATTGAGTACTAGAAAAGGAAAAGCACAACTGCTGTCGAGATACCTGGGTACGGTGTCACTAATGTCATCGCCATACGCATCTACCAATTTTGATAAAGGGGTAGAGGTTGCTATATATATTTCGAGTTGTGGAGAAGGTTGATCTGAGGACTGTGGAGGGAGGAGACAAACTGCTCCGTTATGATGAGGGCCCTTGGGCCGGAAATGCCCCACCGTACTGCCGAGGTACACTCGCACAGATCTTACGTAACTTGAGAAGGCCAAGGCGTGGAGAAATATGGAGATGATTAATTCAACCTCATGTGCCTTTTAATCGAATATCATGGCCAAGATATATAAAAAGTGCGTGTTGTAACAGACATGTATCCTCCAACTACAACAACATGGTCACACGAGCAGTTTCAGCTGGTGGCGCCGCGTTGAGGCATATAATTATAATGTAATTGCTTTACCCTTATCTTTCCGATCTCCTTGCGGCGGCCACGAGGAACCAGGGTTGCCACAAAGCCAGAATGGTTCTAGACGCCATTTCTCGTGCTGACTGCCGGGTGCACCTCCGAGAGCCGTTTCTTCTGACGCGCAGCCAGGTCAACTATGCCGATGATGGCCGGGAATGCGAGGCATGCCGGCCAATGAATGCAGGTTGATGTTTGCTAGAATAAGCTTTCGAAGCATTTGGCAAAGGTCTCGTATACATATGTATTTTGCTTATCTTCCGCTTGGTGCTTATTTTCCACTTTCCGTGTCTAGCCGCGACAGCACAGATTTAGTTGGAAGAGCCGAGGCAGCACAGATTAGTGGAAGAGCAGGAGAAATTAAAGAATCCCGTTGTACAACCAATAAGACAATAACGAAGCTGGCACGGTCGGTTTCTCCAGGTCGACCCCAGAGATGTTGGGTATAGATCTATCAAGCCAATGTTACCATCATGTCAAGCCGCCAAGATGAATGCACATTGCCATAAGATCGGTAGGATCTCCAGAATACGAAACTGTATGCAGACTGTGTTTCTTGCTTTGTTCTAGAATGGGCGTCTTCCATAGATAAGACTTCGCTCTGATAGGGTCCTTCAAACGCCACCGAAAGTGGACATCGAAGAACGGGCTTAGCCTTATCTCTACTTGCATGAATTGGGCTTAGATTGATGTCAAGGTATCACGCGTAATCGTTCGAGAGTGTTTCGGGAAGAATCATAAATATCGCATGCCCATATGGTATTGTTGTGCTTCTCTCGCGTTACATTACTCTATAGTTATTCTACTTGTCGCGGAACGCACTCAGCTGTCCGCGTTATTATTTCATCATGCACGGCGTCCCACTGCATGAAGGGCCTATCCCTGAAAAGGATGTCCATGCTGTTCTTGACAGCTCTCATTCGTCCAAGGATATCGAGAATGGCGTTGGCGTTGCCGAGGCTGTCGAGGAGGGTCAAGTCCTGAAGCGCGACCTTCAAGGACGTCACATGCAGATGATTGCCATTGGTGGTTCTATTGGTGCAGGTCTCTTCGTTGGTTCGGGTGGTTCACTCACTACCGGTGGTCCTGGATTTTTAGTGAGTAGCGGAGAAACTTGTACGTTGAGGTGGTGTAAATCTAACAACAGCATAGTTGATCGGATTCTTGTTGGTCGGTCTCCTCTTGCTATTCACTATGCAGGCTCTTGGTGAGCTGGCTGTCATGTATCCTGTCAACGGCGCATTCTTCGATTACTCTTACCGATTCCTCGACAAGTCTTGGGGCTTCTCCATGGGCTGGCTCTATGCCTTCAGTTGGTTCTGTGTCCTTCCTTACGAATTGACAGCCGCCGGTCTCACAATCAGATATTGGCGTCCTGACCTGAACGTCGGTATTTGGATCGCTGTCTTCTTGGCGGCCTTGATTATCATCCAGATCTTCGGCGTGCGTGGTTACGGTGAAGGTATGTTTCTGCCTATATTGTTGGTCCATGATCATCGCTAACCAGTAGATCAGTTGAATTTGTTTTGGCTATGATCAAGATTACTGCTATCGTTGGCTTCATCATCCTGGGTATTGTCATCGATTGTGGTGGCGTTTCAACAGATAACCGTGGTTACATTGGTGCCCACTATTGGCACAATCCTGGCGCATTCAACAACGGGTTCAAGGGTTTCGTCTCGGTCTTCACCAACGCCGCTTTTGCCTACAGCGGTACAGAGCTTGGTGGGTATTCTTCAGCCTGATCATGCGCCCAAGCTAATTATCCTTCAGTCGGTCTCGCAGCAGCAGAAGCAGCGAACCCTCGCATTGCGCTCCCAAAAGCTACTCGACAAGTCTTCTTCCGCATTGCAATCTTCTACGTCCTCAGTCTATTCATTGTCGGCCTCATTGTCCCTAGCAACAACCCTGACCTTCTCAGTGCATCGAACTCCAACACCAAGGACGCACCTTTCGTTCTTGCGATCAAGCTCGCTGGTATTAAAGGCTTGCCTAGCGTCTTCAACACGGTTATCACCCTTTCGGTGCTTTCGGTCGCCAACTCTTGTACTTTTGCGTCCACAAGAACTATCCACGCCCTTGCTTGCAAGAAAATGGCTCCCAAATTCTTGACCTACTTGGACTCAAAAGGTCGCCCTGTCGGCGCTATCGTCATTCAGATCTGCTTTGGTCTGCTGGCGTTCATCAACGAAGACAAGACTGCTGGTAGCCAATTCTTCAACTGGCTCCTAGCCATTACGGGTCTTGCTGGCCTGTTCTGCTGGGGTAGCATCTGTCTTGCTCACATCCGTTTCAGGGCTGGTTGGAAAGCTCAAGGTCGCACCGTGGACGAGATCCCCTGGTCGACTCCCACTGGCGTGTGGGGCAGTTGGTGTGGATTCATCTTGGTCGCTCTTCTTCTCATTGCCGAATTTTATATCTCTGTCTGGGTGAGTAACACATCACAAGCACCAAAACACACTTCACGCGATATGCTGACCTGTTCCTCTTCTAGCCTATCGGCACCTCGCCCAACGCACAATCCTTTTTCGAGAACTACCTCGCCGCTGTTGTCGCTATTGGTCTTTACGTATTTTGGAAGATCATTGGCAAAGACTTCTCATTGTTCATCAGAGCATCAGATATGGATCTTGACACTGGCAGGAGAACCTTTGACGCCGAGGAAGAGGCTGCTATTGACCAGGAGCTCAAGTCAAGACCTTTCTGGAGGAAGGTGTACTCGGCCATCTTCTAAAACGCCACTCAATTGGGGTCATTTCATGGACCACATTATAATTGGATGTGAAAATCTTACTTGTCGATAAACCACTTTCTCAAGAGCACGACAATCAATGGAAGAATGCCGTCGAAGTCGAAATGTAATGATAGAATGTACATACAATGATACCAACTAGAGCATTATTCTGCCTCTATCAATTGACTCATCTAGCTTGCATATGGTTGTGTTCATGTCGGTGTCAATGCTACTGTGAGTATTGAATCAATGCGGCAATCATCCTATACACGAGATGTGGATCCGTCTACTATCCTCGTATTCGAGATTGCGCAATCCGAGTTCTGGAGAACACTCCGGTGTCGACCGCGCTAAGCTAAATGAAAAAGCAACAGACAGATGATTCGAGACTCGCGATTTCGTCGCTAGGTCTGATACTGAGGTGCCGTTTTTCTGCATTGTATCGGTACTATGGTTAGCAGTCTTCGTACTGCCGTATCACGATTGCTATGCATGACTTGGTCGACATTGATGCTTTCATCAGCCGTTGGCGAGTCCTCAGACCACTTCATGGCCAGCTGATAGAACTCAAATAGTCCTAAGATCCCTACGAAGCTTGAGCACTATTGGAAAAAAACGACTCATACCGTATTGATCTTCCTTGCTTGGATGGATTTCTTTTGGCAACGCTGCTCCCTTAATGTCATTTCAGAGCTTGAAGTTCGGATTTGCAGCGAGAGACGCGAAGTCATCGCTGTCAACATGGTTTGAAATTGAAGTGGAAGCAAGACGCATTGTCGAAAGGCATTGCGCATGGTAGGCAAGGTATGAGAGTACGAGCTGATCCAACTTGATGAACGAGCTGATATTTTCGAGGCATGTGGTTTACAACGAATGCGAGAGACTGCTCTTTCTCGCGTAAATCATATAACGTGGCAGGGAAGAATTCATTTCATCAACACAGGCTATGTAAAGCTTCAAGGTAAGAGTCGCTGTGACGGACATACCGGGTTATTTTAGGTTATACGTCTGTGTCTGCATTTCGCTTGTACCTTCACCTTAAAGCTGCACTTTTACAATGTCAGCCAAGGCTGTCCCGGGGGTATGGTTATTGATGGCGCTAACAGATACAGCCCCTCTTTCCCTACAACATCCAAGGAAGGTCACTGCGAACCGAGTGCCCATCAACAATCAATTTGCAGATAACCTACTCCAAATCGCAGATTTGAGCCTCTAAGCATGCGTCTCAACATGATTTATCAATCTTTCGATGTTTCCTCCGATAGCAGTCGCTCCGACGAGCGAAGACATGATAAACTAAACTCCTACTTATCATTGAATTCGTGCTGTAAGTAGACAGTATTTTGAATCGACTCTTAGCACCTTGATCTCACGAGGACGGTGTTTGGCCTTCGTTCTGACCTCGATTCGCACCCTCCGTGGATAATTCTGTCCCTGGATCCAATACATCGCTCAACCATGATCCCTCCCGACAAGCCATCGGAGATGAAGATCACTCCGGTGGGAGAAGATGCTCTGGAATCTGATATGGGTGTATCAAAGGTTAAGGCCCGGGACGTTGATCGGGCAGCTGCGTTCCTTGCACACAGCCACTACCATGACCCCTTCACACCGGTGCAACGGAAGAGGCTGAGGCGAAAGCTGGACCGCTGGATTATTCCTATGCTGCTATTCACGGCCACACTAGTAAGGTCATCATTCGCGAAGATGGCCACTCTTAGTGTCTGACAACCAGATAGGGAGCCGTGGACAAAGTGACCTTGGGCACTGCGAGCTTATATGGATTTCAGACAGACGAGGGTTTACATGGCCAGCAGTATTCTTGGTAGCTACTATCCTTACACTACTTGTGTCAGTTGCTGATAGCATAGCCAGGCTTGGAAGCATACTCTCATTGGGTGCTTTGGTCGGAATGTTTCCAAATACGTACCTCATCAATCGCTTTCCGTCTGCAAAATTCATGTGCAGTTGCTCAATTGTATGGTCGGGAATGGCGCTCTTGCTAGCTACCTGCACAAATTGGAGCGGACTGATGGCTGTGCGATTCTTTATGGGAACAACTGAGTGCGTAATTGTGCCTGTAAGTAATTTTCGCCGTGAATGGTGATTACCAAGCCTCATACTTACGCAGTCTGTGACTCTTATTGTCAGCCGATTCTATACAAAAGCTGAACAAGCCCCGCGCAATGCATGGATATTTGGGTCCTGGAGCTCTTTGATCAATGGAGTTCTTGCTTGGGCCATTGGACACATTCCAGCCAACTCGCCACTTCACATCTGGCAGTATCTCTTCCTCATCACCGGATCAATTTCGATGGCGTGGTCTGTTTTTGTTTGGTTTCTGCTTCCCGGCACGCCTATGGAAGCGACATTCTTGAGCGAAGAAGAAAAGTACCATGCAGTCGTCCGGGTTGCAGAGAACCATACTGGCGTGGAGAACCGGGAGTGGAAATGGGATCAAGTCATTGAAGCAGTCCTTGATCCGAAAACTTGGATTTTATTCGTTTTCAATATTTCTATTAACGTACGGCTTATCGCTGTTCAAGCATGAATGGATTTAACGTGTCGCAGATATCTAACGGAGGGCTGCAGACATTTGGCAGCATAATCATCAAGGACCTTGGCTTTACCTCCGTTAACGCGTCATTACTTTCCATGCCAACGGGAATGATGTCGACTGCTGCTTCTGTCATTTTCTCCTACGCTGCCGCACGCTGGACAAACAGACGCTCGCTGGTTACCATCTTTGCTTGTACGGTTCCAATTATCGGGACTGCGTTGATCTATGCGCTGCCCAGGGACAACCTTGCAGGACAAATGATTGGCTTGTACTTGGTAAGATCTCCTGCCCTCCCTTGACTTGGACTGACATCAGCATAGCTGTACACCTACTTTGGTCCGTATTGTGTGGCTATATCTCTTGCACAGGCCAACACCGCTGGCAACACGAAGAAGGTAGTGGTGTTTGGTATCCTCTATGTTGGATATTCCGTGGGTAACCTGGTAGGTGCCTGTGCAGCGTGAAACATCCGATCCAGGAAGCTTATTGTACACTGCAGATTGGGCCTCAAACCTTTCGCGCATCACAAGCGCCAGATTACACTGGTGGTGTTATAGCCATGATAGTCTGCTACGTCGTTTGTGCAGGGCTTGCAGGTCTTTACTGGGTGGTATCTGCAGCAGCAAACAGACGTAGAGGTGCGCTTGTGGAAGATACAGTGAACGAGGCACGCGATCCTTCTGAACCAACAGACTTGACCGACTTCCAGCAACCTGGATTTCGCTATACTACTTAGATCATGTGTGCAAAGGGCAATCGTTTTTCGACCTTGCAGTTGGGGATCGTGCAAGGAGACCATCTTGGAGTGGCCAAATCATTTACAAGCTCACAATAGTGTTGGGGCTTCGAGACTTTCTGCAGACACTTATGTAGTATCTGCCTGATGTGGAGGAAGGGCGCTGTTTCGCTGATCATGAATTAAGATGTGTTAGAGCTATGGTACTACTGAGCCTTCTACTTTTTACCTCCTGCACACCACACAGCATGCCCTCATTGCGATTATTAGTTTATGTACATATTCAGAGTGGATGTTCCAGCTTAGATCTGCATGAAACAGATATTGGGCTGACTGCACACGACAATTCAATCCACACTAAGAGTGTGACCGATAAGCTGTAGATATAGAAACACTTGCCTTGTTATTCCCTCAGGCACCATCATACCTTTCCAAGCGTACTCGTAAAATGCAGATATATTGACCATTCAATGTGACCTCGGCAAAGCGTCAGCCACCTACACGTCCAATGTTCGACACGTGGGGCTTTACTTGGCATTTTTACTCATCACATTTGAAGCAAGTCAGAGCTCCACATGCAGAACTGCGAGGAAGGTCCCAGCGAGAAAGCATGCAAGTCTGTGGATCAGTAATCTGGAACAGCATCTTAGCTCCCCAACCCTTCTGTATCAGTGATCCGATGACAACTATGGACTTAGTTCCATTGGCCGCCGATAAAATCCTGATAGCAAGCAGGTCGAAGCGATCAGCATTCATTGACAATGTCAACTCCTTAAGCGTTATAAGTGGATAAGGTGTGCCTTGTGATACCGTGAACTGTGCCTATCCGTTACTTTCTGTTACCGATCCCTCCTCCACTCGACGTTTGAACACCGGCTACCTTGTACCGACATAGGCATACCAGTCATGTATCCCAAACCGCTGGAGTCTAGAAGCATAACAATTGCTATCGGTACGACATCTGGGTCAGCACCACCTTTTGAGCTAACATACACAAACAGACCGCGGAGGCACTTTCACAGATGTTTGGGCTTCTGCTCCAGACCGAGACGAGCTTGTCATCAAACTGCTCTCGGTAGACCCGGATAACTACAAGGATGCGCCTATCGAAGGTCTGCTTTACCTATTTCCAACCATAACTCGTGCTCTGACATGATATGTAGGTATAAGAAGAGTACTATCAACATATCTTGGCAGGGATATTTCTCGAGACCTGCCATTGCCAAAGGATTATATCTGTTCAATCCGCATGGGCACTACAATCGCAACAAATGCACTCTTGGAACGTAAAGGCACACGCCATGCGTTTCTAGTTACGAAAGGCCTCCGAAGCCTCTTGGAGATTGGCTCACAGCAACGACCCAACATCTTCGATCTGGAGATACGCAAGCCGGATGTGCTATACGACGAAGTTGTGGAGATTGAAGAGCGTGTTACAGTGGAGGGCTACGACGAGGACACGGAACCAAGAGCTGTCAATGTCGAAGAAGTACCTGGAGTATTGGTCCGAGGTATCACTGGAACAATGCTTCGGATTTTGCAGCCCCTAGATGAAAGGAGCACCAGAACTGCTCTAGAACGCCTTCGAACCAAGGGCATCACAGCTTTAGCCATCTGCTTGGCGCACTCGTACCTGTACCCGATACATGAACAAAAAATAGCAGATATGGCAGAAGAACTTGGTTTTCGCCATGTCTCATTGTCTTCAAAGGTTGGAGCAAACATGATCAAATTGGTTTCCAGAGGAGGATCAGCCTCTACAGATGCATATCTGACACCAAAAACTAACGATTACATCAAGGCTTTTGTACAAGGCTTCGAGGGTGGCAATCTCGATGGTTTACGTTGTGAGTTCATGCAAAGTGACGGCGGCCTGGTGGATTACCAGGCATTCGGTGGGCTCCGTGGCATATTGAGTGGGCCTGCTGGCGGTGTAGTCGGTTATGCACGAACGTCTTACACGGACAGACCAGTCGTAGGCTTCGATATGGGAGGTACCTCTACCGATGTCAGTCGCTTTGGTGGAACCTTTGAGCACGTCTTCGAGGCTACCATTGCCGGGGTAACTATTCAGACCCCACAATTAGACATCAACACAATAGCGGCTGGTGGAGGCTCCATCCTTGCATGGGAGAATGGCATGTTCAAAGTTGGCCCAGAGGTAAATGACTTCGATTCACCCAACGACTTTGTGCTTACATGGAGACAGAGCGCTGGTGCCCATCCAGGCCCGGCATCTTACCGCAAAGGAGGACCACTTACTGTGACGGACGCTAACCTTCTGCTCGGTCGTCTAGTGCCTGAGTACTTCCCATCGATTTTTGGTCCGAATGAGGATCAAACACTGGATCAGGAGACAGTCAGAGAGCAGTTCGTGACTTTGACAGAGAGAATTTCCGCAGACACAGGAATGAGACTCGGACCAGAGGAAGTTGCTCACGGCTTTATACAAGTCGCAAACGAATCAATGTGTAGACCTATCCGAGCACTGACCGAGGCACGAGGTTATGAGGTTGGTCTGCACGATCTTGCCATATTTGGCGGTGCCGGTGGACAACATGCATGCGAAATTGCAGAGAACCTCGGCATCAATCGAGTTGTACTGCACAAGCATTCAAGTATCCTCTCAGCATACGGTATGTCCTTGGCAGAGGTAGTACAAGAAGCTCAGGAGCCATGTGTGGATGAGCTGAGTGAGACTTCTCTACCGCGTATCAACGAGAGACTTGTTGCTTTACAACAGAAGGTCACGTCACTGCTGATACAACAAGGCATAGCGCCCGATTTGGTAGAGTGTGAGTCTTACCTGAATCTTAGATATCAAGGCACAGACACTGCGTTGATGGTTTTGCAACATGGTGAAGAAGAGTTTCGAGATCTTTTCCTGAAAGAGCATCTTCGAGAGTTCGGATTCGTGTGGCAAGATGATCGTCGAATAATTGTGGACGATATCAGAGTCCGTGGTATCGGAAGGGCCTGCGACATTTCCAATGATGGTCATGCTCTGACAAAATCGCTTGCCAAGCCTCACGCGTGTAGCAACGTCAAGAACTCCTTGAGAAACGCTGCCATGAAGAAGGTACTCTGGTGTTTCATGTTGTATAGATGATCCTGCCCGCTGATAATCGACAGGACGTATATTTCAAAGAGACCGGGACTGTATCAACTCCAGTATACCTACTTAATAGCCTGCAAGCGGCTACTGATCTCAATGGTCCTGCAATTATCGTGGATAAGACTCAAACAATTGTTGTTTCTCCTTCCTCGAAAGCCCGGATCTTGGCGTCACACATAGTGCTGGAAGTGGCCGCTGCACTAAGCGATCGGACACTCACCGGAGTCGTTGATCCTGTTCAGTTATCTGTTTTTGGACACCGCTTCATGAGTATTGCAGAGCAAATGGGCAGAGCACTACAAAAGACTGCTGTCTCTCTTAACATCAAAGAGCGGTTGGACTTTGCCTGCGCCATCTTTGGTCCGACGGGAGACCTGGTAGCGAACGCTCCACATGTACCCGTCTTCCTGGGAAGTATGGCCTACGCAGTCAAGGGCCAGATTGAGCTACTCAAGGGCACGATGCAGCCAGGAGATATCTATGCAACGAACCATCCAGGTATACTGCACATGTAACCTTTGTCATATCTTTTTACTCACATATGACAGAGGTCGGCGGTACCCATCTTCCAGATATAACTGTTGTTACACCAGTATTCGACTCCGAATCAAAGCACATTGTATTCTTTCTCGCTTCTCGCGGTCATCATACTGATATTGGTGGTCTGGGTGGAACAAGTATGCCCCCAAATTCCACAGAGTAAGTGATTCATCGGCACATTTTTCCACATGCCCTGTTATTGATTTCTCCTATAGACTTTGGCAAGAAGGTGCGGCTATATTCAGTCACAAAATCATCAGCAATGGCAAATTTGATGAAGACGGACTTGCGAAGATATTCGCAGAGCCGGGAACTCGCCCTGGTTGTAATGGCTCTCGAAGACTGAGCGACAATTTCTCTGACCTCAAGGCTCAAGCCGCTGCTAATAACAAGGGCACAATCTTACTGCGGCGCTTGAATGATGACTATTCATTGGACGTCGTACACTCTTACATGAACGCGATCCAACAAACAGCAGAGCTTGCAGTACGAAACTTCCTCCTGAAATGCCGAAAAGAGCGTGGAAACGTCTTCAAAGCAACGGAGACCATGGATAACAGCTCAACAATTGAATTGGCCATCACTATCCGCGATGATGGAAGCGCTACATTCGATTTCACTGGAACCACTGCTGAACTGTACTCCAACATGAATGCACCAACTTCAATCACGTATAGCGGTATCATCTACTGCTTACGTAGTATGATAGGCAGCGACATTCCTCTCAATCAAGGCTGCCTTTCTCCAATCGAGATCATAATACCCAAAGGCTGCTTCCTGAATCCATCAGCTCATGCTGCAGTCTGTGCAGGTAACACGCAGACATCACAGCGCGTGGTAGACACTATTCTGAAAGCCTTCGAATTCTGCGCTGCGTCGCAAGGCTGCATGAATTGTCTAGGCTTCTTTGGTGGTGGGCACAGTACAACCAATGGTCAACACACCGGCTTTGCCTATGCTTTCGGCGAGACAATCTGTGGAGGTGCAGGAGCAGGGCCAACTTGGCATGGAGCTAGCGGTGTTCACACCCACATGACCAACACGAGAATAACGGATGCCGAGATGCTGGAGAAGCGATACCCTGTGCTCCTGCGCGAGTTCACCGTCCGTCGAGGTAGTGGTGGCAAGGGTCTTTTCAACGGCGGTGATGGGGTAGTGAGAGACTACGAGTGCAGAGCACCTCTCCAATTCAGCGTAATCACGGAAAGCCGAACCAGGAGACCTTATGGTATGAATGGCGGAAAGGACGGCGAGAACGGCAGTAACTACTGGGTCCGTAAGATGCCTGATGGATCTGTACGATGGGTCAATATAGGACAGAAGGGTATGGTCAGTATGCAGATCGGCGATCGTTGTGTCATTTTCACTCCGTCTGGTGGTGGCTGGGGAAGTCCTGGTCATGGCAGCATTATTGACAGAGGGGGCGAACAGATATCAGTGAAGAGGACTGTGGGCATTGGTCACCACCCGCGGGCTGTCGGCAGTCTGAACTCGTGGCAGCAGGCGCAGTCAGACTTCTAGTCTAGCGAAACTTGATATGCAGTCGTGAGTCCTTACTCATGAATGATGTCGAAGATCTGCCAATTTGACACCTAAATCATTGCAACATCTCGAGCTAAAGAATTCCCCCGTGAATATCATCATACATATGATATCTATCCATAATTTGCATGACTCAGGATAGCAGGCTTGCTACCGACTTTAGTTTCGCGAAGCAATATATCCAAAAGGATTTGCGGTATCAGGCCCAGCGTAGCAATCGGGCCTGCTCCTGTTCATCCCGGCGCTAAGATCTCGTTACACACAGAGCCCACGTACAACTGACTGATCTCACCCGGACTATCATGAGTAAGGGCATCTACAACCAGGGCTCATGTCAATGGGTTCGAGAGGATATCACCATGTCCAGCGGGCAATACACACAGCCTAGATCTCGTTATCCGTCCCATCTACACCTCGAAGATCTCCGAAAAAGGCACTAGCGAGTATGCCATGCTGTGGCTTTACAACTTCATCAGTGGCAGTGTAGATGAACGTTGTACAAGAATCACCGTTTTCACTGGCTAGAGTAGCCAGGGAATTGGATCGATAGACCACTGCTGAAATGGTGGCAGGCACTGCCAGTAGTTCAGCCACTGGATCATCGAAAAGTGGAGAGAGGATCACTGGGGGCTTCTTGCCATGTGTGAAGGTGGATGGGATATAGATTACTCCTCTCCTCTCCGCTCACTTTCGACAGAACTGTGAGCGGCGTTGGTACTCCAAGCTCTGGGTAAATTGGGTATGGAACAGGAGGAGATGAATTGTTGAAACCATCAATGGACGGATCGTACTCAAATCCCAGCAGAGTAAGCATGTTGTTGTTTCTCGAGTTGAGACCACCCAAGGTAAGCTCGTGAGTGTTCTCTAGGGTTATCAATATGTTCGGTGTTGCTGTAGGATAAGCAGCAACGATGCTGGAGTAGACAGACCGCGCTTGTTCAGCGTTTGAAGGTGTCGAAGTGGGCGCCTGAGAAGAGGCAATCGGTGAGGCTTGCGTACCCTCACAAAGAGCTTGAATCTTACCGTTTTTATAGTCTAATCTAGAGCTGCCGCATGCATCGTTGCTTAGTCCAAGCATTTTGGAGAGGCTTATTTCTGAATATCCCCATAACTGACAACGTTGAGCAATACAATTTGAGCCAATATTTGACTTTGTGGCAATAGTCACATTCAGACATTGGCTTAGGGTTAAGTACATACAGAAATTGAAACCGACTTCCTTTAGCTGAGAGCGACAGCGATTTCTAGCTGTGTAGTGTTTTTAGGATGTGTCCTGCGATGATTTGGATTTGATCACGTGAGAAGCAAAATCACCTCACGATTTCGTGGAGTCACGACCACCTTGGCACGCTTGGCATCGTGTTTGCGTCCCGTCTTCATGCGTGTGCTTATCGTCCATCCATCATTTGATGAATTCGTCTCCCAAAAGCGCCTTATCCAGGGGCGCTTATTACCTTTACGTGCTTATGTCCGCGGAGTCGCAGAGCTCTGCATGCATCAACCACTGTATAACGCTGACAATCGCATTTCATCTGCTAGTGTATTCGTAGTACGGCGAGCTATCTGTACATTTGTCGTTGACACCCCCATCTTCTTTCATAATGGCTGCCATAGAGAGTGAAAACCGGCCACAGACAACCACTCGTGGGAAATTTGCCACACCTCCTGTCAAGATCGCCTGTCTTGCATGGTATGACCGCTAGTCAAAATGGGTTCTTCAACTTTTGCTGACGCGAAATTTGAAGTCGCGCTGCTCGCGTGAGGTGTGATGGTAAAGAACCATGTACAGGTGTGAGTGGTCCTTGCCCTGCTGCAACATGTGCGGAGACCCCTAAGACCAAGCTGACTATACACAAGTGCGCCAGGAAAGCTAGAGAGTGCATCTTCCCAACTCATAGTCGCCGAGGTGGGCCTCGCATTCATCGACTGAGACGATCCTCTGCGCAACCAGTGCCTAGTAGTGTTTCTAATCTTGCTGGGCTTGGACAGTCTATGGCAGATCTTCATTGTCAAGAATGTAGTTCCGATCAACCTTGCAATGAGAACCATGTTCATTGGAATTCAATCTTCGAACAAGCTGTGCCGTCAATGATCCTCCCCGGGTCTGGATTAACAAATCTGGACGACGTAATCGCGGACACAGATAACCTATTTGACACCATTTTCCATCCGACTGCCAACCTAGACGTGCCCGCACAATCCATTTCCCCTCCAGTAATACCATCTGAGCAGACCGACACGGCTGTTCGTACGTATAGAAATACATCTGATCTGTAGGTCTTATGTGTCGCTTGTTATCTTGGCTCAAGAGTGGACTAACAGTTGATAGTCTTGATGCGTATTATACCTGGCTACATCCCTTCTTTCCTATCTTGCCAGCTCCAGTGTCTTATCCTATTCTCGATTGCCCTATTCCATGGTCATGCCACGAAGCAACTAATGACCTTTCCGTTGATTCATCCCCTCTTAGTCTTGCGATATCGACAATCTTGGCTTTGATTCTTCTTACCGAGGATGAGAATTCATCTCAGGAGGACGACATGGCCATGAGAAGATACCACGCCCAGGTCCTGGCTAAACGAACATTAGACTGTATCGAAATGGACTCAGAAATACCTGATTCTTCTTTTTCGCCTGCCAATGCATTGCTCAAGGATGGGAACTCCTTACCACGCAAACAATTCCACCCCCAGCTTCCAATTGAGCTAGAGAGCGTCATTGCACTATGTCTCCTTTCAGTGTACGAGTATGCGCAGCGCGGAAATCTCAAGAAAATGCGAGATAGGGCTGGGCAGGCATTGGTAGCAGCGATGGACCTTCGACTGCACTGCCAGGACATAAAACCCGATCAATTTGCTGAGGCTCGGCGGCGTACTTGGTGGATGACTTATGTTTGCATTTGCCAATCATCCATTGTCAGCTGTACTTCGCCAGCAATTTCTGCGCATGATCCCAGATTTACGACGCCTTACCCTTCCCTTGGGCTTGATCAGGAGGCTTGGCCATTATTTATAAAATCTCAGCAAGCCATCCTGTCGGCTACACAATTTGTTCGCCAATTGAATGACGCACTAGAGACAGGATCAGATATGCTTCTTGTGTATGAGCGTATGCAGGAGCTACATAGCCTGGTCGGTGGCCTAATTACAAGCACCGAGCAGTGGCCGCACGTTTCCGGATCCGCGTCACCAGTAGACGCGTCCGAAAGCGTTGTTGCCAGCTCTTTAAAGGCGATGTCGAAGATAAAATTGAATAGTGCGAAGATCAAAGTACATCGGTATGCGTTCGACGTAATTCACGAGAGAGCTGTAATGCTGATCTATTTTAGATTCTGCGCCTTCTCTGGTATTCCTGTCTTCTCAGAACG
The DNA here is from genome assembly GCA_009982845.1 of Delphinella strobiligena. Taxonomy (NCBI): domain Eukaryota; kingdom Fungi; phylum Ascomycota; class Dothideomycetes; order Dothideales; family Dothioraceae; genus Delphinella; species Delphinella strobiligena. The sequence goes on from JAADKB010000009.1 coordinate 1,986,123, forward strand.
GCATTGCGATCTTAAAAAAGCGAGACCGATGTCAGCGGATCTGTCTGGCCAAAGGGAAGCCTCGCTAGCTTCGTGTTGTAGTAGTGCACTGCCAATGCTCAGCTTGGATACGTCCGCTTCACGAGATATCTCCTCTGGGGTGTCATTGTCGCAACCTTCACCATTTTCCGGACTGTCTGGTAACCGCACCTTCTCATTTCCTTTCACCAGCCACGAATCCTCTAGGATCTGTCTGAAAAGTGGAATCAATATCGCCAAAGCTTTTGAATCATTACCATTTCCATGCCCCATTACTCCGGTCCAAGATGACACAACAACAACGCATTGGATGTCCGCGCCGCGGACTATGCCTTCGTTCGCTTGCTGCGCAATGCAAAGCGCTTACGCATTGCTCAATTTACATCACAAGGCTTTCGTCGTGGTTGGGAGCGGTCAGGATGACCATCTTGTCTCAAGCTCTTTACTTCAATGCGAGAATGGCCTTGACTCTATTCTCAAAGCCCTCGAAAACTATTCCGTGGCATCCGAGGCTCTTGTGGGCATGAGAGGTTAGTGGTTTCCGATTTCACACAGTTAGGCCACGTGATTGACTGACAAAACCAGATCAAGTCCGCGTCGCTATCGCATGTCTTTCTGCATCAGCCTGGTGATCATTTATTTGCGGGTGATAATGGTTCTTTCCGTACAGAGGGAATATTGTGGCGTTCTCTCTCTGTTTTGCGAAGCCCATCCATGCCATGGCTCGTCATCTAACTATACCACTAAATACAGCCCTAGCCATGAAAGGATTGTCTTATTACGAATGTAGATCCTACTTGACGCCACTGTCGTGAGATTTATCCTATCACACCATCATTTGACGCGCTTATACTGCAACCACGGCTTCCTGAGCTGCTAGATAGAGATGAGCATAACAATCACCGGAAAGTGTTTCCCGTGTACTACATGAACCACCTGAGGATCTAAACTCTTTATCCCAGCATTCTGGCGTGCTGTCTTCGTAATCTAGGACCCTAGACGTCTTTGCGTCTTCTCGTACATTCGCTAATTAGTACATCACCTCTGCGCATAAAGTCCTACAAGGTCTTGGAAAACAATGTCCTCAGGCTGGAGTGCTCTAAGGTAGTCTCTCAAAACCACTCTCGTGAACAAAATTTACGATGGCTTTTCAGCTCGACTGCCACAGCGAGAAGTTGTTAAAAGAGTCTAACAATCACCCAAAGCTACAGCATCTACCATTCGAGTCCTTCAGCTCGCTCCATAGCTTCACAGCGCGGTACTAAGAGCGAATTCACTCGGACCCAACTACCAAACACCGTCTCGATCCACCCGAAACAGGTCTAGCTTTCCGCCGCACAATGGACCGCTCATCCCGACAACGAGAAATCCATTAAGCTGCACAGAGACCGCGATCCCGAACCAGAGGGCGTTAATTCTGTACGAGTATCAGATAATGGCCTGCCGGGTGAAACATACAGCCATCCATGCTGAGGCTTTGCTGGGATCATGCGACTGGAGTGACAATGGCAAAAGAGATTCTGATTCTGATTCTGCTTGTGCGGTAATGGGTCGCGGGCTGTGAGATGCGTGATGGAAATTCACAGTTTCCGAATCAGCTTTTTTCTTGACTTTGTTTGCTGAGCGAGAGATTGTGCAATGCGCACTGGTGGGAAACTTGATTTGTGGTGGTGCATTTGCTATTCAAGTTGATATCCATCGTGACGTTATGGGTCATCATGGCTCTCTGCTATATGTCAAGTCTGCGACGGGAGTCACTTATTGATTAGCGTAAGGGCGTCAGGATGAACAACGAAATGTTTAGACGTATTATTTTGCCCTTGAAGGATATGATGCGACCAAGATGAATTGTTGACGGCTTTCGGGCTGGCAAAGCCAGATGAACAGGGTCGCCCTTTTGGCGAGAATCGCACAGGCGCATGGTCAGGATTTGGGGTAGCATGAAATTCAGATCCCCCTCTTGGGAGTCTTGCCACATATATTCGTTTGGATGGCATCGACTCCTTGCCGAAATCAAGGACGAGAATACATATGTTGGACTGAACAGCTGTTTGTACAACCGGAAACAAAAAGTCTCTGCCAAAGACAGCCAGTCGAATGTACATCCTCTCCTCCACCCGCGCCTTAGATCGAATCCGGGGTGCTCAGAGCTGAAAGATTGCGAGCGGTCGCGTCGTCTTTGGATCTAGCACGCTCTAAATGCAGGGCTGTAGTGCCTATCTCGACATCACGCTTGGCATCATGCCTGACATCACTTTTCAGACTTGCCTTGACCGCTCCGGAGCTGTGCTCGCCATCCTGGACGAAAAGATAGTCCTGTAAGATGTGAGTACATGTACGAGAGCCAATACATAATCAAGGTTTTCTCACAATTTCCTCAAGCGTAAGATTTGTAGTTTCCGGATAGCAGAAATAGACGAGGGGTACGAATGCGAGGTTCGTGCACATGAATATCAGGTAGGCTTTCCATTGAAGCTTGTCGATGATTGTCGGGGTGATCATGACGATGACGAAGTTCTGAGACGGAGAATCAGTCAGTCTGTTCGCGACGTGCAGGCCTGCAATGACGTTCATGGTAGCCTTACCCAGAGCCAGTTGGACGAGGTTGCTATAGCGGAGCCCTTGGCTCGAGCATGTAGTGGCAGAATCTCTGGGACGTACACCCAGGGGATACAATTCACTGAAGCCCCGAATATGAACATGTACTGGCTAGAGTCAGCTGAGACTGGTACTGAATCTTGAAAAGGTGACTCACCGTGAAGAAGAAAGCCACACTAGCAGAAGAAGTGCTCTGGTTAAGCGCCGCGGAATAGCCACGCGCCTCGGTGAAGCTGAGCAACACGGCTATCAACATCATGGATAGAGCAAGTCCAGCACTTCCCCACATCATCGGCGGCCTTCTCCCAAGTTTGTCCAGCATGAATGTGGGGACCAAGGAGCCGAAAAAGAACATCGTCTGTACGAAACCGCCGATGAGCTGGGAAAGATTGTGCGACAGTCCGACGTTGTACTGTAAAGCAGATGGGACGAAGTATACGACGAGGTTGATACCGCCAACTTGGTTCATGAATTGCATGCCGTATGCCAGAAGCACTCTTTTGCCGGTTTGTACGTCGTCCCGTTTGAACAATTGGGCCCATTTGTATTCACCGTGCAAGCGTTCGAGGTGGAGGGCTTCCAGGACATCTTTCTGTTCCCTTGCGATTTTGGGGTCGTCTGGACCGCTGTCGTAAACATCGCATAGGACCTGAAGAGCTTCTGCATTGCGCCCTTCTTTGTAAAGGTAACGCGGGCTCTCCGGAACAGCGAAGACGATTATGACGACTATAACTGCGAAGATGATTTGGCATGCGATGGGAAGCCTCCATGCAATAGGGCCTAGACAAGGCAATCAGTATTAGGAATGTGAGATGCTGCAAAATGCATGACTCACCTCCTACATAAGAGATGCCGTAATCGAAAAAGTAGGAAATCACGATGCCAACTCCAACAAACAGGGGCTCGGAAGAGACTAGCCTTCCACGCCTGTGTGCGTCGCAGAGCTCGCTCTGGTACATGGGCACTGTGCTCGTTTCGATTCCCGTGCCAATTCCTGTAATGTATCTGGCAATCATGATTTGGGGGACACCGTATGAAGTCGTCTGGAGTATGGCTCCGATAACCTGTCCGTCATCAGCAAAAGTAGTGTACACAGAAGAGCTCATAATTACAATAAAGGCCATGGCGAGCCACATGCAGCGGCGTCTTCCAGCTTTCTCGCTAACAAGGAAAGCAATAATACACCCACTGAAGGCGCCCTACAGACATGTCAATCATTGTCAGAAGATGCCTGGAAAGCGGCGTACTAGATTGTAGATGGAGACGATGATTCCCTCCAATCCGCTTCCTGGATGGCCGAAAGTCTCAAGCCAGTCGGTGTTTGTGACGACGCCTGAAAATACACCTTGATCATCTTGCGGCGAGTTCAGTATAGGCAATGGTTGACAGAGCCATGGTTCTTACAGCCAAATAAGACGAAAGCCAGCTGCAGTTCGTTAGTCGTGTTCTATGGCTCGACTAGGCATGATAATACCTGACAAGTTATAGCGATAGCAACTCTCAATGATCGTCCTCGACCAAACCAGTTATAGTGAGCCTTGACCATGATGGCTTTGTTGTATAGGGGTCACAAGGAAATAGAATGCTCCACACTTGGCCTCGAAAACATGTTGAAAGTAGAGTTGGCGGGCTTGATATGACACCCACAGTCTATATTGTATCACTTAAGATCAACACCACAAGGCTGGGGCGCCCCGGGTTGCCGCACATGGCAAAGGTCAAAACCCCGCCTATACAGGCTCAGTAAACAACCAATGACCCAGCCATAAATCAGAGAAGAACAACGGAGTGTAATCCCGAAGAGAGAAAATCGTGGGGTTGATGCGGGGAAAAAGCGGGACGACTATCTTGGATGAAGTGTGAGCTTATCCCCAGCGAAAGAGTCCTCCATGGTCGGCTAAATAAATGGCCGGCATGCGTTTGCAGCCAATGATCAACGACAAGCCGAGATTGTGCCTCAGGATGTCTGAACGAGACAGTCCATAAGTGATTCCCGAGGCAGAAGAACGTCTTTTGACCAATGTGGCAATTACAGGCGCCACGCCGGTGAAGCGTTGTATAGATGCAGCATGCAAGGCTTGGTTGAACAGGCCAACATCAGGCTAAGGTGCATGCGGGGCTTGAGATTGTGACCGGCAGACGGTAAAATAGAGGTGAAGGTGAAGATAAAGTAGGAGGTGAAAGATTTCATTCGTTTTGTATTATAAGGAGGGAAGGCAGAGTAGCCAGGCTGTTTGAGGTGATCAAGGTTGATCAATTGCCATCTCTCTTCGTGGAACCATCAAGTCGTGTGTCATTCGTCTACCACGTGAGTGGAAAACACCCACCAGCGCCAGCGCTAAATATCATGTAAAGGGTGTAATGCAATGTTCGTCAGTCGAATCACGTCACCATGGGTTCGCCGGTGTGTTCGTCGTCTTCATCACCGAGTCCCAGACTAATCTTTTCTGGAAGATCCAGTTTTGCCTCACGAGCCTTTTTCTCGGCCCAATTGCGTAGACGGACCAGGTTCCGAATACGAGCTTCTCTACGCTCGCCTTGCGACGAAAGGATGGCTTCATTTACGGCCGTGGCGACCGTCTGACGCAGAGCAGGATCCAGCAAGGCTTTGAGCTGTGGTGTCATCCTCTCTGGTGGGAAAATCAGAAGCGCCATTGTCTGTTCAAGGTCTTTCTGGAAATCTGGCGACGTGGGCGCACGAGGCGCAAGCTGGGCAGTAGCGAATTCAAGGGCAGGAGTAAAGGCGCTGGTCGAAGGTGGACCGGTAGCGCTAACAATACCACGAATGAGCTCTATCAGCTGCAAGCGAAGAAGAGAAAAGTGAAGCGTAGGGTCCGTGTCCAAGATCTGGAGACAACAAGTCAGTCTCGGCGTGTAGATGACAATATGCCAAATATAAAATGATTGTGATGATTGCTCATACTGAGGACTGAAGTAATGAGTGTTTTTCTCAGCATCACCCGAAGGTCTCTGCGTGGTGCATGAAACATAATATAATCTTTGCAATGGATAGGGCATGTGTGCGTAATGAATGAACAGGAACAGGCAAGTGCACATACCTGAGGGTTGAGTTCGTTGATCTTCTCAATGGCAAGCTGCATGTTGCCTGCATGGATAGCATTACGGATGTCGACCCTCTCTTGAATTGCCTCACAGTCAGACGAAGGGACAATGTTGGCTTCCTTGGCGAACTTCTGAGCCGCCGAGGGATAACCTTCATTAATTAAATAGTCCATGATCACGAAGTTTATGTCCCTGTCGATATCCGTAAGCTCTCTGCTCAATGCATCTTGAGGTTGGGTAGTCATGATGAGCGTGATTTGTGTGACAAGTTTCAGAAAGATAAGTTACTGTAGTTCTCCGCAGTGTTTTTAGGAGAGATTCCCAACTTAATTGTAAAAGCATCATTTGAGGGTGTGAATGTGGACTGAATTGCAGGTGAAAGGCGAATGCATGACTCACATTTTTGACGGCTTCACCTCATCCACGCGACGATCAAAAGGATGTCGCATGGATGCGGGTGGAGATATGGTGGAAGTGCTCTGGTTGGAGTCAGTGAAATGTTGCATGTATATCAGAGGTAGAAGGATTGCCGCTTCGGTGACGTACCATTGTTGTAGATGAGTCCTATCGACCGAGGTCCATCAGGTTGGATGACAGACAATCTGTGTGTGAATATTCTGCACGCAAAGCTGAACAATGGAGTCGTGTTCGTTGCGTGCAAGATATGAAGGTTTTGGTTGCTGATGAAAGGAAGACAGAGGCAGACGCGAAAGCAGACTTTGTCTTGCGTGCGTGGGAGCTCTAAGAGCTCGGACCTCGAGTCACGTGACATGACCCGCTTTATCAATTTCGACCTCGAGTCTGGGAGTGTCGAATCTCTGGCTTTGCACATCTGGTTGATATCAAGATCTGAAGAAATTCCAGGACACGATAGCAACCATGCGGTGATCAGGGCCTCGCAATGGTCTACCTTGGTTTCTTCCGTTCATACCTAAACGATTGATAATGGCCGTACAAGACAGCATCGATAAGATGCATTATTCTCCACCATGGGCCAACACCAGTATCATTGGTGTGGCTGGCAGCTCTGGTTCGGGCAAGACCTCACTTGCGCATGCCATCATTCGTGAGCTCAGCTTGCCATGGGTTGTCATTCTTTCCATGGACTCCTTTTACAAGTCTCTCACGCCTGAGCAGTCTGCAAGAGCATTCAGGAATGAGTATGATTTCGATGCGCCAGAGGCCATTGATTTTGACGTCTTGGTAGATGTTCTGACCAATATCAAAGAGGGGAAGAAGGCAGACATCCCTGTATATTCCTTCGAGAAGCACGCTCGATTGGACAAAACCACGACTATATATTCTCCTCACGTGCTCATTCTCGAAGGCATATTTGCTTTGCACGACCAACGCATACTAGACATGCTTGACTTGAGGATCTTCTGCGAAGCAGATGGAGACCTCTGCCTTTCCAGAAGACGTAAGTTGGTCAATACCTATGACTCAAATAATTCTAACCTGTAAAGATAGTTGTTAGAGATGTTCGAGAACGAGGCCGTGACATCGAAGGCTGCATCAAGCAGTGGTTCGCCTTTGTCAAGCCCAACTTTCACAAATATGTGGAACCGCAGCGTCATGTGGCAGGTGAGACATTTCTTTCATCTCCTCCATTTCCCATCCACAAATATGATGATGCAACATTAAATGCATAGTTCAACCGAATCACATTGAGGAAAAACTAATCCATCGTCTTTCGCTCCTATCTGATTGATATTTTTCAATTTTACTTTCAATGCCATGTCACCTACAAGTGAAGCATACTGACATACCTGCCAGATATCATCGTGCCTCGCGGGATAGAAAACCGGGTAGCTATCAGCATGGTTTCTGACAGCATCATCAAGACTCTGAAAACGAAATCCAAACAACATCAAGCCGAGCTTCAGCGTCTCGGTAACGCTGCTGAGGAAGCAGTTTTGTCACCTAATGTTGACGTGCTGGATGGTACGAACCAGATCCGTGGCATTAATACCATATTGATGAGCCCGGAGACCCCACGGGAGGAGTTCGTCTTTTACTTTGACAGACTTGCTTCGTTGCTTGTGGAACGGTTTGTTTTCCCCACGTGTGGTTGACCTTTATCTTCCGAAGGCTGACCTCTCATGCCAGTGCAACGGACAACTGCACTTTCCTTGACCAAGAAGTGCGCACTCCCCACAACAATGCCTACAGCGGACTCAAGCTCGCTGGCGAGGTCAGTGCTGTCGTCATCTTACGCGGCGGATCAATACTCGAAACTGGTCTCCGCCGCGTCATTCCCGATTGCCGTACAGGACGAGTCTTGATTCAGACATCGTACCGAACAGGTGAACCGGAGCTGCATTACTATAAATTTGCCCCCGGCATGGAGACACATAATAGAGTGCTGCTCCTTGACCCACAGATGAGCAGTGGCGGTGCCGCGCTGATGGCAGTGCGAGTCCTGCTTGATCATGGTGTCCAGGAAAAGAACATTGTCTTTGTCACCTATATGGCAGGTAGACTGGGACTGAATCGTCTGATGGCCGTGTTCCCAGAGATCAGAGTCGGTGTTGTTAGAGTCGTCGACGATTCTGATGGCCTCAGGGAACTACGATGGGTCGAGGAACGCTATCTTGGTGCCCCCTCTTAGATAATACCCTCTCCTACATACACAGAGCTTGCATACAGGGTCTCACATTATACATACAGCTGCATAGAATCAAGAGTACCTATATTGACGCTTTGTCGCTTTGGAACCACATTTCATTGCACCTACTGATATGACAACGGAGGTATTGATGTGCTTATAGTCGAACTGTCTGAAGCTCGTTGTCATCCGAGAACTTTTGACCAGTTGCGGTGCTGCATCCGTTCACCGTGTGTGCCAGTAGCCTGACATGTCAAACACACGCTGAACGTTGGGACAGATTGTTGTGACACAAAGACGTACTTTTCTAATTTTTGTTATAAAGGATAGAATCAACATGTACAGCTAAAGGATAGAATTGGACACCGTCCCAGAAGAAGAAAGAACCACCATTTCCGCGGATACTCTGTTGTCCTTCCCGATCAGAAGAACAAAGGAAAGTCGACAGAGCCTGTTTCGACCAAATCGCTCAATTCACGACTGCGACAAGCGCTTACTGGCTAAGCTTGCCCATACCAGCGTTGGCAGTGACGTGAGCGACGACAAGGCTGGCAGCAGTGGGAGTAGCGACAGTTTTGTCAGAGAAGTTAGATAAGAAATCAGTGGTGCTAGAGGAGAAGTTTCCGGAGCTACCGAAGGCGTTGATGAGGCAGTTGTGGCCGAGGTAAGTCTTGCAGGCCTCGCCTTCGGTGGCGCTAGGGACGGTGAAAAGCGAACCGGTCATGCCGTCCTCGACGGGGGCGACGACGTTCTGGAAGACGTTGGCCTCGGCGACGACGTAGCCGCCGGTGCTGATCTCGAAGGCGTGCTGGGAGTTGTCGTACCAGTAGTTGTTGAGGGCGTGGAGGACAGTGTTGCCTTGAACCTTGGGGGATCGGCCGGAGGTGTAGTAGATGTAGTTGTCCTTGAGGGTGACAAGGTCGTTGCTTCCGGTGAAGTACATAGCCCAGTAATGGTGGTTGTCACAAGTGGCAGAGTAGCTGGAGTATCCGTTGATGTAGCAGTTGGTGATGGAAACGCGGCCAGAGCTCTCGGTTCCGAGCACAATGTGTTGACGGCCGATGAGAGAGGTGGTAACGTGGTCGATCCAGACGAGATCAGAGTCGTTGATGGTGATGGCATCACCTCCCCAGACGTATTCGGGGTTGATCTCAGTGATTTCAATGTTTTGAATGATGATGTTGGAAGCACCGCTGACAATGCGGAGACCTTTACCCTTAATGATACCCTTGCTACCCTCACCAATGAGGGTCTTGTGTGAAGCAACGGTGATACCGAGGACACCAGCCTTGTAGTAGGTCAGAGAGCTGACCTTCGGGGCATCGGCCTCGTAGTTCTCGCACCAGCTATTCTGGTCAATGGCGACTTGGCAGCCGGAAGCAGTACCCCAGGGCGCACAACCGCTGCTGGTGGTAGTTCCCTCAGTTTCGGTAAAGTCGAAGGTTTTGGACAAGACAATAACACGTTCCTCGCTATCACCAAGGTAAGAGACCAGCTCGTCAGTGGTGCTAGGGTACACAGGAGTAGCGCTACCGCCACCAGTGACGGCAGCTGCAAAACCCTCGGCTGTGCCAACGACGCCAATGGCAGAGACAGTCTTCGCCACAACGGCGAGTGTGGCCGCAGCCAAAGCAGAGTACTTCATGATCCTGATGAAGTGTAGAGAAGTGAAGAGTGTTTGAAGTGGGTCTGAAAGAGGGTAGAGAGGAAATTGGAGAGTTGGAATGATGAGTCTACCTAGAGGATTGAGAGGAGAATATATACCTTTGCGTCCTCGTCTCTTTTGGCCTTGACATGTTCCTAGAGGCTGGACTAGGAATTCGCCGAACTCGTTTAATGTTTAGAGATACTCGTGATACAGGCGGACCAATGGCCAAGGGCGTGGCTTTACCTTGGCCTACTTCCTGGATATGATCAGGGCTAACGAACCAGCACGACATGAGGATCATTGAGCCTTGATCACTTCGTTTCATGTCTGCTGTCTGATCAACGCTATTGTTGTAGCTGCCGCGTCCGCTGCTTCAGCATTCCAGATAGTACTAGATTTCGTCGGATAGCACCCGATTTCCAGCATGCAAATTTTCGACATGCAAACGAACCTTTCCTCTGACACATTGACATGAGGAATGGCAGCTGGCCAACTCTATGTCTCCCTTCATGCACCCTTCGCCTCCAGGAAGAACTGGAGGTTGTTCCCTGCGATCGAAGAGAGATGAAGTCAATCTGTATAAAACAATGCCAAGGTCGCTTCCAGGAAGCGGGATCGGCCCTCCAAGTACTCTAATCATTTGCAGCCGCTAGTTCTTAAGCTGGTCTGGACCTCGCAAGCGCAAGATCTTTAGTATCGCTCACGCGCTTGCGGATCTTCTACTTTGAATTTTCCGTTCCGGAGATTTCAGCGATTTCATTCATTCCCGCACCTCTACGGCCATGTTTGGACAATAAGTGTTCATGTCTCCCCGCCTTCGGAGAAATATGAGGTTGCATCCTGCAGATCGTTCTCCTGGGGCGATCAATCTAATAAGGTAGGTGTGCACGATGATTCCCAGCAGACGGCGGGTGCGAAATCCTTCCCGCTGCGAACACGTGGAACTGCTCCACTCGGCCCGTCGTGTCAGTTAGCCCCTCCATCACGTAGTAAGGGCACTTAACATCTTGGTAATGCCACCGTGCAACACTTGGTAGATATACCAGCCAAGGTCCGCAAGATGCCGTGCAGAGCAAACACGAGTCCGACATCGTGTCTTCAAAGAATAACAATGTACACGGTACGTATCTACCACCTCCGACAGTTCCGACTCCCTCCACGTGCCCTCCTCCAGGTCCGTCAGATTCTGCTGCCTTCTCGGCTGTATTTTCCGACAACTTCAAATCAACAGCACGCACTTTTATTGTTCTTGAGTCAGCCACGAAAAAGAGCAAGCGCCGGAGGACGAAACAATGCCTTTGCGCAGTGGATCGCCCCACAGCAAGATGGTGATATATTGGCCTCGGTGCAGGACTGGTCTAGAGCTGCGACCTCGCGGGCCGAGATAAAGATGCAGACCTATCTTGATGCAACCGAGAGAGGTGCCCCTTTCTATATAGAGCACTTGGGTTCCGAAGGAAAGAAGCAAATTGATATCGAAGACCGGCCCGCTTATGGCCAGTGTACCTATGTCAGTCACGTTAGGCCGATACAATCAACAGCAGGGAAATGAACCAGTATCCAAGACACTCGGAAAAGGCCACTCGATCGTTCCGTATCCATTTTTTCGTGTTCAGCCGTCGACTATCATTGCCTGAGATAGACGAGGATGTGGTCGTATACGCATGCGATCAATATGGAATGTTCAGTTAGGGATCTGTCACTAATCCACAATTCTGACCGCAGTCCTTCGTGTCGCATAATTATTATAAAGCTTCGCAAAGTCTTGGTTTGTTGTACATGACATTCCTCCATTCTTCGATGTCTCATGATCGTCGCGCACAGATATTTTGTTTTTCGATGTGAACAAATTTGACTTGTCTAATATACAGTGGATCACGGGGTTTTCGACCCTGTGATGTGCTTCTACTTTTTGGACAATTGCTACGCCAGCAACGAGACTATGTGAGCCCTCATAAACGCCGCCATTGAAAGATACCTTGGAGAAACGGAAACGCTATGCAAGCGGTAACAGGAAAACGCACGAACCATCATCAGTCAAATTCCGCATAACTCCAGAACCCTCCAGTACCAAAGCGCCAAGCGATATACGATCAACTCGGTCGGTGCATCTGTTCAAGCCTTGATGGACTCGCCACGTTCCCTCATCCGCCTTTCTGAAGCTTCGACCATGTCTGTTTCGTCAAGTCAGTCGTCGTTCTTCAACTCTGCACTTTAGCATCCCACTTACCCTTCCATTGGTCCTTGGCAGCAGAATCCTGCGAAGGCACAGTCTCCACGCCCGCCGTCCTGTCATGAGTCTCCAGCGCCAGCGAAGCAATGACAACGGCCATGGTTAAGCCCTGAGCGTAGACACGAGCCTGCACCAATTTCTGCTGACCGCTCAAGTATCTATTGCGGCTCACAATTGCGAGAGAGGCAGCGATCGAGAGGACCCAGGACCCAAGGACGATACTGTACTTGTTCTGCTGACCCCAATCGATCCAGCGTTGTGTGGTCGACTTGTTGGCTTGCACTTTCTCCTGGATGCTTTGGATCCTCTGCTGGGTGGCAGTTGTGTACTCCGAATCCGGGTGGCGTGACGCCTCGAAGCCACGAGACCACCTATCGGCGCAGAGGATGGCTGTATGTCGTCAGAATCATGATGGTAAGGATCAACAACAGACATTGGTCGTACCGGCAAAAGAGCCTGAACTGGTAATGAGGAAGGCGCGGAAGGGAATGCTGAGGCTTCTGAACGCTGGATATCTTCTACTAGCACCCCATACTCCTAGAGCACCAATCGTTGTGCCGATGATACCACCACCGATACCACCCTTGACAAGGTACCTGCCAAGACAATCAGTCTTTGGATGTTAGATAAATCCTTACAATATGCTATACATACCTGTAGTGCGCCTGCTCTTCCTCTTTGGTGATAATCTTCATATTGATACGATGTTATGTATTTGTGTAAAAGGATATAGGTTCGGATCTTCAGATACAGATATAGGTGGACCCTTCAAGATCAATAGGAGGAGTAGTACTGTAGCGATAGGTATGACAAAATCGTCTTATAGGAAAGTCTTGTCCGAATAAGACAACGCGAAGCACGGGTTTATAAAGGGAATAAAACTTCGACCAGACAAAAAGTCCGAATCATGTCAGCCCGGACCGAGAAAAATAGGTCTCTGATTTGTGAGCCTTGGCGACAACATGATCAGGCCGTCAGCGGACTGTTATGCAAATTTCCAAACCCCGCACGGGAGAAAGCGGAGGGAGTGCCATACACGTGTCGGATTGGCGGTGGCGTGGTAGGAAGAGAGGAATAAATGGTATAGGCGTGCATATGTCGGCATAAACCCGTATAAAGTGGCCAGTTACCTTACCTTATTCCCACCGGGATCTGCATATTTGTGGCGTAAAGCAAGAGAGCAAATCCCGAAAGCTTGGCGACGATTTAACTCCGGTGTTAACGTGCGGCCAAAATTCGATACAGACCAAAAATCATGATAGGTCGAGTGTTTACGGGAACGACATCGATATTATTTTATCGATATTCATCAGTTTATTGACAGCTTCATCTACAAGTCGACTCGACGAGTCGGACTATCCAACTCCTGTCAATTTTAATTAAGGGAAAGGGTGCCGCCCAACTATCCTAGCAACGCTGTTGCTATAGTCGCTCCTACCCTATCTCTATAGAGAGTAAGAGCAGTTATAGCTGCCTAACGAAAGACTAGAATCACTAAGCAGAGCAGCAGAGGGTTGATTCAATCTATTTGTTCTCTTAACTTAAATAATAACGTTATCTTTACTAAAAATATAATAAAACGCTTTATTAAAAAAGTAATAAACGCTTAAAATAGCAAATTTAACAAAATGCTTAAACAATTCTAATGCTAAAATAAGCAATTCTAATACTAGATTAAGCAATTTCAGAATTAGACTGAGGCTCTTTATTACAAGAATATTGCTTTATTAATAATACTTAATATTATTATAAAAAAACTTAATATTATTAAAATAAAGCTTAATATTATTAATATAAAATTTAAATAATTGCTTATAAGGACTAAAAAGTTAAAAAAGAAATTTAAACTCTTATTTACTAAATTAAAAATTAATATTAAAATTCTTAATATAGAGGTTAGGACTATTAGCTCTAACGTTAACAAAGGAAGAACAGTCCTTTTAATCTTTAAATAGTTAAGCTTATTGTCCTTAGCTAATCTTAATATAATAGTATTATTATTAACTTTATATATATTAGCAGCATTAAGGTTAGTTAATCCATTATTGTTAGCTATCTAATCTTATATAAGTAAAGAAATATTATTGATTCTATTAATCTTTCTAAAGAAGCTATAACAATTCCTAAGCGTTATAATTAATATTAGCTAAATACTAACTAAATAACGTAAGCTGGCTATAAATAGCAGAATTATAATAAAAAAAATTAAGGAAGTAATTGCATTCTAGCTATTAGTATATATAATTATTATTAAAGGAATTCAAATCAAAGCGAGAATTATAAAGGTTATTACCTAAAATGAAAAAGATATAACACAACTGTAATTAAATAATAAATAGGTTTATTAAGTATTCAAAATAGCCTGAACTTATAAAGAGGATTGCTTCCTAATTGAAGTTAACAATATACCTGGAATAGCAGTTCTAGTACCTAGCATTAATAAAATCTATTTAGAGTTTATAGCAGCATTTGCAGCTAAGAATAAGTTTATAAGCGCTATTAAAGCGTTTTAGCTATCTAAGAGAGAGAAACCTGCTAAATCTATAGTAGTCTATTTAGCTACAGCTAAGGATGCTTAACAAGCTCTAGCAGAACAAAGTGTTAAGATTAATGAAAATATAGCTATAATTAGTAAATACTAGAAACTTTAATGCTTTTAGAAATGCTATAACTGTAATAAATATAGTCACTATTAGGCTAGGTGTAGCTAACTAATAAAATATAGCAAATATATAGAGAATTATAAAACTAATAACTATAAAGCTATAGCTTTTAAATATATAGTATATAGCAGACTACACATTACTATAAATATAAAGTATTTTATATATTATAATAAGATTAGCAGAATCTAAGGAGAAAGACAACACACTAATTAGGCTACTTATAATAAAGATAAAGAATGGCAAGCTATTATTAATTAACAAACTAAATAGGAAGTCACTATAAGCAATATATAATAAAAGATACCTATTTCCTTTTAGTAAATGTGAATAGACAATCCCTAGTTTAACTTAGCTTTATTAACAATCTATTTATTAGCTAATTTACAGTAATTATAGTTATAAAACTAAATATTATAAATATTAATAGTAAATTATATATTTCCTAATATCAATATTAGATTACTGTAACTCTATCTACTTATTAAAAAGGACTAACGCATTATACATTCTAATTAACATTTTATATTTATAAAGACGTTTTATTTATTTAATTCCCTATATAGTTATTAAATATAACTATAAGAGTCATTACTACTTTAATAGAATATATTTTTATTACGTTTATTTATATTCTAAGCTGTAGCTAATATGCCTTCTCTAAGCAGGACCTAGAAGAGGCAGCCACTACTAGGCTTAATGCGCTAAGTAGCGCTATTTAAGAAGCAAAATCAAAGCATAGAGAAAACCTCCTTATTATAATAAAAAGTAACTTTAATTACTATAACTTAATATAAGGAAAAGTTAATATACTATAATTACAATATATAGAAAAAGGTAAACTAGTGCTTTAATAAATGTATTAATATAACACTTTCTTAATATTATTAAGCAGCATAGTCACGTTCTTATAAGAACGCTTTAGAATTACTATTAACTTTATGCTAGTGTCTAACTTAATAAAAGACTAGGTTACAGAATGCAGTATCTACCTGACCTAATACAGGTTAGACTATAAAGCTATAACACTTTAAATTAAAAAGGTTAAAATAATTGCTTTGCTAAAAGCTAAATACAACTTTAGAAAAACAAACTTAGATACAGCTATTAAAGCACTTAAAGGATAGAGATTATTAATTATTAATATTGATAATATTACTAAGCTTAATTAAGCAGTTACAGAGATCCAGGACACAGTAAGCTAATATATTTACAATTATAGCCTAATAGTTAAAGAATCCCTATATATGAAATCATAATAGGATAACGAATTTACTAAGCTCTATAATAAATACACTTAATAATTAAACTAGAATAATATATTATAAACTATAGGAGTAGATAAGGATAGACAACATCTGGAAAGCAGCTAGGTACCTTAATTTATAATTATTAGCGTTTAGCAACATCCTTACAATAATTATTAATATTGAAGGCTAAAAGGTGGAGCTTAAAGATAATAAGGCTAAAGCAACTAAGCTACTTTAATGCTTTTTCCTACTAGTTCTTAAAAATTGGAAAGAGGATGCGCTGAACCCTAATATAAGATATATAGACAATCTAGATATCTCTATTAAAAAGGTAATTAAAGCAATAGCCAAGATTAGCCTATATAAAGCGCTAGGCATAGATAGCATTCTAAATATTGTATAAAAACGCTTATAATCTATTTTAAGTAATTAAGTTACTAATATCTTTAATATGTTATATTAATTAAGATATATATTAACTGTATAAAAAATAACGCGAATCTTACTATTATAAAAGCTAAGGAAACTGGATTATTGTATAGCAAAAGCATACTGCCTTATCTCTCTCTTAGCTACTCTAAGCAAGCTAATAGAACTTATATTAGTAAAAAGAATATTATATTAGGCTAAGACTTTTAATCTCCTTTTAAAGATATAATTTGGAGCTAAACTGTAATAATTATGTAATTAAGCGCTGCTTCTCCTTATTAAGAAAATCTTCGAAGCGTAGTAATAAAAAAAGGTTCTCTCCTTTATTAGCTTTAACATAAAAGGAGCGTATAATAGCGTCCCTAGATAAGTACTAACTAGTCAGTTACATATAGAAGGAATCCTAACCTATATAGTTATATAGGTTAATTCCTTTTACATTAACTGATTAGCTATAGTACTTATTAATAGAATAGAATCAAATTGAGTTATTTTTATTAAAGCAGGCCTTTTATAAGGATCCACACTTACCCTAATTTTATATATTTTCTTTAACGCTTTCTTAATAAAAAAGAAGATTAATAAGAGATAAGGCAATATAGGGTTTATAAATAACTATATTTAATAAGTTATTTCAAAATTAATAGAAAGAAATATATTAATATTAAACAATAAAGTGGTTTTAAAGGCCCTCTAATAGGCAAAGGATAGTAGCGCTACATTTAAAAGCAATAAGACAATTCTTATATATTTTATACAGAATTATAAAAAGATTAGTAATACTAACCCTTTACTAAAAGTAAGCAACCACATTGTTAAGCCTTTAATAAAAGAGAGAATCTTAAAGGTTATCTTTAACGCTAAGCTGCAATTTAAAGATTATTTAGTTAAAATTAAAACTAGAGGATAAAAGAGCGTTAGTTAATTTAAACGCCTCTTTTATATTAGACTGTAATTAGCGCGTTAACTGTACTAAGCTATAGTAGCTTTAAGAACTGACTATATAGTAGTAACATAGTACTTTTAGCTTTTTAAAGGAAAGATAGATAACAGTATTACTAAAATCCTTAATTTTATATAATAGATAGAAGCTTAAGTAATAGTTAAATGCTTCTATATAATATTAATTAAAGCGTCTAGTGCTAAGGCGTTGCTCCTCTTCCTATATGTCCAATTTCAGTTAAAGATTGGCAAACTTTAGGTAGGACTCTATACGCTGCTAGAAACTAACTTATTAAAAATATAGCTTTAAAAGCTAATTAAGAAACCTAAAATAAAGTTATTTACTTCTCTGCTCTATTACATAGAAACACAACTAAGCAAATTAGAAATAAGGATTGAAACTATCCTAATATAGGTAGCCCTATTATAAAGCACAATAATAATTAACTGTAAATCTAATTAATATAGTTTTAATAAAATATACAAAAACTACTTTAAAATAAAAGATTAATATCTAAATATCTTTATTAATAGTTCTATTACTAACAGATAGGTAGAAGTTAAAGTAGCTGTGTACTTTAAAAAGCCTATACTACTGTCCATTCTCTTATTATAAATCAAATTAGGAGATAGCATTAATAGCATATTAATAGAGCTAGTTGCAATTAAAGAAGCTATAACAATAGCTGGAATTATACTAGAAACACTTTATAACTATAGAAGGCTGCTCCTATAAGTATTAATATAGTTTAACAGCTAAACAGCTATTTGCATAGTCAATTGCTAAGCGTATCAGAATGGAGCAGCTATAGTATAAAGCATCCTATATATAATCAATTACTATATAATCTTTAAAGGATAACTAGCTATCTAATAGATTCTAAAAAAGGTTGCAGTTATATATTACGTCTCAACAGGGCAGGCAGGTTGATATGCAGTTTGTTAGCAAAGCAGGGGCTTGTTTACAAGAGCAGGGGGTGTTGTTCAGGTAGGTATGAGATTGTTAACATGAGTTGACTACAAACTATCTAAGAGATTAATAAGGACTAGGTAGCTATATACTTATAGAATTCGTAAGTAATTACTTAGATTATTAATAACTAAGTAATTAATTATTTAAATCACTTATAAATAAGTAAGCGTAATAATATAAATATATCCATATTTGCATTAGTTAGTCATTTTAATATATAAGTAAATATTTAGTAATTTGCTTTTATAATTACTTACTAAGCAAGTAATTTAGAGTCCTGATTTTTTAAGTCTTAACATTATCCCTTTCTTATTAGTTAATGTTTGCATTAAGCTCTATTAGCATTACGCTGGTTTTCTATTATAAGGTGAGTATTTTCTATAAGCATTTTATTAAAAATGACTTTTTCCGCTTTTAAGAATTGTTTTAAACTTACTACTAAAATTCAACATTCTAGTCAATTTTCTAAAATTTCTTATAATTACTATTTCTTTACTAGCTATAATTATATTATTATAAAAGGAGCTTCTCATTTTTGTTGTTCCAAATGTGTCTAGCTAGGTTAGGCTTATATGAATCTTATTTAGGCCTTACTAGATTATACTTATAAAAAGTATTAAAAGAAAATAGATAATAATAAAAATGAGCTATATTAGTTGCTTATTTGCTTAATACGTAATAAAAAGATTTTGCATTAAGTAAAGGCTTATATAAAGAAAAAAGCAGTTTATTTAGTAAATAAGATAGAGGCTTTTAATAAGTTAGAGCTAAATAAGAACTGTCCTATTACTAATGCTACTATAAGCCTTTCTTCTATTATATAAAGCATTTTTGACTTTATTAATAACTCTATTAGCTTTTATTCTGCTAAGAGTGTCTCTTCTTCCTCTAATGCTAGCGTTAGTACTAGGCTACCAGCTTCAGGCTAAGATTGTTTTCTGGTTCCTAGGTATTTTCTAATTCTTTATATTCTATTTATCTAATAAGATAATGTAGCTAATTATTAACTAGTTTAACATTTAGAATATTGTTCACTTCATATTTGTTATCCTAGCTTTTAAAGTCCAATTCTAAAACAACTAGTATAGCGTTTTCAAATGCTAGTTCTAGTAATAAAATATAAAATATAGAATAGATTTGCATTAAAGCTAGAAGCTTCAGTTTATATATAGTTTTATTTTCAACTTTTAAAATTTTAAATAGGCTAAGTTTTATATAATCCAATTTTATATTAGGTTTTTTTATTTTAAGATTTCGTTATAATAAGTAGACTGGGTCCCCTTTTTAAAGAGCTGGTCCTTTAGACCTTTTCCTATTATAATACATTGCTAAGCAGGTATTAATAAACTGCAAATCCAATACTAATTTATAATATAATTTAATTAATTGTTTAATATCTATTATTAATTTCTAGGATATTCTTATAATATTTCTTAATTCTTAGGTAGCTATTAGGTTCTTATCAAAGTTGGTAAAGAAGGGTGAATAACTAGTAGCTGATTTACTATTATTATAGGCGAACTGCGCTAGTAGTAATAGCTTTACCTAATTATTTTAATAATAGTTAATGTAACAACATAAGTATTATTTAAGGATCTAGTTAATTCTCTCAGTTTAGCTGTTTATTTAAGGGTGATAAGCTATTAATATTTTATACTTTGTGCTAAATTAGTTTATAAATAATTTCTAAAAATGAGATTTAAACAGCTTATCCCTATTAGATATGATTTCTTTAAATATACTATAGTTAGATAGTACTATACGTAAGAAGGTGTAAGCCAATTGTTCAGCTGTTAAGGCTTTTTAATATAGGGTAAAGTAAGCGTATTTTATAAGTCTGTTAATAATAATTAATATACTTAAAAAAGCTACTAATTAAAGGATCTTTCAAAATTAGTAGTTTCATAATAAAGTCTAAAGCAATAGATTGCTAAGCTCTATTTAATAGTTTTAGTAATTACAACAATTTATAAAATATATGTTATATAGCTTTTATACATTAGTATATATTACAGTTATTTACTTAGCGCTCTATTAATTTCCTTATTCTAAGGAAGTAGTAGGTTTATAATATACGTTTAAGCGTTTTATTAATCCCTTAATGTCCTTAAGTTAGCTTATTATAGTATTCTTAGAAGATCAATTCTCAAAATGGATTTGGTATATATACTAATCCTCAATATAAAATTAAGCCTAATTCTTATTTGCTAAATTATGAATACCTTTTAGAGTATTCTTTCTATATCTGGATTATACTATTGCTATTATAGGCTAATAGTATCTGGATTTCTTAAATGTCATTTTAGATAATTAGAGTTGCTACTAGAATTGCTAAATAATTATAAACTAAGGAATCACCTTCTAATTGTAAAATAGTATTTGCTTATAGTTTTACATCTTTTATATAGTCAGATCTCTAGCTAAGCGCGTCTGCTTTAGCATTATTGTTATCTTTCTAATATAAAATCTTAAAATTATAAATAAATAATAGTTCTAATTAGCGTATTTATTATCTATTTAATTGCTTTATAATAGTAAAATATAGCAGATTTTTATAATCTATATATACTTTTATAGAATACTTAGATTCTTTTAAATATACTTGCCATTCTTAAAACGTAGTAACTATAGCTAGTAGTTCCTTATTATAAATTTTGTAATTTAATTTAATAGGTATCATTTTTTAAAAATAGAATATAATTAGTTTCAATTTATTGTTCTTATTAAGTTGACTTATGCATATATTAATAATATAGTTAGAAGCATTAGTTTCTAATATAATCTGCTTTTTAAAATTAAAAGTTACTAAAATTAGAGTTATAATAAACTTTTCCTTAAATTCCTAAAAAGCAGACTTAGCTACTAGGCTCTATATAAAGGTTTCTCCTTTCTATATTATAGCTGTTAAAAATGCTATAATTTTGAAATAGCTTTTTATAAATTGTTAATAGAAGTTAGCAAAGCTAAAAAAAGACTATATCTTTTTAATTAAAGCAGGCTATAGCTATTTAAAAACTGCTTTTACTTTTGATTTATCTATTTAGATTCCCTTATTTAAAATAATATATTCTAAAAACTTAATAAAATGCTTATAAAACTTATATTTCTTAATTTTAACTAATAAAGAAGCTTTTTATAGCTT
Organism: Delphinella strobiligena; assembly: GCA_009982845.1. Lineage (NCBI taxonomy): Eukaryota > Fungi > Ascomycota > Dothideomycetes > Dothideales > Dothioraceae > Delphinella > Delphinella strobiligena. The sequence goes on from JAADKB010000009.1 coordinate 2,007,690, forward strand.
TATTAGAACTTTTTATATATATTATATATATTTTTTATAAATTTCAAAATAGATTAGGATATTATCTAAATACGTTATAGTGAATTAGTCTAGATATTCTCAGAATATATTATTCATTAGTAACTAGAAAGTAATAAAAGCATTAATTAGGCTAAAAGGCATAACTATATATTTAAAATGTCTATATTATATGCAAAACGCAGTTTTCTATTCTTTGCCTTTTTTATTTATATTAAGTTGTACGCTCCTTAAAGGTTAAGCATAGTGAACTATTTAGCTTTTTAGATTCTATTATATAGCTCTAAGATTAGTAATAAAATATAGCAATTCTTAACAGTAATTGAATTCAACTGTTAATAATCTATATAAAGGCGGAGACTTCCGTTTTTCTTTAAAATAAATAGAATAGGATATCTAGTAAGCAATATTAAAAGCCTAATAAATCCTTTCTTCTAATTTTTGGCAAAGTACTTTTACAATGCCTTAAGCTCTTTCTCTAATAGAGAATAGATTAGCCTATAGGTTGGTTTCTTTCCTAGTTCTAAAGGTATCTTGTAATTCTAAGCTTTATGCTTTAGTAAAGCTTATTTAGGTTTTTCCTTTTAGAAGATCCTTCTAAATTGTTTATATTCTAATAGATAATTACTTATAGTTATAGCTATAGCTTTACTTCCTAATTATATTTATACTTATTTTTTAAAAAGCATTTTTAAAGCTTGTGCTTCCTTTATATATTTATATTATAGGAATATTAGGATACGTTATATCTAATTAACGTCTAGGTTATGCTTAATAAGCTATAGCATACCTAGAATTAGGTTATAGTTAATATTAATAATATCTAGAGTAAGTTTTTCAGTATGTTTTCCAACTTTTAGTTATCTTATATGAACTTTATATCAAATCTAGCTATTGTCCTATTATATAGGAAATCTGTTTACTAAAGTTAGATAATATACCTTAGTTTTCAATTTTGTAGTAAGATGCTATTTTACTATAAATCTTTTAAAAATGTAGTTCCCTATAGCTCTAGAGTTAATTATAACTTAAGCTTATTGTCTCTTTATATTTATATTAAGGAATAGATATATTGCATATATTAAAGCCTAATTAGCATATAATAAGTGTTAAACCTATTTAGCGCTTACTTACGCTTAGAGCTCTTTATTATAATCTATAGGTAAGAGCTATTAACGTTTTTTAATAGCTTAGTTTTATTATCTATAAGGTCTACGTCTTCTTATTGTAGTTCTAATAGGATAATTTGTTAGTTTGTCCTATTATAGGGTTTCTTTAAAAACCAGTTTGCATTTTGCTTACTACTAAAATGGATTTAGCAGGGGTTGTTGTAATAGGCTATTTATAATATAATAGCGTATTTCTTTATATAATTTTATTAATCTTGCTTAGCTTTGCAATATATTATCTAATAATATTTGTATATAGAGTCTGCATAACTGTAGTAATATAATATATTGTGTTCTAGGTAGCTAAGCTCTTTAATCTTTTTTGAATCCTCTGGTTCTAGAATAATAAGTAGTTTTATTATAGCTATCTAATGCATTCCTTATATTAAGCTTAATTACTATTATTTTGCTTTGCATTCTCTAGCTTAGTGTTTAGGTTTTCTATAATAAAGGTAAAGGTTCTTTTTTATCCTTTTCTCTTATTAAGCTTTAGTAAGTCCTAATTGCTTCCTTTCTTAAATAGCGTTTAGTTCCATTTTAATAAAGTACATAGCTCTTTTTAATAAAGGGTTGCGCCTTTTAAAATGTTTAGATAAAATGTTATCTTCTGCTAACCCTTTTCTAATTAATGCTTATATATTTTAATATTAATTCTTATAGCTAATTCTATAAATGCTATAAAGGTTATAAGTCTATTAGTCCTATAGATTTCGTCCTTAACGCTTTTTTTTAAGCTGTAATAGAACTTAGCAGCTAAGGCAGAGTTGTTCTATTCTATTCTAGATGCAAGTTGCTAGAACTTAAAAGTGTACTTTATAATAGAAGTAGTTTAATAAAGGCATTACATATTGCGTTTAGTAGCTTGCTTTTTATTCTAGATATTATAAACTAATTTAAGCTTTATAGTAAAAGCTTAAAAATTAGTAAATAGTTATTTAATTTTAGTCTTTCTATTTATAGGATCTGGGTTTTCTATATAATTAATGAAATATAGTTTGAACTAATTAAAGGCTCTATTTTTTAAAAAAGTTACTATATATAGTACTACTTTATCTTTAATTATAAAATTAGTTAAATAAAACTTAATATTTAACAATACCTAAATAATAAATAATTGTACTTTTTTTTAATTATTGCTAAATAGCTCAGAAGCTGACACCTTGAGGCTATTAGCTTTACTAAACGTAGTCACAGTTAGAGTAATAGATCTTCCTCTCTTGCTAAAATTTATAATTCTAGGGCTAAGGGAGATATTGTTAAGTTAGTCTGATAGTCTAGTAATAGAGAGTACAGAGCTAGCATATAGAAAAATCACTATTAGATTTGCTACTACTTATAAATAAGTTAGTACTTTTTATAAATAGTTAAAGTGTTATGTCTTAATAGAGTAGGCAGGTTAATACGCAGTTTGTTAGCAAAGCAGGGGCTTATTTATAAGAGCAGGAGGTATTATTTAAATAGGTATAAGATTGTTAATATAAGTTGACTATAAATTATCTAAGAGACTGGTAAGAACTAGGTAGCTATATACTTATAGAGTTCATAAGTGATTATTTGGATTATTAGTGACTAAGTGATTAATCACTTAGATCACTTATAAGCAAATAAGTATAGTAATGTAAACATATCTATATTTGCATTAATTAGTTGTTTTAACATATAAGCAAACATTTAGTAGTTTGCTTTTATGATCACTTGCTAAGCAAGTGATTCAGGGTCCTGATCCTTTAGGTCTTAACATTATAGGACATATTGAATTAGACTAACTAGCTAAATAGGCTATAAGTCTTCACATTATAGAATTAGTAAAAGGAGAAATAGTTCTAAATAGTATAAAATAAATATAGAACATCCTTAGAGATAAGATTCTAGCTAAGAAATAATAAAAACTGTAAAATATAGGTAAAAGCCTTTATATAATAGATAGCGCTATTTTTAGCAAATACACTACGCTACTTTATAATAAATTAAATAAAAAAGAAGCATTTATTCTAAAATAGCTTTATATAGGATATACGCAGCTAAATAAGTTCTTAGCAGTTATTAAAGCTATAAAGTTAAGTTAATGCAAATGCGGACAAGGAGAGGAAACAGTCTAACACTTTGTATTACTATATTCTAGATATGAGACTTAGAGACAAAAACTAGCAGAAGCATTAGGCTCTAAGTTTAGCAACATCTCTAGAATAATAAGGGGGCGTAACCCCTATATAGCAATAGGACAACCCTATAGGGACGGACTAGTAGACTAATAAAGAGCAGACACGGATATGGTCTAGGCAATTATTAAGTACGCAATAGATACTAGAAGATTAGACTTCGTAAAGGAACATAGGAGGTTAGAAGATGAAGCTAAACAGGATGACCTAGGGAGTAAGGTAAGGGACAGTGATAGGGAGACGGAAAGCGAGGTTAAAAATATATATATATATATATATATACACACACACTAGTTACAGCACTTGCTGCAGAATACTTAGATAAAACAGGTGCACAGGCACCCTAACAGTTTGAGCTGCAAAATGAGACGCAGACCCCACACATAGTTTTGTAATTAGCAAGCTGTAGATAGTAGTCGCTTATGCTTCCAGTGGCAAGCGCATAGCGTATGAAATAATCAATCAATCAATCAATCATGATGGGTCTGCCTGGTTCTCCCCCGTGTTTCTGCTACGATATGTCCGAATGGTACACGAGAATGGATGACGGATACAAGAGAGTCGCTGAGTAATTACCGTGGTCAACAGTATTCGCAACAGGCATTGATTTGGTAATTGCGTAGGTCCAAGTTTCACGCGAGCTTCAGTACGTACTACAAGCTTTGTGAACGTTGCGAGCTCTAGCCTGTCTGCAACATCCTCGATACTTCAGTGAGTGAGGGTGTGTAGCAGTACAATGACTCCTCATAAGTTCTAGAGATCGAGGAAGTAAAGAATGTGCTGCTATGTGGGTATTAATGACGCGAAAACGTATGAGGAGAGAAATGCGAAGAGTGAGGTTCATGAAAGACCAGAGACTGTGAATTGTACTTTGCCTAGGGGAACAAGATTGATATCTCCAGGTTATGTGCACGCCTCTTGAATCACCAGTGGTGCGGTGACTCAATCGAGGCCGCGTTTGAGTGTCAATAGGCGCTCGTTCATCAGGGGCGATCAAGAGCCATCCGCCTACATCACGGATATAGCAGTTCACCAGTTCACCGGACCTGAGAAACAGCGCAAGAGAATCAAGTTGTAATAGCTATGAACCAGTGTTATTGTCTCACGCAGCAATCTGTCCCTATGCTATACGGACCGAACTCTTATATGACATCTATCAGCGAGCACAAAACAATACGATGTAGTCATTGCCAACATCATACTTACAAGAACAGGGTCGCCGATTGTACAAAGTACTTCAAATCATATTGGGCAGTTCTCGGAGTTAAGCTACTCAACCAAGTCTTGCACTTTATGCGTGGCATGACCACTCTTTGGACCTCAATTAGTATCTTCGGGTCAACTAAAGAGACGTCGAGCTAAGAACATGAGCCTATAGACTCGAACGGTACATCAGAGAATCCCATGATCTCATTCATAATTGTATCGCTGGTGGTGCCGTCGAAGAAGTCCATCCCAGCAAAAAACGTGTCCGCGGCATTGAGGCTGGGCGATTCATTCATGTTGAACAACCTGCAGATATAGTAAGTATAAAGCGTTTCAACAGTCCTCATCTCCGACGAGGGAACAATTGCCGGACTAGATAGGAGCATGAAAACGTACATTTCGTAAAGGTCGCTTCCGGACGGAACGTCCATAAAAGAAGTATCTAGCTGATGAGGATCAGTATCATCCAAGGACGGCCCATCGAGGATGCCCCAGCTTTTGACTTGATTGAGGACTTCTGGAAGCATGTTCTGACAGTATCCAGAAGAGCCCATGCTTTGAAGTACTTCTAAGCTCTTACGAACGTTCTCCACGTGTTTCTCTTGTTTATCCAAAGCGTGTGCGATCAAGAATATCTGAAATGTATCTAAAGCATAGTAGAAGTCGGCAACCAGTATGGTGGACAGAAGGCGCTCTGCCTTCATCTTTTGCAACAACGCCAGAGACTGTTCAGCTGCGTTGACGCATATATTGCTTAATTCATCGAAGTATTTGATTTGTGAGGTTTGCTGTAATTGAGGACGTCGAAGTAGACTACACAACAGAAATGGCCGACTGACGAGGATGACTGCACTCCAGTACCGGACATGGAGGAAAGTGATGGGCCTTTTATGTAGCGGAGCGGCAGGCGCTGTTGGACCGAGATAAGGTGGAACTTCAGTCAGCCATTCCCGGAGCGAAGACAGCACTGCGCCGACATTTCGAATGCTGGGCTTTCTGCCACCTGCAGCCGGCTCTATGTACAAGGTGTTGCGAGCGGACTTGCAGAGTTGGGTGAGCGAAACCGATGATTCCAGGTAGCCTGGTGGGGTATAAGGGCCAGTATTCAAGATCTGTGTAAAGAGTCAACCTGCCTGAATTCTCCAGCTTGAGTCATACAAAATTACCTGTTCGGAAGGAAATGGGGACTGCCAGCTAGCCCCTGTGGGTGGTCCTGCCATACACGGCTTTCCTACTCTAAAAGCCATTTCTTGATCAAGGATGTCGAGAGACCACCAGATCCTACGCGCATGCTCCTTCTGGACCAGATCGTGTGAGCTGAAGTATTTATCGAGGTGTAGACCAAGTGAGAATGCCATTCGAACGGCTACACCGACATACAGGTAGGCCGAGTTTGAGAAGGCATATGACTGCATCGCCAAAGACTATCAAAGTAGTGCGAGTCAATAATTAAAAGCTGCACTGCTTACTGAAGCTTATTCGTTTTACTGACCAGCAGAATCATCGCTCTCACGCTGTCTAAATCGGACTCGTCGCATACATTTGAGACCAGCATTTTAGCCATATCCAGATAATCTGTTGCGCTGGGTTGTTGTTTTGCATTGTCCATACATGGGCTAGAGATCGACCCGAGGGCAAAGATGCAGTATAACGAGCACAGCCAAGAGAAGGTCAAAGTTGGGCCCTGACCTGAGTATGTTTCTTGAAGACGAGAGTGGAACTGCTCTGACGAATAGAGCCAATGGATACAATGTACCTCCTCGAAGAATCGGAATGCCCATTCGAGTGAAACTTCTTTCGCAGGCAGCCGTATAGTATCAGCAGCTGGTCTTGTAGTCATATTACCAGAATTAGGCATTGGCATGATGACCTTTGCGAGGCCCGGAATGATGTCCTTTGCAGACTGTACAGTAGCCATCTTGAAGACACGCACAGCTGAGTTGAAGCTAATACCTGATTCTGCTCCCACATAACCTGTAATTTGTCAGAATATAGCTAAGGCTGTAAGAACCATGGAAACCATGTCTTACGGTATTCGCCTCGTGCGTCAGCTAGTAGACATCCTAGTTCTTTCTGAAGCGACACCACCTCTTCTAAGGCAACATCTTCTTCTGCTAAAGCTGCTGTATGGTCTTCCACCGGCATACTCTCCCTCGGACTAGCAGGGGTATCCGAACTGTCCGGGGTAAGCTGCAGCAAAGAACCACGACTCTGTTGCTCGTCGCAGCGAGAGGCCATGGTTCGTAATGTCGGCAGTGTTAACTCTGCTTCAGGTAAATAGTGCCGTAGGATCGTCTGCATATGCCGATATTCTTCCTGCGATACGGAGTAATATGGTCTCTGCCGTCGCTTGCCCATGTCTATGTGGCAGGCAGCATCTATACTTCGACAGTAATTGCAAGGACCTGGGACTGCAAATAGAACGAGTAAGTCCCTATTATTCAAGTCACAGCATCTGGAGGATTGTAATACTTGGATTGCTACACTAAAGACTCCAATCTCATTAATAGATCGATACGAGTTGAGCAGTGGATTTACCTTCGTCTTTCGAGTCTTACATCGATCACAGCTCATTGCTGTGCGGCTCTTCCTAGGAGCTTTTGCGGGCATGGTGAATTAAAGTGTATAGTTGAGGGAACGACGAAGATACCGAACTCAATATATGTACAAAGGAAGTATCTGTAAGTCAAGTAAACAAGGTTTCGTAAATCAAGGAACGAGCAGACTAATGAGTGCGGGGAAGAAGATGAAGGAGTGGAGTGCGGGGAGAAGAAGAGTGGGGCGAAGTTCCTGGTCCATCGTGCCCGAACCCCGCACACTTCTCCTTTGCATCTTTCTTCAACGTCGACATTGCATATATCTATATCAATTGCTTCTGTAACGCTAAGCCTGATGAATTCAGCATATAGCGAAGTGGACCAGAAGAAAGTACAGAAGAGAAGGAAATGTCGCTAGTCTACTGTGCATTGAGATCTACCACAACTCTGCCTTTCAGTGTGCCCTTCGCCATGTCTTGGAAAGTCTGATACTGTTAGCATCAAGCTGAGGTCAATACTTTTTATTCTTGATCTTACCTTTGTCAAGTCGTTCAACCCTACTGTTTCGTAGTGTATCTTCAAGATACCTCTTTTCATAAGATCCAAGACCTCGTTGGCGTCCTGACGATTACCCAAGATGGACCCAACTATTTTCAATTCTTTTTGGACGAGCAATCCAGGTGAAAGGCTGGAGATAGATGCTGGTGCACCACCAGGCATACCAATCCCAACCAATGTCCCACCAGGCCTCAAGAAATCCACCCCTCGAGCGTACGCTGAGTTTGCTGCCGCACATATGACCACGGCATGAGGACCCACTCCATCTGTCATGCTTTTCACTTCTTGCGTCAAAGCATCACCTGTTAATTTGCGGAGGTCGAGAAAAGCTTCCGCTCCGCTGTCAATGACGACCTTCTCTTTACTTCCTTCGTCAACGCCGATCACTCGAAAGCCAAAGGCTCTGCTGGCCAGCTGTACGGCAATGTGTCCTAAGCCACCTCCAGCCCCTGATATGACAACCCAGCTTCCACTGCGTGTATTTATCTTCCGGAGAGCGGCGTACGTTGTCAAGCCTGCGCATAGCATTGGCGCCGCGGCAGCAGAGTCCACTTCGCTTGGGACTCGGGTGAGATAACGAGCAGGAGCCGTAACGTATTGCTGAAAAGTACCAGGGTTGAACATACCAGAAGCTGCCTGCTTCGGACAAAGGCCATCGCGGCCTTCAAGGCACATGGCTGTTGGGGTACATGTTAGCATCAAAGTCCCTCATACCACACTCAATCGTGATACATACCACAAGTTCCACATACCTCCCGAATCCACTTTATTCCAACGCGGTCTCCGACTTCAAAGCCATAAGACTCACTACCTGGGCCCACTTGAGCGATTTCGCCGACACCTTCGTGTCCACCAACTTGAGCTGCACGAGAGGAAGAACGAATTAGCAGACATGAACTCGTGCTTCGTTGAACGTTTTTCTCACTATCCGGCACTAGGAATGGCAACTTCCAGGAGTTGGTCATGACTCCAAGGTCCGAATGACAAACGCCAGAATGCGTCCTGTCCATGTCAGCCATTCGCACTACTCTACACAGCGAAAATCCGCTTACAGGTTTATAAGTACTTCTCCTTGGCCTGGCTCAGGAGTTTGCAGCTCGACCACTTTGGTGCTTATCTCTCCCGGCTTGTCGTATACGGCTGCCTTGTATGTAGGCGGAATGGTGATTTTGGAGATCATGATTAATGCTTCCTTGGTGCAATTCAATTGACGATCTCAAATGTCGGTACCCTGAGACTTGCAGTATATGAGACTGTTATCGCAGAGATGGGTGGTCTTTTCTAGTAGGACCGCAAAACAAACTTCGAAGCCGAAAAGGGCAGTTCGCAAATATGGATCCGGCATGAAGAAGTGAGCAACGACACAACTGGATAGTAACAGCTCCTCCATTCAGCTGACATCTTTCCGACTGGTCTCGGATCACAAGATGAGAAGACGACGTTGGTGTCGGAAACATGGTTCCGATATCTTGCTTGTGTTGTGCCACTTATTGCATCTTCGATCGGATCACATCGGCAAATCAGATCGAAATCCACCCCGTTTCTTTGTCGCTAAGATCATCTTCTTCAATTTGATTACTCTTTCACATTTTCGACAAGAAAGGACTAGCAATCATCAAAGGTCGAGAAGACATGAGACGCAATTTGCTATGTCGATATCGAAGCGAATCTAAACTAGTCCTCTTAAAGTGACTTGACCTTCAACAGGACACTCTTTGTCTCGAGATAGTTGTTGAGACCAATACTCCAACCTTCACGACCAATACCACTGGCTTTATATCCACCAAAAGGCATGTCTCTGGCACCGGACGGACTGGTGCAGTTGACTCCAACAGTTCCAGCCTCCAAAGCACTCGCCACTCGCATCGCCCTATCAATATTCTGCGTATATACAGCAGCATACAGCCCGAACTCGGTATCATTGGCTTTGGCAATGGCTTCCTCTTCGGTCTTGAAAGTGTTGATATTGACGACTGGCCCGAATATTTCTTCCTTCATCACCTTTGCTCCCTCGTCCGTATCAGTAAAGACAGTCGGGTTGATGAAGAATCCCTGCTTCGACAGAGGCTCTTCGTCTCCAAGTACGATCTTTCCGGATGCTCTGCCGGCCTCGATGTATGCGCGGATGCTATTGTACTGGATTGCATCCGCCTGTGGACCATGATTCGTGGTTGATGCCATGGGGTCTCCTGCCTTCACGCCTGCGAAGTTCTTTTTGAAAGCTTCGATGAATTGCGGAGCCACGGATTCCTGCACATAGATTCTCGAATTCGCCATGCAGACCTGTCCGCTGTTCCATTGTATACTGTGCTCCGTCTCTACGGCGGCTTGGTCGAGATCAGCATCATGGAAGATGATGGCGGGCGATTTGCCACCAAGCTCGAGAATGACAACTTTGAGATTCGACTGTGCTGCAGCTGTTGAAATGGCCCGGCCAGTTCTGCCCGAACCTGTAAAGGAGAGAACTCGCACGTCCATGTGAGAAGATAACGTGGCACCGGAAATCTGCCCGTGACCGGAGATGATGTTGAAGACACCAGGTGGGAAGCCGGCCTTTTCAACCAGTGTGGCAATCTTTGCAGACTACAACACATCTCAGTATCGAATTCACCCGAACAGCGTGCGTCATGAAGTACTCACGGTCAACGGAGCCTTCTCACTACTCTTAACAACAACAGTATTCCCCGCCATCAACGCAGGCGCCGCCTTATTCGCCAGAAAAAGAATCGGCACATTCCAGGGGATAATGGCAGCAGCGACACCGTACGGCTGCCTCAGCGTCATGTTCACGAAGCCAGGCGTATTCAGACTCGATGTCCCCAACGCCGAGAATCCCGCCTCTGCATAATGGGAAAAGGTTTCCGCGGCCGCAAACGAGTCGAAGTAGCCGGACACGGGGCGGCCCATGGATATCGCTTCCAGATGTGCTAATTCCTCGTGATTCTCGAGGATCAGAGCCGAGAGCTTCTTGAAGTATTGACCGCGCGAGGAAGGCGAGAGGGCGGACCAGGAGGGGAACGCGGCCTTTGCTGCTGCGACTGCGGCGTTTGTGTCTGCTTCGCTGGCTTCGGATACTGTGGTAGAGTTAGTGCTGCTTTTAGTTCTCCGACCACTGGACTGCGATGCTTTGAGTGTTGGGTTACCTTCCGCGATAATTTCGTGTGTCATGGGTGATTTGAGAGTGAATGTCTTTTTATCAGATGACTCGACAAACTGCATGCACACTTCAGTGATAGCCACCGGCATATTCAATCACGAAGACGTCATACTTTGCCATTGATGAACAAACGAGCCTCAATCTGCTCAATAGCTTCCTGAGCACCCATTCTGATATGCTGAGATGATTAAAACTGATAATCAGGTTACCTTCCGGCTGGGAAGCTCAGTGTATATTCCCGTTCTTAAACTGGCTTTTTTCGTCTGTTCGCAATCGTATCAAAAGACGTTGTACAGCTTTTGATCGATAAATTTGCATATTTTTCTGCCGTGACTTATTCGCCCAATCGGAATGCTTATACTCAGTTCTTTGATACATGTCGAGGCGACAGGTTTGGGGGTGTTGTGGGGGTCGGAATGATGGTTCCGACGCATATTGCTGGTCTCGGCTCGGCATACGATTCGAGGAGAGGGATGATGTGAACCCAGGTCTTTGAGTTGCGGGGTATGCGCCTGTGTGACATGCCGGATCATTGGTTGGTTCGGGCATGTGATGGAGTTTGGAATGAGGTCGATGTCTGAACTGTGCGATGGCGAGGTGTCTGCGGGGATCACTACCGCTGACCATGATTTGGACTTCACCTAGAGCAAGTTACTCTACAGGAATCAGCTGTCATAAAAGTGCAAGACAAATTGTCATCGAGTTCGTAGGCTAAAGCCAGTTGGAGATAATTGGATGAAGATACCTTGATCGACTAACTAAGTAGATAGATGAGCTGTGCCATTTGCACCATTCATACCATTTGCCCCATTTGCCCCATTTGCCCCGCTCGTCTTGGAATGGCTCTCATCCGATACCTTCGTCTGCCATGCAAGAGGTTTATCAGCCGCCTTGACAGGTCCGACCTCACCTCCCGGAGCCCTGCGCTCCTGCCAAGCTTCTATATCCCGATGATCAACAAAATTACCGTGTAATCCAAGCCGTAGCTTCAGAGGCAGGTGAATGGTAGCGACAGGACCATTAGCAATATTCTGTGCATCTAAGATGACCACATCGTTACGAAGGACATCGAGATGATTCAGCAGAGCGATGATCCATCCTTCGCCCTCCGTGCCGTTACCCTTTGGTATGAAGGTGGGTTCCTGGAATGTCGCTCTTGGACCGGCCCAGAAGACATCTTCTGTTCTTCCGTCCCAGGTGTAATGGCCGACGCAATTAAAAAGGCCGCCCGCTGGTGGTCCGCATGTTTGGAAGTCGTATTCTCTTGATGGGTCGATCCTGGCCTGCCAGAAATGGTTGTATTGCTTGGTGACATATCGATCATCGATCCGAGAGAACTCTCCGCTTGTGCCCCAGACAATACTGGGATTGACTCTTGTATTGGTGGGGCTTTTTGGATCGAATATCCAGCGTTGCGTCTCGCTGCGGAGACTGTTTCTTTTGGCCAAGCTGCCGTCGCCATGGGCCTCTGGAGGGAAGAAGAAGAACACATTCCCGTCGGCCACTGTCAGGTCGAAAACGATGTTGCCATCTTCATTCTCGTAGCATCCTGCGACGTGTCCGTGAAAGGCTGTAGCAACTCTTAGTAATGCATATAGGCTCATGCAGGTCTTTCCAATACGTACCGTTGCTTGCTCTGAACCATACGATGTCTTCCGGCTTGCCTCCTCTTCTTGGGACAACACCGTACCACTGGTCCTCTTCAGGATCCCAAGCCCAGTGGTTACCACCTGCTTTCATGCGCTCCACAGAACATTTCAGAGGGGTCATCGGAAGTACGACATAGTTCTTTGAAATGCCGCAATCGTGAATCATGCCACAGAAAGGGGCCTTGTACCACGTCTCCTCTGTATTCCTGCCGTCAGCGTCGATGGTATACACGACAATATCGCAAGACCCGTCTTGACCATTCCCACCGGCTTCATAACCGAAGCAAATCATCTCCCCTGTATCAGGGTCGAACTTAGGATGAGCAGTGAATGTCGGCGATTGGACTTGGCCCTCAAAATCATACCGACCAAACGTTTCCAGTGTCACGGGATCCATGGCGAACGGGGGACCGTCCTCTTTCGCTGCGAGTAGCATACCTCTCCAGAACACAATGTTCGTGTTTGCTGCTGATCGAATCACTCCTTTCACGGCCTCATTGTCGGTAAAGGGGTTTCGATATTTTCCAAAAAGGCTCTTCCTGGCAGCAGTCTCTGCCTTGAATCTGTCGGTCTTCGCATATCGTTGCTTGAAGTCGACGTGACCATCCTGTATACGGATCGCTGTGATACTTCCGTCTCCGTTGAAGTGAATGTCGTTTTCAAACATGGGTGGAAATCGATGGTCGGGCTGAACGCGGTAGAAAGTCCCGTTGATCTCTGCGGGGATTGTGCCATCGACCTCGAGCTCAAAGATGTCTCCTTCCAGACGACATGGCTTGTTGAAGCCTTGAAAAGCGACCGAATCAGGATACTTTGTTTGTGTGCTTGTCTTCCATCCTTTGGTGTAAAGAGGCTCCACCAAGGGCGCTATCTCGTGAATGTGAGCCATTGTAGTTTCTGAGATTCAATACGCTTGTTGAACAAGTTCCGCTAGGAAATATTGCCTCGACCTCTGACATAAAAACTAAAACATGTATACCTGACTCTCGCCTGATAGGTCCGGTCAGCTGCAACGTCTCTCCGATATCCGAATAATGTCTTTCGGCTTGGTACTTCCGATGGATCATCCATCTTCCCCCTCTTCGGTAGACCCATCATGCGACGACTATACCCCGCATTGTTCGGTTTCATTCTCGGTATGAAGTGCCGTTGTTTTGATGGTGACCAATACTGTAGTAAACCATGTGATGAATGAAGAAGAGATCTTTGTGCTCAAGCTACTCAAAGATGGAAGCCCCACCAGCGATTCCAATCCGATAAGTCGCATTCAGCAAGCATTTCATTCCTCACATTTCCCCACGTGCACCTGAAATCATAACGGCAGTGCAAGAATGGTAAAACGAGGTACAATCGCAGTGGAGGAAGCAGTCATCAGCCCAAACTTGATCTGGACTCTAGCAGAGACACAATCGATTCTCACACCAGGAGATGCCGGTGCAGAGGCCCTCAAATCCCACACAGCACGCCTATCCGATATCCACGGCGAACGACTCAAAACCATGGATGCCGAGGGCGTCGAGTACATGCTTCTCTCCATCACGTCGCCAGGTATACAAGGGATAGCCGATCCCAAGGTCGCGGAGAAGGGCGCCACAGAAGCAAATGACTGGCTATCCAGCGAAGTAGCCAAAAACCCCTCTCGCTTCGGCGGACTAGCAGCAGTATCAATGCATGATCCATCGCAAGCAGCACAAGAGCTCGAGCGAGCAGTAAACAAACTAGGCTTCTTCGGAGCTCTGGTCAACGACTTCCAAAGCACCGGCGATGGCTCTAGCAAAGAGTACTTTGACACTCCCAAATACGATCCCTTTTGGAAGAAAGTCGAGAAGCTCGATGTGCCAGTCTATTTCCATCCCCGATATCCGATTGCCAACGAGCTAGAAGCAAGTCCAAAGAACAAGTATAGCACTCGCACGCATATTCTCGGTGCGGGCGTGCAGTTTCATCTCGACCTCTCATTCCACATATACGCAATGTGCTCGTCGGGTATGCCATCCCCTCCTTACAATTTCAATTCCTAACACCCCACTACAGGAACTCTCGACCGCTTTCCAGGCGTCAAACTCATCGCCGGCCATCTAGGTGAAGGGTAGGAACAGCGTCCCACTCACCTGAATAACCAAATTAACTTAATCCAACCCACAGCATCCCCTTCAACTTAATCCGTGCTTGCCACTGGTACAACAAACCGACCAAAAAACTCACTCGTCCCTCGAAACATGATTACATATACTATTTCAAACATAATGTCTTCATCACCACATCAGGGAACTACTCGACGCCCGGACTGAAGTTTTGCATCCATGAGTTGGGGGTTGATAGGTGTTTGTACTCGATAGGTAAGCGGTGCCACTTTTTTATAACCACAGCCAGATGCTCGCTTTTTTGTGTTCATGGTGCTGATATGAGCTAGATACACCCTATGATCAGATCGAGGTGGCGCAGGAGTGGTGGAGGACTGTTGATCTCAAGGACGATGTCAAAGAGGAGGTTGGGAGGACGAATGCGATTAAGCTGTTCAAGCTGCCCTTGGAAGTCTAGACTTCGAGAATGGAGATCCATGGGATTATTCGGGGGCTCGTCTATTATTTCTGCTAGTGTGTCGGATCAATGTGCCTTTGTATCTCAACTGTCTGGTTTGCGATTATTCTGTGCTTGAGGTTGAGAATGCGGTGATGGCATAGGGATTATTTGCTCATTTCAGATATACAAGATCGGTTGATTGGATAATACATGCTTTTTCATCGGTCAAGCAACGAAGAAGCGCCGGAACTCCACAGATAGAGTACAATGACCCAACTACCCTCGCTCGTGCTCTTCTTCGCACGCAACACGGATACCTACTTAGAAGTACTGTTAGCCCCACCCGCAAGCTCAAGATGTTCAAAATGCAAACCATCTTCCCCCTTCCCCAGCCCGCCTTCATCCGCCTTCTCAGCCGCATCATGCGAGTGAACCGCAGTCACATACGCATTGAACCTAAGCGTCGAGACTTTCTTATCGAAAAGCTCATCGAGCTGTTCGAGCGACCTTCCACGCGTCTCAGGCACAACCAAAAAGACCCAAACAGCGAGGATCAAATTGCTACCGCTCCAGATATAGCAGTATTTGGGGCCCCAGTTCAGCGCGGTCGGGTTGATGAAGTAGGGAGTGCAGTATGCGCAGAGCCAGCCAAAGACGAAATTGAGTCCCTGCGACATACCCACCGTCTGAGAGCGCAGTCGTTGCGATGGTGTTTCCGACTGCACTGCCCAGAGGACGGGACCCTGACCGATGCCGTATATCCAGGTGTAGACGATGCTGAGGCCGACTAAGGCTTTTCCTGCGGCAGTCGAGTCCGGCGCAGACACGGTGTAGACTATGGCCATGCCGAGCATGATGCCGAAGTTTATGAGAGAGGTGGTGACGAGAAGGACTCTGCGGTCGACGAATCTCATGACGGGGAAGGCGGCCATGTTTCCGGTGAGCGCGATGGCCAGACTGATCATGACCCACACGAATGCGTTGCCGATGTCTGCTTGGATGAAGAAGTAGACGGAATAGCTGGATAGGAAGATGATTCCCGTAGCTGTTTGACCGAGACCGCATCCCAGACTTATTAGTGTGCGGCGCAGGTCGGTGCCGTGGAAGATATCCTTCAGACGCACGTTCTGGGTCAGCTCGTTCTCGGCCTCCCATGCGGCTTTGATCTCTGCGACGTCGGCGCGGATGTGTTCTTCGTCGTGGATACCTCGCATGCTTCTGATGGAGGCTAAGGCCAGATCTTCGCGTCCTCTGGATACATAGTATCGAGGAGTGTCGTGCAGGAATATCAGCCCGAATGCAATCAAGGTAGGAATCGCAAGCATAACGCCCAGAGGAATCTGGTAGGCCTTTCGAGCGAGATCTTTCGTGGTATAGTTATCTACCAGAATGCCGATGAGGGATCCGAACGATGTTTGGAAAGTGACCATTCCAACAACCGAGCCACGGATTTTTGCGGGGGCAATCTCACTGATGTATGTGACGGAGTATGTCAGGTAGAAGCCATTGGAGATTCCCAGGAGTAAACGCCCGACGTACAGTGCGGCGGTGTCGGTGGCACTGATTTGAATCACGATGGCGACTATTCCGAATGCTGAAGCAGTCCATAGGCCTATTCGGCGACTAATCATGGATCCGAACAAGAATATGAAGATGGAAGCAGCTAATCCTCCAAGCTGCATCAAGCTTTGGATCAGGGTTTGCACCTTGGTGCTGATATTGTATCCAATAAGAGCTTCTGGCTACATCGCAAGTCAGTCAGGGTAACGACAAAGTTGGCTGTTTCCACGCTCGTGGTCTTACATCTTTGTAGCCAAAAATGGCAAGAAAACCGGGCATGGCTTGGAAACCCGAAACTGCAGCCGAATCGAAACCATACTGAAATTGCGACATAGCGAGGAAAAATGAGATGGTAATCACTCTCTTCTCATTCCACAGCAAGGACAGGAAGTTTTCGCTTGTGCCATGTTGGTGAGCCATTTCGTTCAAGTGAGTATTCAAGGACGATCAAGTTATACGACTATGATAGCGGGATAAGAGGAGTGTGAGTTCTTTATAGACATGGCCAAAACCTAGGAGCTGGGTCTTCTACGGGGTCTGGTCGCAAGGCACCATTTCCCCATACTAACCCACATTTCCCCACAAGCCGCGCCATTGTGTTACACTGAAAGTACATGTACTATAAAGGTGCTCCCCTCACTTTACACGCCCTAGCGAATTGCCGTACAACGCCTCCCAACTTTAAAGCAACATTGAGTGGAAAACAAGCAGTCTCGTGACTAGCAGATGAATGCAGGCCGATCCGCCTGTCGCGGCAGTCGCATTTTCCACTCACATGTAGCACATTGCTTTGTCGGGTTCATACTTCCGATACATGGTTATGGCGTTCTTGTTTGTCCTTAACCCCGGATAAATCGGTCCGAACAATATACCAATAGTTCACAACAATGGAAACATGCCTATTGGTGCCCGCAGCGCATCTGATACAAAAGAGAAGCTTTGGAGTCCTTCAAAAGAAGACTATCAATTCAGCGCTATCTCTAGTTCATCTTCCACATATTCATTTCTTTGTAGCATAGTAGATATGGGCCTACCGACTGAGAACATCGTCCTCAATAAATTGCTAGAGAAGGTTGAAAAGCTTCAACGAGCTGTTGACAAGGTTTCCGGTAAGTTGAGGGTACCAGTCATGTCCTGCAAGGATATGTTCTTGCTTGCAATTTGTCTTGATTGACGATCGTCGCAGATGAAGCGGAGATCAAGAAGCTCCACCACAAGTACGGCTATTACTTGGACAAGTGTCTTTACAAAGAGGTACGTATCTCCTTGCAGTGATTTTCGACACAACTCACATGTCGTCTGCACAGGTTACTCAGCTATTTGCCGACCGTGAGGATACATACATCCAATTCTTGAATGGTCAATTCAGAGGAAAAGATTCAATCCATCGCCTCTACGTTGGTCGATTCGCCAAGAACTTTGTCGGCGGGCGCAACGGTCCCGTTGAAGGATGGCTGCTGGATCACCTGATGGCGCAAGACATCATTGACTGCGAGCCAGGCACAAACAGAGCCAAAGCTCGCTTCCGAACGCTGATGAGTGCTGGATCGCATGAGTCGCTGTCTGACGAGTATCCGGGAGGGCACCGGCAGTGGTGGGAAGGTGGCCTATATGAGAACGAATACATCAAGGAAGACGGCATCTGGAAGATCCTGCGGTTACGTTACTATCCGTTCTGGCATGCGGCATTCACCAAAGGCTGGCAGCACTGCACTAACTTCGTTCCTTTGTACAAAGAAGTCTACCCCAAGGCAGAGTTTGGGCCGGACGTACTGGTTGATGGGCAGGACCTGTGGCCTGATACTAGGGTAGTCCCTTTCCATTACCCACATCCGGTAACGGGCAAAGAAGTCGCAGAGGTGGACATGAAGGCACCCAAATGGAAAGGAGACGAGAACAAGGCAGCGCCTGCAAGGAAGATCGATGACTGGAGCTTTTGAGCAGGACGTAGCTCCGTATGCAAGACATGTTACATCGGTCCGAGATTGTGAAATGTGTATGTCCTAGCAGACCAGGTGCAGTGCTTTTGAAGATGGTGGTACAGGCACACTCATTTGCTTCTGATGACGAAGAATTGCATATGCCTTAAAGGCATGAGTTGTTTTCGAAGAGAAACTCAAGAGCGAGCTCGCTATCTGGCGTGAAAACTTCTTCTCCGAGCTCGGTACTTGGCTCTGAGATTCTCCATCAGCTCGAGTCGGACACTGGATGGTAAGTTGGGATGTTTGTGATAGAGATGAGAATAGAATGAACCATGGGTTGTGTAACTGTAGTGACTGCCACAAGTCGAACCGAATTGACATTTCGTAGGTTCCCAGGGTATGAGGTGATGCTCATGTACATGTGATTCCAAGGTGCCACGATTGCGATAGAGCTTTCCATTGTTGCAGGATCGACATGTTCTGGGCTCATAGGGGCCATGTACGTTTTCCACGTGTCTATTGAGATTGCTTCGTCGCTTGAATCTCGACTCGCAATGTAAACATTCATGGGGACATGAAGCTTTGCGAATTGCGCTGTCCTCTGCCACGGCTACACCTGCCTCTTCTGAAGTGTACTTGCAACGCTTGAGATGGCGTTTTACAGTGTCGAGTCTACTAAGACGCTCGGGACAGCCAAATTTTGCATTTGGGCATGGTACCTTGAAGCGTGTCGGAGGGGCAGGGCTACAGTCTTGATCTTGTGTCCTTTCTTCCAACGCGTTATACGTACCTCATTCATTCTCGAGAAGAAGTGCACAAAATCCTCGAACGAGAGCGACATTGGGGGTGTATGCTGGTGTGACGAGGTTGCGATGGCTACAGACGCAGCAATGGAGTTTCCGTAGACGTTTGTCGCGAAGGCCATGCCAGCAATACTTTTCCCTAACTTGAATGCAGTGGGTAAAATATAGTCAGAGAGTCGACGGTCTATCAGCAGACAAGCACGATTGTTCCCACTTGTAGACACGGCAGGCAAGTCAGGACGTTCCCACACAAGGGTTTGATCGTCTCTGTCCTTTGCTTGGTCGAGGAGTTCACGTATGGACAGGGTCCGAACAGCTCCTACGCGTAGAGCGTAGACGAGCATGAGGCACAGAGGGTGCGTTTGATGGGATGCCAAGTCTGTGGGGCTGAAGGATGTTTCGAAAAGATGTTCTTGCCTGACAAGATGGGTCAGTCAGGGGTCATGTTATTTTCCAGAGTCTTCGTGGCACCTCTTCCACGTGGTAGTGATGACAGCAGTCAGATGAAATTTCCCTCGGTATGTTGTGACTTTAATTTTAACGTCACGGAAGCGTAATCGTTGTAGTGCAGTCGGCGTACGTTTTGGAGATGATCTATGGGGAAACATTGCTTGATACAAATTCAGTAAGAAACAGTCTCTTATCGTGACATCCCAGGAGCGAGTTCCTTGTGTGAGAGCATGGTTGAAGATGGCTCGCACAATGGTTGGGATCATATCGGATAATGGAGTCTCTTCGACGTGTACATGTGTAGGTACTTCATTTTTTTCGTCGTCTTTTCGTTCGAGGACGGGATCTACATGTCCCGTGGAAGTCGCGATGGTTCGAGTTGTGGATATAGACGTCTGGTTGGAAGAAGACGCACGCCTTCTGCTCTGAAAACAGCATGATGAGGCTATGCTTCGGCTGTGGCATGTTGAAAGGTTGTAGCCGAACGATTGTCTTGGTCGACCAGTGAGCAGACGACTGAGAGGCGTGGGGTGCTTCGCCAACATTGCTACTCGTACTCGTAACAATTGAGCAAAATATTGTTTAGACAATGTGTACAACGGCCGGCTCGTGTTGCGTGGCGAGAAGGTGGAGTGTCGCTTAGAGAGATTCGAGAGCTATGGGTGCCTACCTAAACCTTACCATGACTGTACTTGGACTCTTTGAGTAAAGGCAGGCACGGCAGGGTTCTAAAAGAGGCAGGCTTGGCGTTATCGATCGAGGCTGGCTGTGCTGGGCTGACATGAAACATGACGGGAGTTAAAGTTCCGTCATCCCCGCAAAAAGGCCGCGCAATGTGGACACTGCACAGCTGGACAGGGGTCAGGCAGGCCAGGCCAGGCTCATCTTCTGAACCGTGAGGCCTGTCCGGCCCAGGGCATGATTGCGACGGGAAGTTAATCAATTGCTTATCAGCCCTTTGCCCTTTTCCAAGCAACAACAAAGTGCCTCCTTGGTAGATGCCGCACGAGCAAAAGCAGAGGTGCTTGTGTCATGAGTGAAGATCGGCTGTTGTATTCTATCATTGCGGCTACTTGGACAGCTGTCGACCAACATACAAATGGGCAAATGTACACTGCTTGGCCGCGTTCAACAGCAATTTCAACCATTTTCTGACATTATTGACAGGGCGATACGGAGTCATCCTTGATGCTGGATCATCTGTAAGTCGACTTGAAAGTGATTTGATATCTGTCGCTCCTTCTCACATTCGTCAGGGAACTCGAATTCATATTTACCGATGGCTTAATGCAGCGCGGGCAAAGGCTGATGCAGACAAAGTCCTGTTGGACAGTCTGCCCGTGTTGAAGACGAAGAAGAATTGGACACTGAAAATTCACCCGGGAGTGTCGACGTTTGGAGAAAAGCCGGAGCTAGTAGGGCCTGATCACTTAGAGGGACTATTGGAGCATGCATTGGACATAATTGATGAAAAAGATGTGCCGAATACACCAATCTTCCTGCTCGCGACGGCAGGAATGCGCCTTCTGCCAGACCATCAGCGCACTGCCGTACTCGACAACATCTGCTCGTACATGCAGAAGAGGACTAAACTCTTACTCCCAGATTGTGGGCTGCACATTCAGGTCATTCCAGGAGAGACCGAGGGCTTGTACGGCTGGATTGCAGCAAATTACCTTCTGGGCGGCTTCGATGCCACTTCAACACACGATCACGGCAAGGGACACCACACCTACGGCTTCCTCGACATGGGTGGAGCATCGGCACAAATTGCCTTTGCTCCCAATGCGACAGAGGCCGACAAACACGCCAATGATCTGAAGTTACTGCGCATGCGAAACGTCAACGGCGAGTCGGTCGAATACAGAGTCTTTGTGACGACATGGCTTGGTTACGGTGTCAATGAAGCACGAAAGCGATATGTGGAAGCTTTGCTTATGGCCAGTCCAGACGTCAATGAACTACCCGACCCATGTCTCCCATCCGGTCTTACAATCTCCAAATCCGGCCATGTCATCCTTCCTGACTCGGATGAGGCCAAGGGAGACGAAAAGTACTTGATTGGTACAGGCAGATTCACCGAATGTCTGGCCCGTACCTTTCCACTCCTCGACAAGGACGCCCCTTGCGACGATGCGCCCTGTCTCCTGAATGGCGTTCATGTTCCGGCAATCGATTTTGATGTCAACCACTTTGTCGGTGTGTCCGAGTATTTCCACACAACACATTCAATCGCCGAAATGGGTCAGAAAGATGAAGTCGCCTATGATTTCCATACATATCAACAGCGCGTCTCCCAGTTTTGCAGTCAAGACTGGCAGGATATCGAGAATGGTGTGGCAGGCAAGAAATGGGGCAAGAAGATTGACGAAGAGGCTGCCGTCCAAGTCTGTTTCAAGGCCAGTTGGCTGATCAACATGTTGCATGACGGCATCGGCATACCTCGTGTCGGTCTGGAATCAACTAAACCAAAGGACGGCCACTTTGTCAACGGCACAAAGGAACTACTTGAAGGTGCAAAGGAAAAAGGCTTCCTCGACCCTTTCCAGGCCGTCGACAAAATTGATGGTACCGAAGTCAGTTGGACGCTGGGCAAAATGCTTCTCTACGCTGCTTCCCAAATCCCTCCAGCAGACGAGACTCTCGCCGTTGGCTTCGGCAGCAACACTCCAGGCGTACCAGTACCAAAGGACTTTCAATTCGCAGGCGGGAACTATGTGCCCCTACCAGACGATTCCAGCGACGTGGACAACTCGTTGAATGAGGGCACAGACTGGCACGACACTCTATTCGCTCATGGCTCCTCTCGGCGGATACCAGGAATGCTGCTATTCATGCTCATCCTGATTGTTGCAGCATTCCTCCTCTGTGGCCGTGAACGCCGATCGAACTTCTATCACCGAATCACTTCCATCTTTGGAGGAAAACGACGAAGAAAGTTTGGCGGCAGCGGCAGCGGTCTGGCTCTGACATCAAAGATTTTTGGCAATGGCAATGGTTCGCGAAACGCCTCGTACGAGCGTGTCGAACTTGGCGACCCTGCTGAATTTGAACTCGATAACGTCATGCCATCTTCCGACTCGGACTCGGAGAACAGTCTTACGAGTTCAAAGCGTCCGTCCAGTATAAGGAGTGTGAGTCGTACCTCTGGCTGGGCTACACCAAAGACAGGAGGTTTCGACTCTCCGACATTATCGCATTCATCTCCCAAGCGTTCCAAGGGACCGAGTTATTTTGATAACGCCCCCGTGCCCAACGTGGGCGCGTCTGGGTACGCAGTGCCTAACACACCTGGCTTGACACCTGGACTGGGGATCGGCGAGGTTGGGAGTATGGGTTTGAGGACTGTGAGCACCGAACGTCTTGCTCCCGGACCCATGCTCAGGAGTGCAAGTCGTAACAGCAGTCGAGCAACCAGTCCTAGAAGAGGTGTAGGTGGTTTCACGAGTCTGAAAGAGAGTGTGGAATGAGGGGTGAGTGATGTCGTGTCATGGTCGTGTTTATTCTTCCACTGAGCGTGGTGTTTCTGGCGTTCTCTCCAGGGAAAGAAGGTGGCTTGTCAGCGTTGAATTGACACTGTCTGCATTAATATGACAGAGTAAGAGGTTTTTGGGATTGCACGATTTCACGTATGACGTGTCCCTCCCACCTTTTATATACTATCAAAGTAATAATCACAATGAAAAGAGCGAAAGCTTGTACTCCTTTAATTGTGTCTTGACTCGAGATGAGATGAGAGCTGTCGATGGGGTTCTAAGCTTGGCAAGATTTGATTCCAGATGGATCGACTGCAGATCCCTGCAGGTTCGTCTACTGTGGGGTTGTGACATGCAGAAATAGTGACGTCTATTGTGAAATGTCTTTGCATCAAAGCAAAATAAAATAGTGCGCGCCTGCCCTTTTGTGTTCACTGATTGGGCAAACAAATCGCTCATGCCTTTTTCTTCTTCCGTTATTCCCGGCTCAGAAAAAGCAGAGCTAGCCACTCGTGCCACTCTACTCTAGCAAGAAAGGAGTAAGGCAAGGTAGGCAAAACTAAAGGTCATGGTGCCCGCCCAGACCGTCTCTCTTTCTCTCTTTCCTCTTGTCATAATGCATGAGTCCCCCATTCTCCCTTCTCGCGAGCCCATTCTTCTCTATCAAGGAGACCCCTCACTCCGGTCGAGGCGTTTACGCTAGCACACCCATCGCGGCAGGGACTTTGCTGCTCGAAACCAGTCATGTAGCGGCCAAATGCATCTATCGCGAATACCGCAAGGAAGTCTGCGCTCAATGCTTCAAGTACGATCGGGGCAGGAGTTGGAAACTCAAGAACCCTGTTGCCGGGGTTGTTTTCTGTCGGCAGGAATGCCACGATGAGTGGACGGCTGAGAATAAGTTGAAGGGGGCTATACCTGCTGTTGCGTTGGCTGCGGTTGAGGGGTTGCGAGGGAAGGGTGGGAAGACTGAGGAAAAGTGGGAAGAGGAGGGAGAGAACACCAGACCAACCAAACAAGAGATACACGATGCGTGGACAGACGCAGAGGGAATCGCGACAAGGATCCGCATAGCGAGATCACAGCACCCAACGAAAAGCGATCGTCGAGTCTTGGCTCAAACCCTTGCGATCCAACCAGTCCGCGATATCCTATCTTTTCTCCTCTCGGCCACTATCTGCAAAGCTCTGGAGCCCGACCTCTGGCACTCTGTCCTCGACCTGGCAGAGGAAAAAGAACCCTACATCTCGCGCCAATCCCTCGAGATGCACATCCTCAGCTACCAGCACCTTCTCTCAACCATGCCCACCACCCTCCTCACCCACATCACAGCCGACACTTTGAAGACAGTCGCGCAGAAGAGCTCCCACAACGTCTTCAATATCTGGTCGCAGGACCTGAATGATGGCACTACAGGCGGCAGCGAATGTTTGGGGTACGCGCTCTGGCCATGCGCCAGTTATTTCAACCACAGCTGCGCTCCTAATGTGCGTAAGAAGCGGGAGGGTAGGGTGTGGCGGTTTTGGGCTGATGAGGAGATCGAAGAGGGCGAGGAGCTTTGTATCACTTATCTTGGTGGAGATGAGAAGAGTATGTGTAGGGAAGAGAGAATGGAGAAACTGCAGAAGAATTGGGGGTTCGAGTGTGCTTGTGCGCGGTGTAGGACGTGAAAGTTATGTCTGTACTGTTTTTTCGTGTTGGATGGATGGACATGCACGATCGGATGGCCATCTTGTACGCCCATTCATATATATCAAGAAATCAAATCGAAATAGAAATCGAGTGGAAATGATGAGAGAAAAGTGAACACATGGCCGGAGCGGGAAAAGCCAGCACTATAGAGGATATATGGTCAAATAAGCCACCAGGATGAGGCTCGCTTGATATTTCGAGATCAAGTTCCATGTGCTCGTTGACGGATAACTTGGACCATTTTAATTAGATCTTGGATGTTCCGAGGAAGTCTACAGTCTATCAAACGACCGGTCGTGTATGCGTGCTCGAAATCTGCCATGAAAAGTGCGTATGGTAGGGTATGTGATGATTTCAACGGAACTGTGATAATATGACCTAGGACACGTCGACTTGTTCAAGCGATAATACCTTGAAGATGAAGCATAAATGGGAAGTCAGGCTTGCGCAGTAGCGTGCCAAGCTTTAGCGTTTACCTTAGCCTGATCCACCGGCTTACTGTACTTGTACAATGGTGTGAGCTTCAAGTCATGATTGCAGAGCTCCGACGGCCACCGTCCCATTATCAACACGCGGGCTATGAACCGGACATGTGCACCGTGCGGGATCGTTTGACTTATGAGAGTTTTAATTATGCGCGTTATACACGCCAAGCATGGGAATTCCGATTCCCCGATGGTACACTATTGGTCGACCAGACCGAGTCATTGCCCCACAGGGTCCGTCGTACAAGTATCTACTATACGAGGACTTAGCATGAACCTTGAGCAATCTTTCCTTTCGCTGAACCACCTTCCATATGCAGGCATGCTATCCAAAACCCGGCCAGCTTTCAAATAATACCAATGGTCTAATCTTGCTGAGAAAGCAAAACGTTTCTTGTTCCCGCCAGAGGATTAGCCCGCCATCGACCTGTTCTCGCGGTTGTGAATGTTCACATCTTGTGATAAAGTCATTTAGGTCGGTTTTGCTATATATAGGCTTCCTAGGTCTACTCGTTACGGCAATCTCAACGACTAGGAATCCTTCGAATCAGACTTTCGGAGTACCTTGCAGACAAGCTCCATGGACGTCTGATCACTGTTCATCTTCAACTTTCAAACGCAGCAACATTAGCTAAGGTACTACCTCAAGATATCAATAAGAAGTCGACTCGCCCAGCCGTTGTGCGGCAGCGTGGCAACATGCATTATACTTGTACCTGAACTTCTTTCCGCCCTTCCCGCTACGATCCACAGCTCTGAGGCTCCCTCGGCTCTACTATAGGCTTAGAGCGCCTTTAAGCGCTCAGATGCAGGATCCGATGAAAGCTTTTCCCCATGCCAGGCCTGAACGGTCTTGATCTTTTCGTTTCACGGCGGTACATCATTATAAGTGGAAAACTTCATGATCGAAAGCTTCACCATCGGAGGGAAGGCGGATTGCCTTTTGTCTTGTCCACTACGATCCACTATTGACTACCCACAGATTCACGGCTTTCAGACTTGACATTGCGACTCGAGCCTTGCGGTGTGACAAGAGCCAAGGACGTTGTGTCCCGCTAGGTCGCTCCGCATTTCCATTATCCTACCTTAGTGTCCACATTGCATCCTCTCCGCATATAAGTCAGACGTACCCAACCAGAAAACTGTTGTCTTTTATGCAGGAGACTCGTATTCTTTTCTGTATTGACACATGTCTAGCCGAATCATACATTCATAAACATGGGAAAGGCAGCCGTACTAGGGGATGATATGACTGCTCTGCTTCTGCCTGGACCATGGTACAAGCACAGACATCTCCTCAAGCTCAATCTTTGTATCCTCTTACTTACCTTGCTTTGTACGTACAATCTAATTACATCATACTTGCTCTCCTTGTTAATGCTCACAGCATCCTCCAATGGCTACGATGGATCTCTTATGAATGGTCTACAAGCGCTGCATCAATGGACTCGCTTCATGGAAGAGCCATCTGGTGCATGGCTTGGTCTCATCAATGGAATCTACTCCCTCGGCGCCCTAGTCTCTTTTCCAATGGCTGCACTGGTCAGCAACAAGTATGGCCGCAAGTGTGGTGTGTACATTGGTTACGCATTCCTTGTCCTTGGCGTAGCTCTACAGACAGCAGCATCAACAGACGTCGAATTCGTAATCTCTCGTCTTTCCCTTGGCTGTGCCTCGGCTTGGTATGGCAGCTGTACTCCTTTACTCATCAATGAGATCGCGTATCCACCCCACCGTGGCATAGCCAGCGCACTCTTCATGTGTGGCTGGTATGTTGGCGGCACACTCTCTGCTTGGATCGTCTTTGGCACTCGCGACATAGGTGGCGACTGGGCCTGGAGAATACCATCACTTTTGCAGATCTTGCTACCACTGCTGGCCCTCCCAGGCCTCCTGTTGACCCCGCAAAGTCCGAGGTGGCTGATCTCGGTCAATCGCAACGAAGAAGCTAAAAAGGTCTTGACGGCGGCTCATGCTGGTGGTGAGGTGAACTCCCCGCTCGTTGACTTTGAGATGATCGAGATTTCAACAACCATCAACGCTGAGAAGGAATCTTGTGCACCCGCATCTTACGCGTCGATGTTGCAGACACCAGGCAACCGCAGACGGTTGTCCATAACGATCACTTTGGGATTCTCGTCCCAATGGGCTGGAAACGGAACCATCTCCTACTACCTTACTCTTGTCCTTGATACTGTGGGCATCACGCGGGTGACCGACCAAACAGCGATCTCGGCTTGTCTTCAAATGTGGAATTTACTCTGGGCTGTTGCAGCAGCTTTCTGCGTGGATAGATGCGGACGTCGGCCCTTATTTCTTGCGTCTACCACAGTCATGTTGGTAAGCTACGTGGTAGTGACTGGTCTCTCTGCTTCTTTTGCAGCCTCGGCCGATGCTGCAGTCGGTTCAGCAGTGATTCCGTTCCTCTTCATATTTTTTGCTGGATACGACATCGCAATGTAAGTTTGTTCATCGTTCTAGATCTTGGAAGACTTCTTATTAACACGTGCTAGGACACCCTTCTTGGTTGCATACCCTTGCGAGATCTGGCCATATACTCTACGATCACGTGGACTGACCGTGGCATGGCTGTCGGCCAGTCTTGCAATCCTTTTCAACACCTTTATCAATCCTATCGCTTTGGACAGCATCGGCTGGAGGTACTACATCGTCTTCATTGTAGTCTTGATTTTCTTCGGGCTCACTGCCTTCTTCTTCTATCCCGAGACAAAGGGACATTCACTCGAACAAATAGCCGTCATCTTTGACGGCCCTTCGGCAGCAGTCCCATCACCTGAGGAGACGGTTGTCAGGTTACAGAGCGTGGTGGCCCGGGAAAACGAAGTGCTCGTATACCCGAAGGATTGAAACCATGAATTAAGAGAAAGTTCGAATTAAAAAGTATATTTTTGGATTTAAAAGTCAATTGCCACACATCAGATCAAGATACGTTTCAATGGC
The DNA here is from genome assembly GCA_009982845.1 of Delphinella strobiligena. Taxonomy (NCBI): domain Eukaryota; kingdom Fungi; phylum Ascomycota; class Dothideomycetes; order Dothideales; family Dothioraceae; genus Delphinella; species Delphinella strobiligena. The sequence continues at coordinate 2,036,015 of JAADKB010000009.1, forward strand.
AGTATTTCGTGAAGAGAAGTGCGTCTGTTAGGTCCGGTCTGCTTCGTATGAGCAGCTAAAAAGCAGGTCATAAGCCCGTGAGGCCGTTCTTCTCCGGCTATTGCAGCATAGGTTGACATCCAAAGCATTCGAGATGTCCAATGTGTTCTCTTGCCCATAAGCTTGAATGCACGAATCAGTCGATGGTATCGATGCCTTGTTAAAACTGCCTGCTGTTTCGCCTGCATCGTCGTTCTCAGAAGAGAACTCTAGATCCCGGACGATAAGCCTTGTATCGGTCGTCCTATTCAGGGAAGGACGGAACAGAACAAACGGCGAGAGGTTCAGCCGTGAATGGTCTGGCATTTTCAATTTTTTGTTCATCTCTCGCTTCGAAGGCTGGTTCAATGGTCAAGTGCGGGGTTTTGCCCTCCCTGCAGCAGATGACAACTACAAAGGATAAATGAAGTATTTGTTCTCCAAGCCCGTAAGATCCAGTAACGCCAGATTGACCTTTGTCCTTGTTGCGCTGCCACCCTCGTCGTTTTCCACATAGCCTTCATCTTCCAGGCCAAGGTTCATCTGTTCCACAATCCACGCAACGCGCTCCTTGTTTCGTCGCGAAAGGATGTATCTTATGGTAAGCAGGATCACTGGTATGCCAATCCACGAAACAACAATCTGAGCTATCCATGCACCGTAGTATCTGGGACCGTCCTTTTCGACCCAGATTTGAGGCGAGATGATGTTGGAAACACCGTATCCGATCATGAACATGACATGCGTGTTAGTCTCTTGGTGTACCCAGACGCCGAAGAAGTGGTCCAGCCGAGAGCGAGGATGTAGGTAATGCCAAAGGTATTACCAGCAAGCACAAGGCAAGCGGGAAGACCAAGCTTGTTGTCCCATGTTATGGCGACCATGCCTATGCCTCCAGCGACAGCCGGTATGCACCAGAATGTGCACCAGTAAGCATTGTTGTCGGGATAGCGGTGGACGAGAGATGCGCCGATTATGCAACAGACAACGGCAAAGCCACCGCCCGCGACACTAACAAGCGTACTTCCCAGATTCGAAACACCCAGAGAAACATAGAGAAGATTCTGTCGATAAGCCAAATTATTGGACAGCATCAGGGTAAACGTCTGGAGAGCAAATAGCCAAGAGACTGGATCCCGCAGTGTTTCGAGAAATTGTTCTTTCTTGAACTGCTTCTGTTCAATGGAGCTTTGGCTCGAATCATGCACACGCTTGATAGCATGGATCTTCTCCTCGAGAGAGAGGAAGTGAGCTTCGGCCGGATTGTTCGGGTAAAAGAACCAGCAATAGATCGACAAAAAGAAGGTAATGCCACCAGTGATGATCATGAAATACTTCCATGGTAAGACGGAGCCGTGGGTGAAGAGTAGGCCGTATCCAATAAAGCCAGCGGGAATGGGTGCTCCCATACAAGCAATCCAGAAGATGGGGTGTATAGAAGCTTGCCCTTCACAAGTGAAGAACATTCCCATGGTGATCTCCAATGCAGGGACAACCACATATTCTACTGCTCCAAGGAAGAACCGCAATGCGATCAATCTGCCATAGTTGAATGCCGCACAATGGAGGAAAATGATCACCGACCAGGTGAATATGGTAGCTGCGACGAATTCGCCAAAGGGCAGTCTTTGTAACAGGTAGTTCCCAGGCCACTGTGCGACGGTATATCCTACAGTATCTCAGCAAGCTTCAAACACGTCAAGATTTGATTACAAACCGACGTAGAATACAGTGTTCAGATTGTTGTAATCAGTGTTGCCAATGCCGGTTTCTTCGAATAAACCCAATATTGAAGCATATGACAATGTTGACTTATCTACCTGTAGGATTGTCAGTAGAGCCTGCCGACGAACCCCCGTGACCCCTTGTGCCTCTCCAAGCCTGGGTCGCGAGCTTTACCCGACCACCAATTGCTACTGACCTCTTTTACGCTAGCGTCCATCGTGAAGTCCATGTCAAAAGTCACTTCTGCTTGATGATCATGAAAGTCGCCCTTGACTCCATGACATCGATGGCACCTATCACCAAACATAATGTACGCGAATGATATAGCCCCGCATATCCCTCTCCTGTATGGCTCTACAAATCCCACCAACTCTCATGCAAATCTCTCAGATCAACCTGCTCGGGCAATTTGAGGTATGGAGTCATATCAGAATCCTTGTCGAGTTCCTTACCTCTCCAGCCATTCCCGAAGTAAGCAAATCGATTGCCATTCCCCTGAGATCCGCCCGTCTGATTCAATTGTGTCCACTCCCAGTCCTCCCATCTTGGGCTTCGTCGAGCAAACATCACATGTGCGGCACTTCCAGGCCAGATTCCGTGAATCCGACCGCCGGGACGTCGACCGTTTGCCCATGAGCTGCAGTTCTCACTCAAAACAGTGCGAGGGAAGAATGTGTCGGCATATTCAACAAAGTCGTCAGTCGCGGCCTTGGACGGCACAGCCGTTTTGATTCCCTGTGTAGAAATTTTGCGCAGCAAACGAGCGAGGTAGGTGATTTGGTTCTCATCATTATGAGGAATTGTACCGGACCACCCTGATGCATTCGGACCTACACGTGAGAGTTAGTGTCTGATCTGTCATAATGCTGTCTTGACACCAATTACTCACCATGAATGAATCCAAGGTTTGGAAATCCTGGAGTAGCTAGGCCGAGATAGGTATAAGGAAATCCAAAGTGGCCACCTGGGGTCCAGGCTTCTGCTAGATCTATCCCGTTGGCAATGATGGAAAACGAAGGAGCGAAGTCGACTTTCGCGCCAGTCGAGCATATGATAGCGTCGACTTCTCGATGCTGGCTATCGCTGGTCTCGATACCAGTCTCGGTTATTCTTTTGATTGGTGTTTGGATGAAGCTGACATTCTCTTTTGTCAATGCTTCTAGGTAGCCAGGTCCAGGAGTAAGTCGACGACAGTGTGGCGAGAAATCCGGGATGAGATCGCCGAGAAGCTCTGGCTTGTCCTCCAGTCTCGCTCTCATAAGCTCCGTGAACTGCTCATGGGCACTTGCGTTGGAGTCGGAGTCCTTGATGATATCACCAAATCTTCTCCCTAGCCGCAAAGATTAGCAATGATCAGATCTTCTGGCTCTGTCCCACTTACAGTACGTGTCTTCCAGTCCTTTGCGATATGCAAGATACTTCTTCGGGTCTTCAAATTCCTTCAACTACTCCTTGCTGAAATACATTGGTCCGGCTTGACGATCCCGTCCGCCTATGGATCCTGCTATCCAAGTGCGTGACCTGGCATAATGATCGACATGAGTCGCAACTTTCTGGACTTCAGGGACTAGCTGGATTCCACTTGCACCATTGCCAATAACAGCAATCCGCTTTCCAGCGGGATTGAACTCCGGGTCCCAATTGGACGAATGGCGCAAATGTCCTTTGAAGGTGTCCAGTCCAGGATAGTCAGGAAATCTCCACGAGTTGAAAAGTCCGATCGCAGTGAGAACAAAGTCGTATTTCTCCTTGTTCTCATCTCCTGTGATGAGATCTTTCTTGGTCACCTCCCATTGCGCATCTGCATCAATCCACTCTGCTTTCAATACTTTAGTGTTGAATCTTGTGTATTTATACACGTCATACTTCTTTGCAAGGTCTTGCCAGTACTGTCTGATCTCAGCACCTTGTGCAAACTCTTCCGACCATTGACTATTGGGCGCAAAGGTCGATTGATAGACGTTCGCAGGTACGTCACACCGTACACCAGGATCTTGTGTCGTGAAGTCAGCGAACGAAAGGATGTCTTCAGCTCACACCAGCTGCCTAGCTTACAGATGTTTTCCAACCATGTGCCTCCCTACCCCAAGAATTAGCTATGATCGAATCATTTAATCTGGTATCGCTTACAATGTCGCTATTCTTTTCGAAAATAGTCAGGTCGATGCCAGGCACTTTCACAGGCAAAATAATGCCTGCGGTTGTACCTGAAAGTCCTGCGCCTATAACAGCAACCTACTATTGATTAATTCAATCTATTCTCGCACAGGGTCCGCAAGATCATACACGAAGGCTTCTAAAGTCATCAATTGGATGCTCCTCAAGCTTGAAGTCGGTGGTCTTCGGCTTGGCCGTTGGAGCTTCGAATGACTTGTTTGACCAGACACGCTCCTTCACGCTATCCTTTCCTCCGTCATTTATAGTCATCTTTACGTAGACTATATTTTTTTTCTTTCTGTAAGCTGCTCATTACACAACGATGGACATGAGATCGATGTTATAAGTATGCAGAGCCAGCGACTTATTATCGGCGAGCTCCAGTGGATCACAGCGTCAAATTGCGTGCTTTCTGGGGGCGTGATGACAAGGATCCATAGGATGGCGCCATCAGCGACTTCCATGCGATGTTATTCTGCTATTGGTTTATTATAAAATACCTATCAATGGTTTTCATATGCTTCTGGGCTTTTCACTGCGCACGACATCTGTAGCGTTCAGAGCCGGCTGATTTTGCAGTGTTTGATTAATTAGCTTACGTTGCCCATGGCAATGATCGGCCTCAATCATCCGCTCTTTAGATTTTAAGTCCTCGAGAAAACTGCACAAGTCGACTTGTTCAAATCGCTTGAAAGAATTCAAGACACGTCAGATTGAAGGCTTTGGGCGAGATGCCATTACGGCCCTCGGCTACTCGGTCCGGGGGGGTGCGGGGTACAGTACGAGTAGTATAAGAACTAAGAGTACTAATAATCACATGTCGGAAATGATACTCTGAATACAGTAGATAGCAATTCGGTCAATCGGTTGCAGGAAATGGTTCATGTCGCCCTCCGAAGCGAAAAGTGGTTTTCGAGATTTGCGTTGATTAAGGTAGTATTGCACAGCTCGCGTACACGACCGAGTCTGGAAATTTTGTACTTGTATGTATATCTAGCGGTGATGAGTCGGAGATATTGACGCGGAACATATGAGAAAAAGAGATAGACCATGATGGATCCTCAAGCATTGGAAGCTGCGCGACATCGTAAGCAGGCGGGACCGCGGGACACAATTTGAAAGCGAGAGGCCTATGTATGAGATATCCTCGTTGTCCTCTGCTATAAGGAACTTTGGCTCACTCACAGATACAACCGAAGTGTTCAAAAAACTGTAGTTGTCTTGAACTTGCAATGTTATGTATTGGAAATCTAGAGTGTTATGGGGCAACATATCATACGATGAATTCGAAACGGCATTATTACCTTATAGGTTCAAATTTCGTGCTAGGCTCTAATCAAATAGAGTAGTAGGCCAAGACATCGATCGGTCTGATCGGTTAAAGTTCGGGAATTTCACAAAGTACACAACCTGGGTAGCAAAGCAGCGATCGCGTTCCCATCTTGATTCAGTTATAATCTGGTAGCGATAGTGCCGTATATTAAAAAAGCGTTGATCTCACATTGTAAACAACCACTTTCCTTTCCTTGGTCTGCGTTATAGCTCCATCCCAATCGCTTTGCTTTGAGGCCGTCGTACTATTCTATACAGTATTTGGAAGCTTATCGTTGTTTGCTTGAGGTCAAAGCTCTCTATTAGGGTCCAGACCTTAAGGCGACTCACGTTAAAAGTCTGTTCCATATATGGGTAGACAGTATCGATTTCCCTGCCCCAAACTTAACAGCGTCTGCTGTCGCTCACTCTACGTGACATTTCCCCAAGATCGACCTCTTTCAATCCACAGGAATGCGGTCCTGGCCAGGCTGCATTGGTATCATTCTGGAGAGCGAACCGGATGGCGATGGCTTCCAATTCAATGGACATGACGTTTGATGGAATGAGCATGTCTGACAAGGATCAAGTTGCAGTCAAAATGTCGCCAGCTGCCGTGGCACCGACTGTGCCGTCAGCGCATGTCAGCAGTCTCAACGACATGGCGTTGCTGGATTTCTTCGCTCGAGATCCTCGCCCGACGCTCATACTGAATCTCGATGGTCCACACATCAGCATCGCTTCTCGAAATGCGGCACTGGACAGCCATCTCCGCATTGAAAGGATAGACAACGACACATTCAATTCCTGGGCCACAACAACGCCATTCAATGACAGCTCTAGGGTATGGCAATTTGGAGGAAGATCATGGAGTAGTGTGCCGTTGCAACAGCAATGGACAGTGGTGAGCGCCTGCTGCCAGGAACATACTCTTTCACCTTATCCTACAATTTCGTCGCCTACTAGTCAAGCTTCATCGTCCCTAGGACATACTCATGCTCAATCTAGGAAGCATCTCTTACCTCAACCTCAAAGCGGTCGAGCTTATCGATCTATATCAGTGTCCGATGGGGTAGACGCCTCGGAGACGCGAGGAGGATCTGTGAGATCATCATCTTGGAAAACGATTTCCGATGATGGTGAACGGATACGGCGGGCCTATAAACCTATTGATTGGACCAGACACTATGTCCCTGCCCTTTCTCCACACATTCAACTTGTCCAGAATTTCGAATGGGAAAGAACGCCAGTTGGTAGTATCCAATCATGGTCCGACCCATTGCGTCAGCTCGTGTTGGCCATGATGAGCAATTCGGACCCACGAGTGCTCCTGTGGGGTGATGAGCGACGTATGATATACAACGAAGCCTGTTCTCTTTTGTTTGGGCTGAAACATCCCATCGCCATGGGTGCAAAAGCTGAGGATGTATGGGCCGAGTCTTGGGATGACCTCATACACGTTGTTCGAAGGGCTGAACGAGAAGGTAAATCTACAAAGATCTCGAGCATGCCGCTAACCATGGATCGACATGGTTATCCAGAAGAGACACACTGGAGTCTACAGATGATTCCCATCATCGGCCCCGATGGCCAAGTTCTTGGTGTATTTGTCGAATTTTCCGAAATCACCAACCACGTCATCGCAGAGCGACGAAGAGCGGCCGTTGTTAACATCAACAAAACCGTCTCACACGTAAACAATATGAAAGAGCTGTGTTTTGAATTTTTGGAAGAATTGGAAGCCTGTTCTGAAGATGTTCCTTTTGCTTTGATCTATACCTCACCCTTCGAAAGTGATGCCGAGTTTCAGGACACTACTGCCAATGGCGCCTCGCCACACAGCTATACACTTGGAGGCTCATTCGGTGTCTCGGTCCATAATAGAGGCATTCCAGCATCCTTCGACCTTGCGGAATGCACTTCGAACCAGAAAACCCTGGCTGGCGCCTGTACCAGAGCTTGGGAGTCTGCTGAAGAAGTTGTACTCCAGGCAAAGGATGACACATTACCGGAAGAATTGGCTGCGGCGACATTTGATCGTATACAAAGGACTGTTTGTGTACTTCCTGTGCCGGAAATAGCTGGATCGGGGCGAATTGTTGCCTTTCTAGTCGTCGCTCTCACCGCACGAAGGCCCTATGACGAAGAAGCTGCATCATATGTACACTTTCTTCGAGACATATTCATCAAATCAGCTTCTGCTATAATGTTACCAGAAGAGCAACGTAAGCAGCGACAGAAGTTTGAGGAGCTCGAAACCTCATTATCTCAACAATTGACGGCTACCACACTCGAGGCCCAGAAAATCGAGGCCAGGTTTGCCCGTATGTCGCAGACTTGCCCCGTGGGCATGTACGCCATCTCGACCACTAGCCAGACTCTCTTCTGGAATGACGCCTACTTGACTGTGACCGGTATTACCAAAGAGGAAGCTCAAGACGCTCGCGGGCAGCCGAAGGACGCCGTGCATCCGGATGACCGAGATCGAATATACGAAGCCTTCTTGACATGCATAGAAGACAAGCAACCTTTCACAGCCGAATACCGATTAGTCAAACCAAGGATCTATCTTGATCCCGCAACCGGGGAGGAAATCTGCGGCGAGACTTGGGTTCTCGCAAATGCCTCGCCAGAGGTCGATGAAGAAGGCAACGTTACACACATACAGGGTTGGTTAGTTGACATCTCTGATCGTAAGGAACACGAGAGGTTGCGCCTTAGGCGGGCCCAGATCGAGCAATCAGAAGCGAGATTCATTCGACTCGCTGAGACTGCTCCGCTAGGAATGTATCTCCTCAACGTAAGCGGAAAGCCGATCTATCTCAATGACGCCTATTGTAGGTCTTTTCTTCAGACACAAAAATCAATCAAAAAATTAACTTCTTTTTAGTTGACTTGCTCGGTTTTACCCGATCAGACTTCGAGGAGACCGAGTCCCGTGGACTGGGTTGGGCGGACAGGATAGAGGATGAAGACGAACAGCGAGTATTCGATGCTTGGACGGCTCTCATCCAGGATGGCGTGCCACTGGATCTGGAATATCGTATCAAAAAACCCTGGAAAGCGTACGACACTGCAACAGGGACTGAAATGTCAGGTCCGACGTGGCTGCAAGGCACTGCTGTTGCTGAAATGGACGAGGAGGGCAAACCTATCGCTATCCAGGGATTCGTGACCGAAATCTCAGCGAAGAAGTTTTCAGAACGTTTATTGGCAGAGCGTCTGGAGGATGCCTTGGAAACGAAACAGCAGGCTGGTAAGTCGGGAGACGAGATCCTGTATTAATTTGTAGGACATGATGAACTGATTAGCCTTGCGACAGACCGGTTTATAGACATGACGAGTCATGAGATGCGAAATCCCTTATCGGCAATTCTCCAATCTGCTGACGGCATCTTGACTTCCATAGAGAGCTCCGGACTTCCTATCCTCAATGAGGGTATGACATTGACAGACGAGGTCGTCGAGACCATCATTGAGTCTGCGCAGACTATCATATTATGTGCCCAACACCAGAAGCGCATAGTCGACGATATTCTCACGCTTTCCAAACTGGACAGCAATTTGCTGGTTATCTGCCCTGATAAGATATCTATACCAGCTCTACTTGGTAAAATGTTCAAAATGTATGAATCAGAACTCGAACGAAGCGCAGTCGTGGCAGATCTGGTCACAGAGCCGAGCTACAGTAAACTCAACATCGACGAGGTTATGCTCGATTCCAGCCGATTGCTGCAGGTTGTCATCAACCTTTTTACAAACGCGATAAAATTCACGCAATACTCTGAACATCGTCAGATCCGGGTCATCCTTGGCGCGTCTAAGGATCGCCCGACCTCTTTCGGTCCTCACGGCTATATCGCACCACGAGGTAACCGAATAGACCATACGATCTCTCCTGAATGGGGTAGTGGTGAAGAAATATATGTCCATGTAGCGGTCAAAGACAGCGGCCGGGGTTTGACAGAAGAAGAGCTCAAGCTACTCTTTCAACGCTTTCAGCAAGCCTCACCCAAGACTTACAAGCAATATGGTGGCAGCGGACTTGGCCTTTTCATCTCACGTGAACTATCCGAGCTGCAAGGTGGACAGATCGGCGTCACCAGTGAGGCTGGAAAAGGAAGCACCTTCTTTTTCTATGTCAAAACACGACGTTACGTACCTGATGCACCGGCGCTGCCAGAGATTGGAGGAGGAAGGCCGACACCACCACTCCTTGTCTCTCCTATAACCTATGGAAGGCCTGGTAGTGTGATATCGCACGATGTGTCGCAACCCGAAGTCGTTATCACGACAGCGTCGACGCCTCAGAAGAAAGCGACTACGAGCCTTAGGCGGGCATCGCTAACCACGAAAATGCAGACTGAACGACTCCATATTCTGGTGGTCGAGGACAATTTGGTCAACCAGCGCGTGATGGCACAGCAACTCAGGCGACTAGGATGTGTAGTTCATGTTGCGAATCACGGGGTTGAGGCCCTAGAGTTTCTAAGGCATACCCACTTTTGGAACCAAAGCTCACATGGGACGCAAGCAGCCGTAACCGAGCCCTTGGCGCCTTCGACAACACCTGGTGATCCTACGACACTCGTCCCGTTATCGGTGATTCTAATGGACTTGGAAATGCCAGTCTTGGGTGGCTTAGGTTGTGTGAAGCAGATTCGAGACCTGCAAAAGGCTGGTCACCTGACGTCGCATGTCCCCGTCATTGCGGTGACAGCGAATGCCAGAAGCGAACAGATTGCAGTCGCCATTGATCATGGCATGGATAGTGTTGTCACCAAGCCGTTCAGGATTCCTGAGCTACTGCCGCAAATGCACAGCTTGGTAGCCAGAGTGAACGCCGAACCAATCGACTGAGGAGCATACCAGGCTTGTACGTACGTACGTACCATGCCGGATCTGATTGCAGATCTTGATGACCATAAAAAATGATATTACGAGGAACTTATTCGAAGCCATTTTGGGTAGTCCAAAGCTTATATAGATCGGAGCAATATTAATTAATTATCAATGTCAAGTGGTCGATGATCTCTACTCAGAGGTGCTTGTGAACAGTCGTCGTCTCTGCGCGGTTGACCACGACCAAGATGAATCTATGTTGTGGAAAGGACTAAACCACTACGTCTACGTGCAATGGATAGTTGGAAACGTGCTTGATCTTGGTGCTGAGCCCGAAACAGGATATTGATCATATAGATGAGGCTGTGATGTGGAGCGCTTTGAACAGGGTCGCTCTAGAGTAAAGGCATCAGTCGGCCGGCCCCGCACCGCTATCGATCTGTGTGTGCGTGTAAGTACGAACTATGGCCTGAGCATGCATGGTCGGACTTGCAAGCTCTCATGATTGAACACGATGACAGGTGATTCGAACTCGATAGAATATGGTGAGCTGCGGCTCAACAGCAAGCCGACCGCAGCGTTGCGATGCTCCTACCTTCCGAGCAACTCAGTGACGACCAGCACGTTGGTACTCTTCATCAATGGTCTCCTATTGCCTCAGACAGGATGGGAACCAACCATGAAACTCTTGGTTCAAAAGTACCACGAGGCCAACAAGACACGGCCTGCATTACTCGCGTACGATCGCTTTGGGCAAGGAAAGTCTGATGCAGACCCAGTAGATAAAGGTAAAGAGGACGGCAGAACGCACGATCTCAACGATGTCGTACACGACTTGTACGAATTTCTCGAACAGTTCTACAAAGAGAGGGGAATAGCAAACGCTTCGTCCCAAGTCGATAGCGTGCAGCTGATATTCGTCTGCAACTCAATCGGCTGCCCTATTGCTCGCCTCTTTGCTCAAGAGCATCTAGCGACCGTGTCCGCCTTTCTCTTCCTCGACTCGATGATGACAGATACCGACTTTGTATCTTTGTTCCCAGATCCAGACGCTGCCGACTTTGACCAAGACTCGCTTCCCAGCGGCGTCACAGTGGACGATATTCGAACGGCGCGGCAAATCTATAGCCAATTCTTTCACCCTTCTGTACCCAACCGGGAAAGACTCGATCGATCAAATGTGTCGCAGCTCTTACCCTACTCTTACGCGCCCAAGTTGGCTGGTCCGAGAGGCAGGGGTCCATTGCTGACTGTCGTTGGTCACGACTGGGACTTTTTCGCGGCAGAGAACAAGGTCGGTTGTGCGACACAGGACATCATGTCAAGGGTTCTTCACTGAAATGGATACAGAAAAGCTTTGGGCTGTCAGAGGCGATATGCCGTGAATACATTAATCCGCAATGGCATCGATACAATCAGGGCCTTGCAAGATTGACTGAAGAGCAGTATAGCAGAGGACCGATCATCGCCAAGGACTGTGGTCACTTCATACAGCGGGACAGTCCCGATTTCGTCGCGACACAGATATCTCTATTGCTTCAGCGCCTGGATGACCCGAACATTTGCTTGGATCAATAAGCACAAAGCTGGTATGAGAGAACGACGGTAATGAGTGCCGGCTTGTGATCGGACGTCGCCGGTCGAAATATTGTCTTGGCGTATCACACCACCCCCCGGTCTTGGCCCGTCGAGTCACTCCACCAGACGTGATCTCGACGCTTTCGAATCCCACACGCCATCACCATCACCTTTTGTCTCACCTGCCGTCTGGTGATGTCCCATAAGCGTGAATTTCCAGTGATTCATCTGCCAGATAGGCGACAAACAACCGGACGCTATACCGAACGCTATACCGAACGCCCCGTTTGCTCCGCAATATCCTTTGTGACCATGTTCAGGTAGGCTATTGTATATATTGCCTCCATAAACTCATGTCTCCATTCCCATTCCATCATACAATATCAAGCATCATTAGCAATCAACTCCTCTCAACTACCAAATTCATCTCTACTCTGTTCGAATCCACTCCACTTCGACAAAGTTCATCTTCACATACCACGAATAACAACATAATAACATAAACCCACAACCCAAACATTTAACAACGCCTCATTGCACATACACAACACAATGCCTTCAGTAACTCCAGTCCGAGCCTTCATGCGCACCTTCCAGACTGCCTTCCGCTCAACCCACGCACCCCGCAACGCCTCGACGCTGGTCCACAAACACGACAACATGCTCTACGTGCGAAAACTCGGCCGCACAGCCGCCGTCTTCTTCCCCTTTTACGCCGTCGTTCTCGGCTGGCCTGTGAGTTTCTTCCTGTCCCTTGCTCGCAATCGTTCGAGTCTATCAGAAAATTTACTGATGTGAGATACTAGTTCCTCGTCTCAGGTTACGCAAAACATGTTGGTGTGTGACTAGCCGGTAAACCTGAATGTGAATCAGAACCTGATTCCCTGTCCGCGTCGTCCTATTTTCCGGATACGGAGAGGATCGTTCGTTGCAGTGACGGTCGTGTATTGATTGTGGATGAAGATGATCTGTGATTGGCATAGATGGAAATATCCATGGCGTTTTTGATTTGCATATACAGGGGTTGAAAGCCGCGATATCGCGCTGGAGTTTTAGGGTCCATGTCTTGTATCTATTGTATATTGTACACAGCTGTACATAAAATCTACGATTTTCTCGATCGCTTTCGCAAATGTCCTGGTTTTTTGATGGATACTTGGGGTCGATGTTTGTGCCTCGTTGACATGTATATTTTCTTCGCGAGCATCTCGTCTGGTACGAGAAGAATATCGATTTAAATTACCCTTTCTGTCAGGGGTGAAGCACTTGGTGTACTCCCACTCAAGTCAGAGCATAAAAGAAAACCACGTCCTCACATCTGCTTATGCATCTTCTGTTCCTGCTCCAGCAAGAAACCTTTTCCTCATAGCGCCTCCTCTGCTCCATCTTCCGCTTTCCAAAGTCCTCGGAACAATTCTTCAAATCAACCGGCAGCGCAGCCGCCGCAGCAAAAGCCTCAGCATTCCCAGCCCGCGCCATAGTTTCCTTCAGAAAACGAAACTCGCGCAGCGCGACCGCGAGCCAAAACGTGCCATCCTCCCAGCATCTTTGCATGTTACTCGAGAGCGTGTCTTCGTGTCCACCACTGCTTTCTGCATCCCTGATGAAGCCGACCAGCATGCCCAAACGCTCCGAGTAGTCTGCCATGTCTTGGTCTTCCCATTCGAAGGGCTCTCTACCTATGATCCACCAGGGCGTGGCATGCGTGAAGATGGTGGGTGCGACGTAGCTGTATTCCCAGTCTATGAGTGCGACGATGTTGAAGTCGTCATCGATGAGGATATTGCCTAATCTTAGATCGTCATTGAAGAGATTGTGTTTTTGTGTGTTGCTGGATGCGGCTGACTTGTTGGTTACAGCCGTCTTGAGGACATGAATGGATGTGTAATCTGACGCTGCTTCCTCGGCCGTGTCGCTGCTCATTGGGTTTGTCGTCAGATAATGTAGGCTTTGGTCTGCCAGGGCGTCGAGAGATAGCTTTGTGCTTGCTCGAATGGTTCGCTCATCAAATCTTACTTTCTGTTTCAGTTGGCGCGTCTCGAGTAGTGAAATACCAGAAATCTTACCGTCGCTTTTGACTCCTCCCATCCTTTCAATCTCGTTGGATTTGATTGTCAATGGCCCGTGGTCGACGGACCAGATATGCTTACCCTCGTGCTCTTTCATGGTCAAGGAACCAATCTTGTCGAAATCATGCAGGCTGAGCTGCAATAGAATGCTTGCGATCTGACGATATATCTTGTTTAATGTCGCCTCGGTGACTTCGCTCTTGATCTTGTTCGTATTGTCAAGGATCACTTCGTTCAGCGACTCTCTGCACGAATTCCATGATAATATAAGGGCCGAGCCAGGCAAGCTCACCTACTGCGACGCCACAAGCTATCGCTCTTGGTACAGGTATTGTTGTATGCTGAGCAACGAAACGCATAATGGCAAACTCGTTGTAGATTTTTCAGCGCGCTTCATTGCACAACCTGGCTTGGGGAACCGGAGCATCCATTCTTGATGGTCATTATCGAATCGAATTTTGATGCAGTAGTTGAAGGCTCCATGTATTTGCTGTATCAATTTGCAAGCTTGTCCATCGCGGCGGTGAGAAACCATCTGCTCGATCTTTGATCGGTCCCCATTAACAACGAAGTTTGCAGTTCTGGTCAGCCATTCCTGCTCGATAGAGTCGTTGACGTTCCGAAAGTGTATGTTTGCACGCATCTTGAGCCTTCTTCGAGTTGCCACTTGCTTTGCGAAACACAAGCTTACAGGAATGGGAACTGTGTTCTGAGCGTTCGCACAGCCGATCCCAAAACCTGTGTCTATCATGCGATTGTGACTATGGACTCCATCGGAATGAGCGGGAGGTCGTTTGAAGCTTGGCAGTGAAGTGAATATGCATGTCGGAGCAAAAGAGGGTAGAATGGTGATTGAGATTAGCCCGCATGAAGCGCTTATTAGGCCAATCACAAACTAGACCAATCCAACTCGGGGTCCAAGAGGGATCCCAATTCCCAAACCCACAGATGCACTTGACAAGGCGTAAAAAGAGCAAAATGCAGCCCTTGAAGCAGAGTTGAAGAAGGGCAGAAGCTTCGAAGGAGAAGCGCAACCGATAGATATATGCCGATGCTAGAGTGCGTGCGTATCATACTGAGGAAGGTGCTGAAATTTGCTTGAGCGAGGAACAGAGCAAGAAAGAAAAGCTCAATAATCGTCCTCTACTCATGGGGCCTGTTTCTCCTGATATGGGTTTCCATGCGTCTAACGCAAATGCGCTTAATTAACACGCTGGGGCGCGTGTTGCTCAAAGGAGGGCAACAGTTGCTGAATCGGTCGCAGTCTGCAGTAGTAACAACGATCGTAGCAACACATGTGTCAGCCGGTGATGCGGCTCAGGCGTTCAAGTAGTCAAGACATTTAGACACCATTTCGAGAACAAGAGCAGCCAGTGCAATATCAAGAACCACACACATGCTTCAACGATATTCCCAATGCTCAAGAATCCATAAAAGGGCTTTCTGTCCAATAGGGACCGGTGGCCTTCCTGATGTGCTTTCCTTTGGGCTTGAGTAATTTCAAGTCCTATCGTCGGATACTGACAGGTAGCGCAAGCCTTCGTACAATGGATTTACTCCATGTCCCGCAGAAACTGTCAGTCCATGGAAACATCTTCAGAACTTGCTCGAGCTGTGCCTGATCCTGGATCTGCAGACTTGACATTACCCGACTGATGGCTTGAAGGAAGGGAAGGGATGAGTCAAGATAGCCATCAGCTTCAACCTCCGTATTTGCCGTCATCACAAACCCGATCAGGAAAACCCACAGTAGCGACTCACGACTGGCTCCTGTCCTCTCCCAGCCGTGCTCAAGGTCTCCGCTCCCAAGATTGAGGCATCGTTGCAGCTTGGATCGAACATTGTTGCTCAGACGCTTCATATATTCTGAATGGGATATCCAGGGGATGATATGAGCTGGGTCATGCATCCAGGCGAAATATTCGATGCAAAGTATGATGGCTATTCGTGGTTTGACAGTATGACTGTTGGTATTGTCGCAAACTTCTTCCCATGCATCAGCTGCGAGACCGCGTAGGTGGCGGGCGGTTCGTAAACAATTCAAGAGCACAGAAAAACTGCCATCGACTTCTTTGCCGTAATCAGCATCGAATTTCAAGAAGTGCCAATGAAGACCGGCCATGGCTTCCTCTGCCGCTGCGCAACGAAAGTCTCTTGGGAAATGTGCTAAAGAGGTCCGAATTCGTTGCCTTACAACACTGGCTAATCTCTCAGATGTCTGTAGACGTAGATGCGGATCTTCAAATTCCAGTAAAGGACGGGTCCAGCTTGCTGCCGCCAGCTTGACGTCCATGAGAGTCGCATTTACCAAAACGAACGGGCCAACTTTCGCACGGTCTTGTGTGATTAGGATAGAAACAGCTTGCAAGTGTGTTCGAGCGATTTCAAAATCCCCTTCAACAATGGCAAATCGAATTTGATATGCGACTAGCAAGATCAATGTGTTAGGATTGTCTTTGGTAGTGGCTTAGTGCAGAGTCAGTGGTGTACATATAAATGCTGCGGACATGAGCGACCAACTGACTGGATATACGCTTCCTCAAAGCTTGCAGAGCTTGTCCTCGGAGAAACAAATATCTCCTGCTATCCGTCGACCTTGTGAAGACCATACGATTTCTTTCAGCCTGAGAGAGAACTGTGAAGAATAGTGCCGTATCTTGCGTCGAAGAATGCCATATGTTTTGGGCCCACTGAACATTGGATTTGTGAACCCATGATGTATCCTTCATATCGCCCTCGTAGAGGCATGAAAACCACTCTATCAGATCATCTGGAATTTGTTTGACTGGTAAGCAATCAAAGGGATCTGCACGATGTGCTCCAGGAGATGAGGTAGTATGGACTGAAGGAGCATTTTGCGACCACGACAAACGTGCTACCGGGGGCTGCGGTGATATCGAACGGGCAGTCCTTGTTAAAGAGTCCGTTATAACAAGTCGAGAGCTTACAGAATATAAATCGTTAACCTCAGAGGACTCAGAAGATTCGTTGCCAGGTTTCGCTCTGACGCGTTTCGTGTTCGCGGTATGTTTGGTGGCGGCAGCGCTTGCTTGCTTTCTATAGTAATCAAGCATTACATGCTTCTTGATATTGGCGAGGTGTTGCTTGTCTTTACTTGGCTTGCCAGAACACAGCACGAACTGATACTCCTGGGTCTCATTTGTCGAAGACATGTTCTCTTGTTGGTGATACTATAATAGCCGAAAACAGGTGGGTCGCCAGGCCTTGGTCAGTAGATCGTCCTAGAAGAACTCCTCGGGAGGTCTTATAGGGAGCGAGGCCAGTCTGACATAGGCGATCATGATGTATTTCAAGTCAGCGTCATTTCATACAAAGAACCGCCTGTGAACTCCATATGCATGCATGATGAGTGTATCACTAGCGGGACCATTTTCTCAAACGGTATTCGGTCATCGTTGCCTGTCAGGCAGTACCGCACATCTGAATTCAAGCCATTCAGATACAGTGTACGATGCACCTGAAATGTGAGATAAGCATTATTATTGTAGGATACTGATTGAAGTAAGGGCATGGTAGCCGGGGCGTCCGAGGACAGAACATGTGGGGGATCGGACAAGGGAGGCTCCCGTGGCTTAGCGCAAAGGATTCGGCGACGCCGAGAGCTTCTGAGGCATCTATCTCCAGCTGGTGTACCCGCGTTGACGCAGTTGCATGCAAGACCGGTAGTGACAGATGTAGGAACTTGCGTCGAACATTCGTGGTATTGGAGTCGCGAGAAGATGTTCGCTTGATGAGAACTAGGGCAGTATTGGCGACTTTAAGAAGTGTCGTGACAGCGACAGCAAGGTTACGAAAGACCCATGCTGATCAACCGACGACTTTGAGTTGATGCGATATAAGGCACAAACAAGCACCTTGAACGCCCACCTTCGGATCGTAGATCTCCAGTTACAGGGTTCAGGAGCGCATATGAAGGGATTCGATGAGAAAACAGGCTTTCGCAAGATCTTGTAGCCACAGCATCATCAAACGAGTATGCGGGGTGGACAACATCCGGCAGTGTCCTCAAGACTTCAACACGACTAATAAGTCATGTGCCAGTTGCATGGATGGTGCCGTAAGATGCTAATAGCCAACCGTCGGGTGAAAGCGACGCTATCATACTGTGAAATGCATTCGACCAAGTGCGCAAACATTTTTCAGCCGTCGAAGATGCATAGTGCACCAGGGGAGGTACGAGTAGATACCTCAAGGTGGAGTGCTTTTGGATACTGACGTGCCTGAGGTGGCTTTTGATCGGTGCCAAGACTGTCGGCGATCAGATTGTCCAGCTCCGTCATTGCACTCAAGTATTTTGCAGCGGTCCATCATCAGTGGTATTTGTACCGCAGATAGACGACAGCAAGATGGCATTTCGCAAACGCAATATAGGCATTCAGCGCACGCCTCAGGCATCGACAGCTGCAAGCGCCTTCGAAGATGGCAGAACCGCAGGTGTAAATGAGGTGATTGAGTCAATACCGGGGATTCGACCATCGCCCTTGACAGGACAAGCTACTACATCGACGGGCGCATACTCGCTTGATAGTGTACTGGGAGGACATGCTGGACTTGCACTTGGATCATCGGTGCTTGTCGAGGAGAGTGGAACGACTGACTTTGGCGGTGCTCTATTGCGATATTATGCTGCAGAGGGCATTGTCCAAGGACACACAGTCCATGTTGTCGGAGTGGGAGAGCAGTGGGTGAAAGATCTGCCAGGCCTTGTTGGTGCGGCCGATGGGGCGGCTGAGGCAGCAGCGCAAAAAAAGATCAAGGCAGCCGCGGCCGATGAAGAGAAGATGAAGATTGCATGGAGATATGAGCGGCTGGGCCAGGTTGATGGCGACAGACCAGGTAGAGGTGCGTTCGTTGCGCCGTGTCCTTGTCCTTGTTCATGTTTTCCATGTTTATATAGACATTTCAATCAATCAATTCTGACTGCTACATTCTCGCAGTCGTCCCCGATCGAGCACCTCCAAGCGCGTCTCAGGACGCTTTATCGTCACAATCAGCCAGCAGCACATTTTGTCACACATTTGATCTGGCAAAGCGACTGGTCATACCAGCAACAGCCTCGGTCAATCACATTCCCATCTCGCCAAATCCTTCACCGTCTGTGTCGCCCTTTGACAGTATCCTTCGATCACTATCACAATCACTCGCCGCCAGCCCGACTAACAGCATCCATCGGCTTGTAATGGCGACCATCCTCAGCCCAGCTTTATATCCACCACATTCGAGCCAGCCTCAGCATTTCCTCGGCTTTCTTCACTCGCTGCGTTCTCTTCTCCGGCAACACTCTGGCCGTCTGACAGCAATGCTTACACTCCCCTTGTCCTTGTATAACCGGCATACAGCTCTTGTGCGATGGGCCGAAAGCCTGTCAGACGGTGTGCTGGAGGTGACACCCTTCCCGCATCTCATGGATGCAAGCAATACCTTGGCCGAATCAGGAGGGGCCAAAAGTGGGTTGGATGAGCAGCCGCAGGGCATGTTTAAGATACACAAACTGCCTGTATTGACGGATCGAGGTGGCGGAGTACGTGAGGGTGATGATCTGGCCTTTACTGTGAGTAGGAGAAGGTTTGTCATAAAGCCATTCTCCCTGCCACCAGCAGAGGGAGACACCGAGGCACAGCAAGCCGGTGGTGCAAAGCCGAATGGAGAAGCAGCGCTGGGTAAGGCGACCAAGGTTGACATTGAGTTTTGATACTTTTGATACTTTTGATACTTTTGATACCACAAAGATATCGACTCCAAGTACACCATGTCATAGATACCAGTCGTTCCCACTGTTCAGCCGTCATAATCATCCTCGTCGTCTTGCTCATCCCACGTCTTGGCCATGACATTTTCCATTTCAATCTGCTCAGAACCTGCTAGACCCATGTCAAAGCCCATACCACGCGCATAACTTCTCCCATACGCGCCGCGTCGAGGGTCCAATGATGCGCCAGCCTGACGTGGATTGAAGGAAGCGCCCGCTATGCTCACGCGGACACTGTCACCAGGACATGAGGAGAGGATAAGAAAGGCCATGAACAAGACCAGAGGTAGCACAATCAGCAGTATCAAAATGATAAAGATGTTCATATTGAATTGTGATGAAAATGATGGAAATATTGCATTATTTTGAATTCATAACGGAAGGTATTCACAGATTGTTCAGCGCGGTTCATGCAGGTACAACAAGATTCAAGGGCAAAGACAAACGTCACAAACTGGACCCCTTTTTGACCCCACACCAGAAATAACGGAAAATTGGACCAACTGGAAGGTCGGATTGTCAACGGTTATACATGATGGGTTGAATCAACATTCCAAAGGGGTCCTCTGGATCACTGACAAGTTATTCGCATATCAACACAACAGTAAGTGGGGATTTCATCTTCTTCGCGATGCGTTCCAATGATTAAAACTTCATTTTATTCAATCTTTCAATCCCCCGAAAGCTCCGCCGGCTTCTTGACGATACAAAATGCTATGCTCTTTATGATCTTCTTTTTGCATCAGAACCCCTGCTCCTACTCCAGCGCATTGTTGATACCAAGCCACTGACTTTAGAAATAAAGCTGCCCAACAGTCTCTACCCTACTTTTGTCAAAGTAAATCTCCATCCACCACTTCTACTTGTCAAGAAAAATGGCCGACAGCAACACCCCTCTGGGCGATATTGAGGAGCCATTCCCCATCTTCCTCGTGGCCAAGCGTTATGTGCTGTATGATATCAATACAATCAGTTATATACGTCGCAAGTACCACGTCACCGGTGTCCTCATCGGTGGCCTTCCTCAAGCACCACAGCAGAATGTCTTCCTCGGTATTCCTCTGGAGCTGATGCCGGAAGAAGCTCGTCTGCTTGTGGAAAAGGGAGTGGCCTTTATTGTGGATGATGTGGCCGAGCACAAGAACGCCTTTATCGAGCACAACCTCAGCGCCGATGAGAAAAAGGCTTTCCTTAAAAACATCAGGAAACAGGGTGTGGATGCGACAAAGGTGCAACAAAAAGGCGCAATTGACAGGAAAAAGGATGCGCTGAAGAATATTGCCGAGAAGCAGGGCCAAAGTGTGGGAGATTGGAATGACATCCCCGACGACATGTTTGCGGGTCCGAGGAAAGCAAAGACCAAAAAGGCACCCAGAGGACAACCCGGTGCTTCACAACCGTCATCTGGGACGAGTACACCAATCTCTCATGGTCCGCCTCCTCCACCTTCCTCTTCCTCTATCACTGTCAACGGCGACGATGAGGCTCTCTTTGGCTCCTCTACTAATTCTGTTCCCACTCCTTCAATGCCCTCGCCAGCGCCCACAAACCGATTGGAAAACGACCTTGACACACTTAAAATCACCCCGACCACGTCGCATCCGCCATTGCGATCACAGCCGCCACAGACTGCCAACGCCCTACCCTTGCCTGAAGTCGCGCAGTCCTATCCACTTTTCAAGCACATGCACCAAAAGGACTACTTTCTCGCTCCAGGTCTGAGGTTCGGATGTCAATACATGGCCTACCCTGGCGATCCTTTGAGATTCCACAGCCATTTCTTGTGCAACGGCATGGACTGGGATCAGGAGTTTGACTTGCTAGATATTGTTGGTGGTGGTCGTTTGGGCACTGGTGTCAAAAAGGGATTTTTGATTGGTGGCGAAGAAAAGAAGGATCTTGATACCGAGAATGAAGATGGTGTGAGGACATTTTGCATTGAATGGGGTGGCATGTGATGCTTGAAACAGAACTAGTATGCTATTTCGAAAACTTTCTATTTTGTCTCTCAAATATACCGAGGGGCGAACAACACTTTGTTCGGTGCACAATGTCTTCATCACTTGCAGAGTCAGCAACACCACGTCTCATTCGCAGTGTCATTGCATAAGGCAGTTACTGCGGCAGAATGTTTTACAATGTGAAAGACATTTTCTGCCTTGATTCTGAATGATTCAACACTCCAGATCTTCCGCCATCTATCTTTCCTCAACCCCCGTGATAAGCTCGCTGGTTCCTCGACTCTTGAAAGGAGGTCGCCCTTATCTTCACAGCGCAGTCATGAGCTGTATTGAGAGCCCCGCTGTTCTTGGTCTCATCACCATCATCATCATAATCATCACCATCATCATCATAATCATAACCATCATGCTTTTCCTCTCACCTCTAGTAGTGACAACCGGACTGGCGCTCGTGTGTTTGCCACTGCACTGTTCATCATGCTACTCTTGCTGTTCTTGTTACTCTTGTTTTATCGGGATTACACCCCTCCTGTCAAGCATCCCAATGGGGTCAAGAATGGCAAGCACCAACGTCAACACTTTGCGAAGCCTGGCCTTCGCCAATGCATCATCTGTTACGATGATCACCCGATTACTGATCTTCCAAATCCCTTCTCCTCCAGCCGTCACCATCACGAAACCAAAATCTGTGAGAGTTGCATCTTCGCAGGGTTGAGAGTCGAGATTGAAACAAAGACTCGGGATAGCATTACCTGTCCATATCCTGATTGTAAGAAACACCTGAAATACGACGAAATCGAGGCTGCTCTATTTTAGGATGAGAAGCTCTTTGAAAGGCGCGAGCTTGATGTCTTTGCTCTGCCAATGATCTGAATCTTCAACCACTCGTTGACAAGACGTTCGATGATATCACTTACCTTGATGAAGGTTTGACCTCGCTGTCGCTCGCGCCTTCCTCAACCAAGACAAGGACTTCTTGAGCTGTTTCAACCCGGCCTGCAAATCAGGTCAATTCCACGTTGGTAGCCCAGAGCAGCCCATCTTCGAATGTAACTCATGTGGCCATCACCACTGCGTCGTGTGCCAGGCCAATTGGCATCAGGGCCAGACTTGTCACTAGTACCGAACAACTAAGGCCAAGAAGGATAAGCGAAATGAGGCCAAATCGAAGAAAGCTGTCCAGCGCGTGTCCAAGCCATGTCCCAGTTGCAAAATGCCTATTGAGAAGAATGGTGGGTGTAACCACATGACGTGCCAGCGCTGCCGTCGTGAATTCTGCTGGACATGTCTGGCCTACAGGGGTTGGATTCGAACTTGTCTGCATGTATCAACACGACTGGGCAAAGGCTATCTCATGCTGACGATGTTATAGCTGCCCATGAGCAAATTCCTGCTGGATGTGATCTTGGTCGCTTGTGAGGATGTGAAGGTCAAGTAGCGGATGTCGTCGATTTAGTGTGAGCCAAGCTTGCGACGCCCGCGTGCCCAGCGTTGAACATTTCTCATCGTCGCTATATACAACATCCGTGTGCCCCTGGTTCAGACAGACTCGTCAACGATCTACAATGGCATACAGGGGAGATGCTGGACGAGCGCATGTCGCTCCGTGTGCATGGGCCCAAATGGGAACTGTTTCGCCCTGTTCTTACATACCCGGCCATAGCCGCATCCTACTGGTCCACTTTATAAGTCTCCAAACACCATTGGCGTGGGGCATTACGTGCTGCTCTAGGACTTTGTTGTATATTGCTAGCTGCGCAACAGGTAACTACCCGCCGGACTTGTGGGCTCGAACATGTCGCATTTTTCTTGAGGCATAACGTGCTTGCTATCCTCAACGAAGTCGTCATGCCATGACAAATATACTATTAATGTATGGTTTCTTGTTCGCCATAGTGTATGCTTTTAGGAGACCGTCTAGACCGAACCAGCACTGAATCCGTTCGAAATTTGAGATTGTTCTCGACGTTGAGTGATCATGGCTGCTAACCAATTCATGCGACTTTATCGGTCGTGTCTCTTCCAGATGATCATTGTTGGGCTTGTCGGCTTCTGTGAGCCTGGTATATGGACTGCTCTTAACAATCTCGGGGCTGGAGGTCAAGCTAAAGTATGTTGAGCTTGTCAATCTGTACTTCGCAGCATGACTGCTTACACCTTGGATAGCCCTTTCTCAACAATGCCGCCAATGCTTTGACTTATGGCCTCATGTCGATAGGCTGTGCTCTCTCAGGAGGCGTCTCGAACAAGTTCACGGCTAAGTGGACGCTGGTCGTTGGAGCCGCATTCTACACACCCTATGCAGCTGGCCTGTACTGCAATAATCGTTTCGGCAATGAATGGTTTATGCTTCTCGGAGCAGCCCTCTGTGGGATAGGAGCGTCGTTATTGTGGGCAAGTGAGGCAGCCATTGCTGTTGGATATCCGGAGAAGGCCAAAAGAGGACGGTACGCTTTCTGTTCCTGTGGTTCTTCATTCACCATGGCATGACTAAATATCCATCATAGGTACGTGGCAGTCTGGATGGGCATTCGCCAACTTGGACCCCTCGTCGGTGGCTGTATATCGCTCGCTCTCAATGTCAACACGAAACACACTGGCAAAGTCAGCTATGACACTTATCTTGGACTTATCGCCATCTCGTGTCTCGGAGCCCCTTTTGCGCTGATGTTGTCGCAACCACAGGATGTTATTAGAAGCGATGGGACAGCAGTACCATATATGCGCAAGACGAACCTGTCAATCGAAGCTCGCGGTATCTGGAAATTGATGAAGAGTCCACAGCTCTACCTGCTCTACCCAATCTTCCTAGCCGGCCAATTCGGCGTCACTTACCAAGGAAACTACCTCACGAGTACGACTTTATGTGATTCCTAATAGGAAAGTCACGCTGACCAAAATCTATAGCAAACTTCACTGTTCGCTCAAGAGCCCTGGCTTCGTTCCTCACCGCCATCGTCGGATTCGCAGGCAACATGATCACAGGTGCGATCCTCGACACGAAGTTCTCCTCATCCGCAAAATCAAAAGCAACATATCTCGGCATCCTCGTTGTCGTGACCGCATCCTGGATCTGGAACGCCGTTGTCGAGGTCAAGCTATCCGCCCTCTCCTCACCACCGAACTTCGATCTGGGCGACGGTGCATTCTTCAACTCCGCATTCGCCGTGTACATGATGTTCAAATTCTTTTACGAAGCCATGCAGACGTATCTCTACTGGCTTTTGGGTGCCAAAAAGGGAACGCAGGAGAATGGAGAGGTGGCGAGAATGACGGGTATCATGAGATCGTGGGAGAGCATCGGTAGCGCCATCGCGTATGGTGTTGGTGCGACTAATGTGTCCAATCAGAATCAGATGATTATCGCGTTTGCGCTGTGGGTGGTCACTATTCCGTTCACGATTATGGTCGTGTTTGGGCGGTGGAGCTTGACTGATGAGGATGAGGTGGATGGTGAGGTGAGTGGGAGCGATGAGGAGGTTACTGTGGTTGAGGATGGCGGTGTAAAGGATAAGGCTAGTGGATGATGCGACGTATAGTAGACTTGAGCATATGATAAGGTAGACAAAAGTCGGTTCAATAAACCTTGGCACTTTGTGTGAAAACTCAATACACTTGCGTACGATCTCCAAAGACTCAATGTTGCGATAGCATCGGAGGCGTAGTTCTGTAGGACATGCTGTTGGAGATTCATGCATCACATTTGGCGAGACGAAAGAGCTCCTCGAGGATGTCGTTTTGCCGCGCATCAGTACTTGGCAACCCCAGCTCAGAGCATGCGGGCTATGAACCGGATATGCTCAAGATTTCTAGCGGACATGTGCACCGTACGAGTGCGTTTGACTCATAAGACTTTTTATTATGCGCGTTATATACGCCAAGCACGGGGAGTCCGACCCTCCGATCACAGAACTTCTTTCCAGCTTTTCACTGCGAACAGAATAGAGACATTTTTAAGCTCCACTTGGGGGTTGGGGGGGCAATTCTGAATGTTATGCTCCATTTCGTCATGAGAATTCTGGTAGATTTGATACACCTTAAACATCAGAATTTTTTTTTGAGAATTCTTATTCGTTGTTCTGTCTGACTCGAGTTGAGATTCCAAAGCTGAAAATATGAATATTTATGCATACGCACGGTGCACATGTCCGTTAGAAATCCTGTCGATGTCCGGTTCATAGGCCGCATGTGGAAATACATCCGGCGTCTGCACGTGCGGGGGAACCCCGACTTCCCCAGGAGGACACGCTTGTTTCAAACAGGATTGTATCGTTGATATTGCTTACCATGGCCAAACGAGGCCACTGAGGATATGGTCGCCATGCAATATACCTGTCCCGGTCGATCGTGAAGGGTCGGTCCGCATCGGGGAAGCGCCACTTGACTTGACCTCCGCTCAACTCTATCTTTCCATATCTGCGGTAAGACTACGACAGTTGGTGGTTTTCTTTCATTGCCAAGAGAGGGGAAGTGTCTTTATCGAGGCATGTCGACGAAATGTGTGCATTACCAGCGTCGACTCTCTGGCCATCATCACCTAGACGGCTGGTAAGGTAATGAGCTCGAAAACCTGATTTCGCTTGCGTTCATAGTGTGATATTTAGCACTCTTCTGGTCACGCAGTAGTCCTGGCCTAAATTCTGATCGAGATCTGAAGCCACGAAGTGGGAGTCCTGTTTCTCTCATGCAGCCAATAATCGAGGGCTGAATCCGGTTTTGATCGCTTGTCGTTTACTCGTATGTCGTTTATCGTTTGTCGTTTATCGTTCCTCGTTTATTCGCACCACGACCTTCGTGCATGCATGCATATTGACGTTGTATCTTATACATGATCGACCAATATTCTCCCTCACAAAGTCATGCGCAACACTCGCATTACGAGCATCGATTGGCTCAGGAGTAAGACATGTCCGCTTGTGATGACGGGGCAGCGGGTTCTCGATCAGAATTCATGTTTTGCGACAGTGTAAGCCGAAGCGTCACGGTACAACCTTCCATCGTTGTATGAATATAGTCCGTAGCTCATCTAACCTGCGGTGACAGCTCATGTACCTTGACGGTATAGGTAAAAGAAGTACGGCCCAACGTTCAATATCGTTCAAATATGATCCGTAGCCTTGTTATAACAGGGAATATAGTCCGGAGTCAAAGCATGGAATATAGTCCGGGGGACTGGTCAGGTCGTCACATATAAGAGACCTCGATCATGAAGATATCAGCTCCTCCAATCCTTCTCATCAACGAAGGCACTGCACTCGAAATACGACCTTTGAAAACTCCGAATTCATCATGGTATCGAACATGCAACGCAAAGTGGATGGTCAGTTCGAGCGTTTCAGAATGTCACGATGGATGACGGCTCGATACTTCCAGTACTATTGCGTTGTCAGCGGCGTCCTATGCTCCCTGCTATTCCTTCTCGGGTTCGTGGCGGCTGGATTCGTTCCACCTCCGAAGGCCCATTGGAGCGCCGAGCACATCGTCCAGCACTACCGCGACCACGAACACGGTGTCCAAGCTGGTGCCGCAATCCTGGTCTGCTCCGGCATGTTCTATCTCCCCCTGACAACGGCAATCTCGGCACAGATGCGACGCATCCCCAACCTGCCCTATGTGGTCAGCGCTCTGCAACTTGCCTCTGGCGCCGCCGGCATCTTCACTTTCATCATGCCCGGTATCATTCTCGGCGCGACAAACTACCGTCTCGATCGTCCTATCGAAATCACTTATGCCTTGAATGAACTCTTCTGGCTGACGGCTCTGATGCCATGGCCCACCTTCATGGCCCAGAATTTCGCTTTCTCCTGGGCAATCCTTTACGACTCTCGTCCCAAACCACTGTTTCCTAAATATATTTGTTTCGTCAACATCATCACGCCCATTCTGTTCATGCCGGCTATTGCTGCCCACACAGCCACAAGAGGCCCTGTTGCTTGGAGTGGTGCCTTGACGTTTTGGGTCCCTGGTTCTACCTTTTGTCTGCAGGTCGTCATCGATTCTCTCTGCCTGCTCAGGGCTATCAGAATCGAGGCTGCCGAGCTTGGGGACAGAGTCGGAGAGAAAGACGTGGATCGTTTTTCCTCTGCCGATGAAGGCCTGCAAGGTATTGAAGGGCCAAAAGCACAGGAACACGTCTAGTAATTGTTGGGATCTGGATCAGAGAAGGAGGAAAGGTAGAGTGGCAAGTCAGAGGAGTTTTGGTGCCATCACGCGGTTGGGGTTCGAAATTCCACTATGTTAAGGTCGTGAGGGTGATTCGAAACTTGACTCATCTGCAGTGAAGGCCCGAGGTCGAGACTTGGGCGCTACCGAGTGATTTAATGTATGCGACAATGATGATTTCTTAGCTATGAATACTGAGTAATCGACTTTTATGATATGGCTCTCAGAACTCGCAATTCCGTTTCTGCTGGAAACAAGACCGCTGCAGGTTTCGAGTAGGTCATGTTATTCCCAGCAAGAGCATGCTGATCCTTCCACTCTGGCCAGCTGTATATGACGATTTACATGCTATGAGTGGTAGGCCGACCAGCATGAGTGTTGGGTCATATATATTCTGAGATTGCAAGAGTTGTAACGTGAGATCAAGAAGACAGATATGGAGCCAGAGAAAACCCCGTCGATATAGCGTGCAGTCAGAAACAGTGAACGTTCGCCTTAGTACGTCTAGCATATCTGTCTTGGAGCGATTTGCAAAACCGTGTTAGATTTGTGCCCTGAATTGAGTTTGTCAGGTTGATAGTCACATAAGACATGAGCTTCCACATTTTCCTTGACATTATGACGAGCGATCCATCAGAAGGTGGAGTACATGGGTCGGGCAAGATGAAGTGCGCTTCATAATCACATGAGGGAGCATGAACCTTCCGCGGCTAACAGAGTGAAGGTTGAAAACAAGAACGCCGCGATAATCTCGATGATCGGACAATTGGGACAGAGCCAGATGCTATACACCTTGTGCGCACTGCCCCTCCATCGACATCGCAGCAAGATACTTTTGGCGATGCCCTCACCACGCACATGAAGTTATGCATCAGCCAACACGATGCTCCCCAATATTTTCCATTCGGCCTTCTTGTTGTTCATGATCGCGACTGGAGTAACAACGGCATCTTTCTGGTCTACATCGACTTCGAAGAACCGTACAAGGTCACTGGATTTCGGCTAAAGGCTTGCGATGTATCTGCCGCGTACGATACACTGAGGAATGACGATGACGGGGTTGAGCAGGTGCAAGAGTTGTACGAGATGAAATGAGCGCTGCATATCTGAAGCACAGGCATCCAGCTTCGATGTTGGCTTCTTTGGTAAAAGTCCTTACGAACACTCTTCAAGCTAGTGAGATAGGATTGCTCAAAAACTTCGCTGGCACATCGACAAACTTGCTCCGAATGTATTCTGTCATCCCCTTGCCCAAATTCCGTGCTACTAGCGGCGCCGCCTCCCAGGAAATCCCACAAGCGAAACCCAGATGTTGGGAAACTCACACCTTTCCCCCGTGATTGGCGGGCTGTAATTCTCTCCGAGCATAGCTTTCATGCAAGCGATGGTCATGTGGGAATGTAGCCATCTGTACTCTTCCATGGATCGAACGTAGATTCCCACATTACAGTTGTCTCCTTCATCACCGGAACGTGCGTGAGCGACGGCCCCTAGGGGGACTCTGTTCGTGAGGTCAAAAGTTGACAATTCGGATGGGCTTGCCGTTCCATTGCTCAGACGCTTCACAGGCGTCGAGGGACTGATGCCATGATTCTTGATGTCAATGACACGGTCAATGTATGAGAAGGAGTGTCGAGATACCTTTTTTTTTGACGGACCATGAAGTGTTTTTCATGCAACATTCTTGCTCAGGATGTGACTCATTAGCGCTTGGCTGCCCTCCCCGCATATTTCAAATACTCCACATGGCCCGGCTCACCCATTAGCTTGATCACTCATATTTCCGTTTTCCAGCAACAGAAATAGGCATATGTACTCGTATGCTTCCATCTCCATTATCTCTCATGCATTCGCTGGAAAAGTGGCTCTTTTATTCCGTCTTATGGCGAGCAGGGCTTCCACGACCCCTTCGATATCGTTAGACCTGGTCATCGATCCACCCCGATTCGCACCTGGTATCAGGAACAGTACCCCTACAATGTCTCTTACAGCAATCTTACATGCTTCGCAACCAATAACAATTTTTACCTGGCCTACAGTGTTCAATCTACATCTCGGTCAGAAGCGTACAAATTTTTCATGTCACGATCTGACTTCTGATCTGCCGTTGCAGCTGGAGCTCGCGAAAGGTCCACAGTACCCTGGATTCAGTCGAAGTAAAGATGGCCCGGATGATACTTTCTTCCAGACTCTAGAACCAGAAGTGCCAGTAACATTCAGCGCACCTTTCAAGCTTGCTCACCGCACCACCGAGGGTAGGCATAGCATTGCGACAGGACACAGATATCGATTCGCGATACGCCACGGTGAGATAGTGCGATGGTGGCGATATAGCCGGAAGGAGGATGTGATGGTCCCTCCAGGTGAGCCGGACGGTCTGAACGAGCCGAGTGGCGAGCCTATCGTTCTCACAGGCGTACTTCCAGTGAACTTTGAGGTGGAAAATTCCGATATTGCTGTGGAGCGTCATGGTTCCAGTGAAGTTCTAAGGATATAATAAACAATGGCGGCGGCAGACTTGTCACATTAGGCGCTGTACACTGATGCCCCTGGTGTCTTGTTCAACAAGCCTGAATGGGAGACTGCATTTGCAAGCCGTTGGCTGCCTCTGCAAACTGAGATAATCAATCGTCCCTGGATACGGAATCTGATATCTGCCTTTGAACCTCCATCCCTTGGCCCTTGCTAAATAAGGCCGTGTTTGTGGAATTCATGTTGGACAAACTGCACGCCAAATGTGTCATTTGATGCTACTATCGATATGATTGAGGCGGTGTTCCGCTAGCCATACTACATTGCCAAAAAAGACGATCTCCACAGTGCTGACCCAATTGCCCTGTAATACTATGCAATACTCCTTGATTATAAAAGATGACAAGGTCACCTTTTTGCCACCTGTGAGCGTATATGTTCTCGGGTTTGTATACCTTGCTCTGCAGCCTACGACATATATCGCGAACATCATCGAGATCGTCGATGACAGTCTGTTTGCCTGTGGCGGGATCTGTCGTCTTCAAAGACCATACGCAGCATCCTAAGATCTGCAGGTGTGGTCTTCCATTGCCATGATTGCGCCATACCATCTATGATCAATATGAGCTCATGAAGCCAATTGAGCGAGCTGAGGGAGCTGAGAAAATTGTTGACGCTCACCGGAAAAGAGTGCGCCTTGTCCCAAGACCAGTCTTGGAGGTCGGAGAGTTGTTTCTCTCGTCCCCTGTTTGCAATACTCATGCCATCTGATGTGGCTTTGCAGTCTCGAATCCATTCGTACGCCCGAGGTGCGTATTGCACTTCTGTGTTCATTGCAAATTCCTGCTCCTCCGCGGAAAGAAGCTCAAAATTACGCGCTCCCGAATAAACTGATCGTGGATTAGTGGTCCGCTCAATCTACGCAATCGCTACTTACATGCTGTTGCACCTGCTCCGATTGTCATGCAGCTACCATCTTGAAACTTGATTTTCTGGTCTGGAGATTCTGGATTTTCCAAAGAATGTAGAACGGTTGCACGACCAGGTAAGATGTCGTAAAGTGGAGCATCCATGTGCCATCTGTAAGGACGTGTGAAGCCAGCATTCAATTCCTCATTCGATAGTGGCTCTTCATGGAAGTCGGTGTGGTCCTGTACACGATGTCAAGCTAGGGATATCCGATGTGTTGCTATAACCATACTACATGTTTCAGTGACATCTTTTCAATCCCTTGATAGTCTGAGAATTCGCCTTGGCCAATAACGGTGACTTGAGGTGCTTGAGGTAGCCGTGCCGCACGATTCGCTGCGAGGATGTTTTTAGGATCTTTCACCGCCTCGGAACCACCAGAATGTATGTCCCAAGCCGTCTTATCGAATAATTCTCCGAGCCTAGGGAGTGTAGATGGAGAGATGCCCGCCTGATTGCGAAGGACCAGTACATTGTGTTCGTAGAGACCCCGACGGAGGATGTCTTGGTCTTGCTCGGTAAGATTGTCGAGGTCCAATATTGTCATCATGTCAGGCAGCTTTATCTCCGCACCTATCTGAGATAACTTCCGCAAAGAGGCATCAAGCGGAATGATGCGAAGTGGCTCTGTGACTGCTGGCATTTTTGCGCGGTATCTTCCACGAAGGAAGTGTCGCTGTGCAGTCCTTAGACGTCTCGAAATACGATTTATGTTTACTTCAGAAGTCAATGTTTTTAAGGAAAGCTATAGTCACTTACTAGATACCGACGCTATCGCCAAGCGCTATCGACTGCGCAGGTATGTCGGGCGATCTTGGCCGAGATAATGCACGTTCAGTTTATCGAACCGGGTCAAAGGTCTATCATTTCGCTCCTTAGCCACTTATCAGATACGTCATACGAGCTAGCTGCTCCTTAACTCGTGTATATATCGGATATCTTTCGAAATGTTTAATCATTTTCTTCAGATATCTTATGTATGGCCCGCGAGGTCAGCTTTGACGGCGATACGGACTGATAGGTTGTGGGGTTGAAATATGGCTATGGTCACTCTAGCGAGGGATCGTACGGTCTTTTGGCTAAGTGGTTACCGCCCGACAACGTCCACACTTTCGGCCGAGCTTGTCCGCACATGTTAAAAGTAGGCGCAAGGTTCCGCACTCTAGTCATCGAGTGCTAGATGAGATATATGTCGAATTCCAATGGAAAATTCATAAGGCTCGCTGTAAATGGTTTCGCTGGTCATGATGACAAGCATGACAAATTCGGGTTCCTTCTCAACGTGGCTGATCTCCAAAAAGAAGTCTGCTGTAAGTAAAGAAGATACCCACAATGCATGTCATCCATTCGGCCATCAGAGCTAGTTAAGACTGAAAAACCTTCAGTCTCGGACCAAATCCCAAGGGCATGTCTAGGGAAAGGCTTGGTAAGGACTGAAGCTAGAATTTAGCGAGACGACTGTGGCAGAGCATATCACCGATTGTTCTAGAGGACATCTAAAGAACACTGACATCGTGGACTCCTAGTATCACCAGGGGTTCGCCATACTGCTCCTCTTCAGTGAGTCAGAATCAAGTTCTAATTGAGTGATGCGGATATGAAGGCGGATAGGATCCAGTAATGTGTAGGATCAAGTCATGTAGACATCCAGCAATCTAAGCATTTCTCTAAACTTGGAATGCTTGATGGAACCATTCATCAAAATCTTCAGGATGATCCACATGTGAGAAACCGTACTGTGGATCGAGGCAAGGTTCTCGTTGCGAATGTGATCCCGGCGCATCCAATGCCCAGAAGCTTTCGAAAACCCGATGTAGATCCGATTGACCAGTAGCATGACCATCTTCATCTAGCATTGCATCAATAAGGTGCACACCCCTCCTTGCCATTGTGTCGGTCACATGCGTTAGAAGGCGAGCACGAGCCTGAGTGACAAGTGATCTTTGGTGCTCATGACTTTGTCGGGGTATCCCGCCATGCAGCATATCTAGGCAGAGAACCACGACCGCTGTTATACAGAAGGCTGAATGAGACCAGATGGGAATGCACTTTGACGTTGAATCTGAGAGACTTTTGTGCTCGCGCAAGATCGTCGTTGCAGCAGAGACACAGGTCTTTCTAGTAAACAGGTACAAAGGTGATTCAAAACTTCGTAGAAGGAAGTGGCGATGAATCATAATTATCTTGTCTGCGGCTGCAATAGCGAGTGTTCTTCGAGCTAGATCGAGCCAAGGTGGATCACTATTGTCGTTGTCCCTCGATTTATTCAGCAATATGGATGGGATCTGGCCAACCAATGCACGCATCTGCCTGTCGACGTTGATGACGTGTTCGTATCTTTCGAAAAGTGATGGAAGCGAGAACAGTCTATCTACCAACCCTGGGATTAGCATGGAAATTTTAGCCATGACAATCATATACGTGCTTGTTGTAATTTTGAAAGCAGGTTGAGCACTAAGATCACGATCGTCGCAGTTTGATGGTAGACTTGTTGAACAGTGCTTCAACATAATACCTAATACTTGTCAGTCTTCAGATATCCACTCGAACAAGACTATGTCACGCACTGTACGTATTGTGTATACGGAACAGCGTGGTAATCCAGCTGCACTAGTTTCCACCATACTCTTCTACCAACCTCCCGATCGATCATCTCCCTCGAAGGTATCTGACTGGTCGCTTTGTTCATAGACTCATCTGGAATGTGATGCAAGCCAAGGCATTGGGCAATGCTTATACTAGCACGTACAAGCGAATTGAGCAGGTCGCTTTTGCCAAGGACATTTCCAACCATACTTGCGATGGCCACAGCTTGAATTGAAATTATAGAATGATGTTCCATGAATCGGCCTTCGTGGTGAACATCGATCATGCAATTAAAAAAGGTATGGGACGACCCCAAAAGCGGCGTGGAAAGACTGTCCACAAAGTCAGGCTTCTCGCGAGCGTTTTCCAAACTCCAGGCTGTGGTACTAAGGACAGCGAGATAGAGAGCCGCCCATTGGGAATTTGGCATAGAACCGGTCTCCCAGTATTCAGCACATTCGCTGATAAAGGTAGGAGTGTGTAGAACATTATGGTCCCACATTAGATGCTGAATATGATACTCCACCAAAGACTTTCCGGAAGCAATTGAAGGTATTACGCTGGACATAGCAGTCGGCAAGGGTTCGATGGCGCTTGGCTGTGCAAAACCTGTACAGGATGCATGTGGATAATGCTGACATTGATGCCTGCCCCAGGCCAGACCCTCAACAGCCGTAGCAAGATCATTGGACAAGTTGTGGTCTTGGCGTGAATTGGAATTCGACGATAGTAAGGACGATTGTCTCCCTGCTGGAGAGGAATCGTCATTATAACTCATCATGGGCAATCTTGCTGTGGACTGCGGAACCAGCGGCAATTGTTCGCCTTCGTCCACTTGTACAGCTCTGTCTGCTACAGAGTTCCAAAGAGCAGCACTTTAGTAGGACACTGAACGTGATTGAGCCTGAAGCGTAATAGAATGCGCAAGCTCCTCAGCGTGATCGTATCTATGGGTCGACGCGTGCTCTGATGGAAGGTCAGGTTGGATGCTTGCTAGCTCGGTCCTATCACTCGACGTCGTCTCCCAATGAATAGAACGCTCGTGGTCCCGTTTCCGCCTTTTGCTCTGCACGACTTGGATGCGAGCACAGTCGATCCCCCGCCGACGACATCGTGCACACGGTAGTGTTTTGTCGCATCAGACTTTCGACTTTGTACAATTTGCGCACGCAAGTGGGATGCGTTGAGACACCTTTGGTGGTCTCATCCTTCCATGTCACGATTGCTTTCTCTGGCCTTTCGAGAAGATAAATTGTGATATTTGACATGGCGGAAATTAATGATCCTTCTTGTCGCCATGTCATCGTTCGGCCGAGCCGGAAGCCAATGTCAGGTGGTCAAAGGTGTCTCGGCCGAGATTGCGATAACGCTTAACCTTATCAGCCAAAACTCAACGCATTATCTCATCCGACGACTGCGATCATATCCAGATCAGCATGGAATAAAGGTAGATGATAGTGTTTGGTCGGCTATTCCTTGCAAGAAACCATAGATAGGCTTACGATGGGGACTACATATACTCTGTGCGTCGTGGCGCCCTTGTTGAGTTGGACATCATTCCACTTTCCCGAAAATGTCGCTAGAAACGAAAGCTCAAGCTGCAGAAGTAGCGATTGAAGATGAGAAATTTGGCACGGTCTCTATCTATAACGCGGAGAGAACAGGTGTTGGAAAGCGTATCATACGTATGATCAAGCTCAAGCCCGAGGATGGCACTTTCGCACCAGGAGGCTGGAGTAATGGAGGTAAGTCTAGCATCATTCTGGGGTCGTCAATAATGCTGAAGATTGCCAGATCTCGATCCAACTCCGCCCGAACAACGAACCTGGAGAACATACAATTGTAAGCTTTCGGCTACTGTCGTCTGTCCAGCCACCAAGATGCAGTATCTAAGTGGCCGGTTTAGATGTAACGTACTGGCTGTGCGATGCTGTCGCCCCAGGTAATCTACGCCTGGGATCTTCGCTTGTAGCACTTGGACTCTCGTGGAAATCGACCCTCGGAATCATTGCTCTTGGTCACTTCCTCATATCTCTCGCCATTACAGCAAATCGGTGCCCGATATCATATTCCGTATACCATTCAAAGTCGTGCCTCGTTTGGATTCTATTTCTCGTACGTCGTTGTTGTTGTGAGGCTGGTGGTCGGTTTCTTCTGGTACGGGATCAATACATACACCGGAGCAGAGTGTGTCCATGCTGTGCTTGTTGCCATCTGGCCGTCATTTCAAAACGTGCCAAACCACCTACCCAAGTCTGCAAACATAACGACACAGATGATGACTGCGTATATCATATACTTCATCATCATACTTCCTTTCCATTATATTCATCCTCGCGACCTCAGGTGGTTCTTCACATTCAAAAGTATTCTTTGCCCACCTGCGATATTTGGCATGCTGGCCTGGGCTTGTAGTGCAACAAATGGCGGCCTGCACACCCCTATCTTTCATCAAGGTGACACTGTCACTGGGTCTGCCTATGCCTGGGCGTTCTTGAATGGACCCAACGCAATGCTCGGGAATTACGGTACTCTGGCTGTCAACATCAACGTTTTCACGCGTTACGCGCGTAATTCCAGGATGACTTACGTACAGATCATAATCATCCCGCTCTCATTTATGCTTATGGCTTTCTGGGGCATCATTATTGCTGGCGCAGCCGATCAGATCTACGAAAAAGAATATGGGATCCACTCACCATTTTGTCATACTGGACCGCAAGTGGACGCTCGCGAGCGGGTGCAGCATTCTGTGGTCTGGCTTTTGTTCTGGCGCAGATGGGCACAAACTTGAGTGCCAATTGTGTTTCCGCTTCAAACGATCTCAATGCACTGTTTCCGGCATATATAAATCTGCGGCGCGGCTCTTTTCTGATCGCTTTTATCGGTGCTTGGGCATTGACTCCCTGGAACATCCTGTCATCTGCCGAGTCACTGCTGAATTTCATGTCCGGCTATATGTCCAAGAATGATCCTTACAGATATCGCGAAACTCGACTGCTTACTCTCCTCAGCTTGCTCCTATCACTGGAATCTTGCTAGCTGACTATTACATCGTCCATCGCAAAGGATACGAAATCACTGAGCTCTACAAACCAGATGGCAAGTACCGCTATAACAAGTATGGCAGCAATTGGCGAGCAGTACTCTCCTGGTTCGTTGGCTGGGTGCCTCTCATCCCTGGCTTCGCGCAATCGGTCAAGCTCTTGTCTCGAGTAAAAATGCGCATATGCTAATGAAGGCTCAGATCACGCCAAGCTTATTCATCGCAAATGGAATGCTTCACCTTACTATCTCGGATACTTGTATGGCTTCTTCGTCAGCTTTACAATGTACACTGGCTTGAGCCTTGTGTTCCCGCCGAAATCCACCTTCATCACTTGCAGATTAGATAGTGAGGGATCTGAGAATAGGATGTGAGGTTTCTCTATATTTGAAGATGCTCTACATACTTGTTTGTAGCATCATTATATTACCGTCTAGTTGTGATCTGGTTGGAAATAACGAAGACATTAGATGTGTGATATACCAGCACTGACTCAACCAAATTCATAATGCTCAATACCCCATATTCTCGGGACTTTCGAAAACTAACAACATCTTCTCCCAGCTGCGCCAAATTGTCAGCCTATCTGATCAATAATACCATCAACATCGTCGTATATTACATGTCTGCTTGCAAAGACACAGACAGTTGCAGATGACAAAACTGGATGAAACACTTTTCCATTCATCATACACAGTCGGCGTCGTTTGTGCACTTGCACTAATCGATAATGAGGTGATAATGTGAGGTGGTAGCTGAAGAATGAAATCAGCTGGCGGAGGTGCAGCTACTTCGCCGCAAAATGGCGCTAAGCTTGATTAGGTGATAAATGGGCGACCGTGTCCATATTCCCCATAAGACCCCCTTGGACGGCACCTCCAGGCTAACCTTATTATTAGCCTTTCCTGGCGACAGCTAGGTAGATACGTCGATTGAATATGAGCTAGCACTATGCAGCATAACTATGCGTTATCGTTGCATAGCTTGCAGGTCCCACACATGAAATCGTGTCAATTTTTGGACGCTCTATATGTGCTCTTCGGACCACGACGTTTGCTGTCCTACGCTGCTGACTAGCTGATGAAAAGAGAGCTGTTCTTGGTACCAATGAGAGCCATCGTGCCTCGTTGTACAATTTACTCTATCAATTAGTCATATACAGCGGACTGGGCAAAGTCAACACAGTGGCTTCCTGTGAGATCAGTAGTATTGTATGTGCGTTGGCATTGGCTATGCGGCTTAATATGCCATTGGGGCTGATCTGCCGAGCGGCAAATTATCACCAATCATTATTCCCATTATGCCCTCGTTCTGTATCTCTCTTCGGCGTGGTCCTTGCGCTGTCGACCTAATTGTCCCAAAATATCTGCAATCCTCTGCCATGCCTCTTTGACAACGAACCCTGCAGTCAAATTAATAGAATCGTCACTTGTGTTATTATCCTTCACTTTCTCCAGGAGGCTTGCTTGGTCTATCTGTTTCCACCCACTATGCGCGATAATCGTCGATTGATGAATAGCCTTCCAGGGTGGCCTGACCCTTAAAGACAACGCGTATGATCATAAATGGATATACAACTGTACTGGCTTTGGCTCCAAAGATCGTTTGAAGCGAAACGATCGATGAGGATTTCAGATGAAGACTCTAGAGGCTGTGCGACAGAGAAGGTCATGTCGTGCGTTGTCTACTATGTGTCCGAACCTCCTTCAATCTGTACGGTCAACAACTCATGGAAAAAGTGGGGTTGCCCAATGCTTGGTCTCGGGCATTTAATCGGGAGCAATGGATTAACAAGCGTTACTATTAGAAACCTGCAAGCGAGACGTCTGTGCTTTGAGCGGTGTCTTGGAGATGGTCAAGGTCATACAGTGGAATGCTTTGCAATCTTGTGGCTGAGTAACAACCTCGACAACCGCTTTACAGCACGTGTCACGATGCATCATTTCCTACAGGATATTGTCTATATCATGAACCTGACTTCAAATCCTTCTGGTTTGCCTAATCGCTGGCATTGGCTCAAAGCTTTCTATGAATGGAGCCTAATCGGGAACGAGCACTTCCTATCCTGATCCTTGTGACTTGCCCAATAGCTGACCTTGGCTAAGAGCTCTGTGCCAGATCCTACGAGGCTTAGATCCTACGAGTGGAACCTAGAAGATAGAAACTGGTTCCTGTGGTTTGCCTAATTACATTATTGGCTCAGAGCTTTTCTACTAGATCCTACGAGTGGGACTCCAACTGTCGGGCTAATATGGGGCCAACACTCAGGAAGGATTGTCACACGACTACCGGTCAGTGGATGTGGCGGACATACTCTCACAGCAAGAGCATAGCGGCTGCTTGAGTTGACTATGCTTATATAAAGAGCGGCCGCTGAGCTCACAGTGTTCAACTCAACAACATCCAACAGAACATCTTCCAAACCTCCACGTTCATAACCATTTCCCAAAACTCCCGACGTAACTCGCTTTCCGACAAGTCTTCTCAACATCCGCTCGTACCCTCTCAATACTACGATATATCGCACATCCGACGAGCTTTAAACATCATGAAGGTCTTCCAGCCCTTGTTTGTTGCCGGAGCTGGCCTGTTTGTAGCCTCTCAGGCCTACGTTGTCGAATTGTATGAAACGAAGGACTGCTCCGGAAGTTCTACCTCGAGGAATGTCTATGACAACACCTGCGCATATGTCGATGGATTCCAATCCTTCAAGCTCACGACCAAGGGAGGTAAATTGCAGCAGTTGACCGCCTATTCTCGACAAGCATGTGCGGGTGCGACAACTTTCCAGGGATGCGCGGCCGGAGTGGACAGCATGGCGATTGGGGTTTGTCACCAAGCACACAACAGCAAGGGAGGTTCCAATGCGCTCAGTTCATACTCCTCGGGTGGTGACTGCCCCAAC
Organism: Delphinella strobiligena; assembly: GCA_009982845.1. Taxonomy (NCBI): domain Eukaryota; kingdom Fungi; phylum Ascomycota; class Dothideomycetes; order Dothideales; family Dothioraceae; genus Delphinella; species Delphinella strobiligena. The sequence goes on from JAADKB010000009.1 coordinate 2,075,586, forward strand.
TAGTCGAGACGCAACGATGAGAATTGCTTCAGATCTACAGTCAGTCGTTATGAAAAGGGTTGGCATAAGTCCCGAGAACAAAAGGGGACTGCTGTCACTCGGGATGGCATGTTGACTTTTCTCTAAAATAAAATAAAAATAGATAAAGTATCATGGTTTAGCAGCTTGTATCACTCGTTTCTCAAGCTGATCATACAAACATTCATTAGCTAGTTTAGAAAGTACGGTCGAAATGAACAATTGGACTTGTTCCTGGGAGAGCTTTGTCATCACAGAATACTCGTGTACTTCCTACCTCTGTTACGGCTGTATCTGGGAAGATCAACGTCGCATTATCAACAGCGCTTCCTACGTCTTATGTATTATGAGTGAATAGATGCATTACATCCGAGAGCTCTGACACACGATTCCATGGGCACAAAGCTGTGCTTACCGGGCGCCTTTTACTTTTGCAGCAGGCTACGGGCGACTTGATACAACGAGAGTATAGCGAACGCATTGACCTCAGATTTCCCGATGGTGCCAGAGCGCGTGATGTCCTTGTCCAAATTCTAGGCTTCGGATCTATCAGCGTTAGCCTCGACAATTCCACGCTATTTGATATCATGCTTTATCACACTTTGATTCTGTGGGTACTGGATGTAAACACTCGAACTGATTGAGGACCTTAAACATGTCGTTGGACCTTCTTGACTAATATAGATAGCGAAAACCGTAGCTCGTCCCTTTGATATCGCGATGTATATTTTGCTCCAAAGCTGCACTGTATTTGGTAGCTGTTGTGCTGCGCTTACGCCCAACATTATTATCATGTTCTAGCCTCTTGTTCAAGTAGATAAGGTACTGTCGAAATATTAAACCGAAGATGACAGCACCGCCTAGAATTGCAAGACATGAGCCGAAAGGAACGATATTTTGTGGTGCGTATTCTGCGCGCCAGATGTAAGATCCAGGAATACTTCCGATGTTTCTGCATCCATTGACAATGCCAATAGCAGCAGCGCGCTTCGCAGGGCTTCTTGGGATAGTATTGGATATCCAAGCTAGGACAAGAAATCCAGAAGCATAACCAATGGTCATGAGAAACATGGCAAAGTATCGTGCGCCAACAACATTCGTCGTCAATGAGCATGATGTACCCAATTATGCAGGCGACAGGGCCAGAGGTAGTGAAGGAACCGCTCTCCAGTCTTCTCCGCATGCCATGCACTTGGAATTGAGGCAATGATTGCCCAGATCCATGGAGGAGCGGAGCAATAGATCGCCATTGTTGGTGGGCAATTCTGATATCTCAAGATGGAGACAAAAGTTGATACAGAGCCACTACAAATTGTACTGATGGTCATTGTTCGCTCGAGAGGTATAAGAAGCAGGGCCACGACACGATATCTTCAACAGCTCTCTTCTCTCAGATAAGATGCATCCACGAATATGAACTCAACTAGCGCGGTCACACATTTTGGTCTATCTGACAATCATTCGGTCGTTTGGATCGCTGATGAACACATTGAGGTCCAACACCACCCTGTCCCAAAGATTTTCGATGGCGATGTTCTGATAGAAGTGATTTCTACAGGAATCTGTGGCTCAGACGTTCACATGTGGCCATCCAATCATGAGAATCAGCCTCCGGTAAGGGGTCATGAGTCTGCTGGTAACATTATCCGATTAGGCTCCAAAGTTACCGATCGTTTTAGCGGCCAGCGAATTACATTGAGCCTGGTTTCCCGTGCCTGAGATGCGAGCACTGCATGCAAGGGAAATCTAACATCTGTGCCAACCTATCTTATTGTGGACACACGAAGGACGGAACGCTGACACGAGTTCACGTGGCGCCGCAGGAGTTGACAGTCACAATTCCAGACACAGCAACGTGAGAGCAGGCAGGCTGTATCCAGCCATTGGCAATCGCAGTACAGCTGGCAAGGCGAGTAAATACGCGAGCACAGCAGACTGTCGCATTATTGTACGTCATTGGCCCCCCCTCCTCCACGAAACAGGATTCACCACGTCTTTTCTGACTAAGTTGGAGCGGCTGTGGTCCTTTGAGACTGCTGACAATGGCGGTAACAAGAGCTTATGGTTCAAGAAGATTATAGTCTTCGATGTCGATCATAGCCGCGTCGACTTTGCGCTCGAGTATGGTGCGGGAGTTGGTGTCCTTTGTCCGACGAAGCCAGATAGAATCAACCTCTTGCATTTGTGTCTGAATTTATGGACAAAGTCATCAAAGAATACAACATCGGATCTGGAGTGATTTGAGCATCGAGGCGAGTGGTGCAGAAGCATGTGCACAATTGGCCGTTCTGATACCAAAGCCGGGTGGGACTTGTAAGTAAAGAGAGCTTCATTCCAAGAATTTGATAAGATCTGATATATACATGCTAAAACAGACGTTCAAGCCGGTCTGGGGAAGGGTCCGACCGTGGTTCCACTTTCCCTTCTCACAGCCAAAGAGTTAACCATGAAAGGCACTGTGCGATACACCCCAGGGTGCTTTGCCGATGCCGTCGATTGACTGACTTGAGAGGTTATTGATCTTGCTCCCCTCATCACTTCTGTCTATCCTCTCACGAAGGCGAATGATGCTTTCAAGGTTGGAAAGGCTCGGCAAGGCATCAAAATTATCATTATGAACCAGGAATAGCGTGGACTATACAACGGGAGTCATCGTTGTGACACGAAGATGCTTAAAGGAACCTTGAGATCATTGACAGATATCTGGCTGATCTGAAAATTGAATTGCAATGGAAAGAAGTACCACAACGTCATATAGGTAGCTCATCTCTCCATGTTTTTGATTTGAAAAACTACAAACTTCAACGTCGTCATTTCTTGCTCAACAAATGCTTAAGCTTATTTTCTCCGCCTCCACCCAACTGGCCACAGCCACAATATTCACTCCACAGTTCACGAAGTCCCAGCCCTGTTTCGATATTTGCACAGCTACAGCTGTACATCGCTTAGTCATTAGTGTTTGATCATATCTGGCGGGGAATCGAGCACAACACTCCAGATCACCAGTTAGAGGTGCTGGAGAAACACTTAAAGATGAGTTATGTCGACGCATCTGGTGGAGCGTGTATTGTTCAGGTAATTGCACGTTCCCTAGAGCCTACCCAGCTGAGCTCTTAAAGCCTAGGATCTTTTCTATCTGTCTCGGCCGCCCTATGGCTATCGAGGACGCGGATTGCGACTGTGAGATGCCTCTTGACATGGACGACTCCGAACTCGAAATCTTTTGTAGAAGCAATGACACGCGAGATATATCGCTCCAGCGATCCATTCCTCAGTCCTCCTGTCCTAGCGGATTTCTCTCTTTGCTGCGACTTTTGTCAGATTTCCGGCAATATTACACCATCCGTGAACTATACCACTTACGACGGAATCGCAAGGGATTCAAGAAAGCGGCCGAGTTGATGAAATTAGCACGAGTATTGGACTTGGAGCTTGAGTCATGGTTGAGAAATGTGCCGGATCCAATTGCTTACTTGGCGAGCTCCGTGGGGTCGGATGCACCGGGAGGTGTGCATTTGACGATGTACATCATCAATTATATCGTTCATGCGGGATTTGTAATCAATCTTCATTGGTATGTCTTCCCAGTTAGTAGCTGCAGTGTTCGAGCGTAAGCTGACCCCTCAGGCCATCAATTCCAGACACAGACAAAGGAAAAGATACACTTTCAGAGAACTCATCTTTGCAAAGATGCCTTGATGCAGCACGAAGCTGTATTCAGGTATCCGAACTAATCTCTGAACATGTCGCACCGTCCCACCACCTTGCGTTCTCATCTACTACCTAGCTCTCTCTGGCATATTTCTCCTACGCTCACCAGCCCCTGCTGTACCACCCGCCATAATTACAGAAATTGAAGAATGCGCAAGTAGTCTCAGAAAGTTGGCGACTACATGGACGGGTGCGCAGCGGTCACAATTGATCGTCGAGGAGATGCTTAAACAGTCAAATTTATACCAGGCGCAGAAGAAACGAAGCTTTGACGACTTCCAAGAATTTCAAGATGATGGCGTAGCAGAGCTAGAAGTCGAATCAGCAAACCAGGTCTTTGGTGTGGATCAGAATTTTTTCGCAGATCTCTTCAAGTTTCCAGAAGGGTCGAGTATAGAGCGGTTTGGATGAAGATGCAGGATAAGGATCAAGTTGCAGATGCGAATGTCGACGCTACTGGAGATTATCTAATCCGGATAGCGTCGGATTGAGATCCTGGCGTCCAGCCTCAACCCCTCATGCCCCTCCACTTATAAGCTTGGCTCTCGTATAGTTGTCCTCGTATAATCGTATAGCGATCATAGAAAGTGCTATCTCCACTGTCTGTGGGTTAACGCCGTCAATGAGCCTGGCTTCCGTAGCGGCCTTAAGAGAGTTATCACCGAGTTGTACAAAATTGAGATTATTTAAGGACAGCTCTTACCAGCTGGTATATGTGCACCAAGTCTCATCGGCCAAATCCGCTCCAGTTTAACATCAAGCCTGACAAACACCATGACCTCTCCATATGCTTCTGCCCATCAATCTCCCAACGGCGCTGGTGATGCGCGACCTACAGCGAAGCAAATCGTCCAAGACGAGGCACGAGTTGATGGCTTGAAAGACAAAGTCGTGCTCATCACAGGCTGCTCATCCGGACTTGGCATTGAAACAGCGCGCGCATTGTATATTACTGGAGCCACTTTGTACCTGACCGCTCGTAGTCTCGACAAAGCAAAGCAAGCGTTGCCGGACCTCGCCGAATCTGAGCGCGTTCATTTTCTGGAACTGGATCTCAATGACTTGACCAGCGTTCGAAACTGCGCCAAGACATTCTTGGCAGAGAAAGTTGGGCTCAATATCCTCATTGCCAACGCTGGAGTGATGCACACTCCTGAAGGCAAAACTGCAGATGGTTTCGAGACCCAGTTTGGCACCAATTTCCTCTCACACTTCCTACTGTTCAACCTTCTTAAGGATGTCATGCTGTCCAGCGCATCCGCCGAGTTTGCATCTCGCGTGGTTGTTGTTTCTTCAGCTGGACACCGCATCTGCGGCATTGATTTCAACGACATCAACTTTGAAAAGCGCGATTACAATGGATGGGTCTCTTACGGCCAGAGCAAAACTGCTTGTATCTACATGGCCAACGAGGTTGAACGTCGTTACGGATCTCAAGGGCTCCACGCTTTGAGTCTTCACCCTGGAAGTATCTTTTCTGGACTCCAGAAGACTGTGCCCGATGCCATGAGAGCACAATGGAAGGATGAAGCTGTGCTGAAGGTTATCAAGAGTCCTGAGCAAGGTGCTGCCACTACCGTCTTTGGCGCAGTCTCAAGAAGTCTGGAAGGCAAGGGCGCGGTATATCTAGAAGACTGTGCCATAGCGCACCAAGTCAAGGAAGGCGCCGAGATGCGCGAACCTGGCTACGCAGCGCATGCATTTGATGAAGAGAAAGCCAAAAAACTCTGGGAACAGGCGACTACCATGGTAAAGCTATAAACAGATAACAATATAATGATTGCAATTTTGTTACCTACATGTACGAAAGTGCCTTGCCGATAGTTTCGTCTGTGGACCGTGGCTTCAAGTGTTCGTACTTTGTGATGGATTCCAGTCGAGTATCTTCTGGACTTTTCATTTTCACGCAGATGGACCGAGGAAATAATCATTGGGTCCTTGGCAGCCGATATCGTGCTCTTTGCGGCCCGAGGCAGAGGGCGGGCCGATGAATAAGGTTCTAAATAAGGTACCAACCATTAAGACGACCACTCATCCTTAGAGGCACACGTCAACGATTCTCTAGTGACCAGATCCTGGCACTCACGGGACACATCTCCACGCCCGCTGCTTCCCCGCTCCCGCCCCATGTATGCCACAGCACCAATGATTAGTGCTTCCTTGTCAGATGAGGTCCCGATATCCCTCAGCTAAGTGATGGCGACTATGAGAGAACGATCTTCCTTGGTCAGGCTTGACCAGCCACCCTCTTTTCCCGCTATGACAGCATGCAAGACACGGTCTTCCATACCGGCAACTCGCCCAAATCAGGCTGTGGTTTCCCATCAGTAATCGTAATCATCAAAACTCGGGCTTGGACTTCTCGCTCTCGGAGCGTCTTTCCGACTCGTTCTCGCCGCATTGTGAGGTCTCCTTGGCCGTAACGCAGCTTGACATTTTGGACACGCCTTGATTTGACAGTTCGGGCACTGCAATATGTACGTCCAAATGTCAGAGCAATTTGGGCATGCTGTACGACCTTGTACTTTTGGCCACCAGCCGTCATGACGGCAGGTCGATGGGTGCCCCTGGCGGCTCCTACTCTCGGAGAGATTTGAATATGCGTATTGCTCCGGGGATCTCTTCTTGATCTCATCATCGAAAATCTTCTGCCGCGCTCGGGATTGCGCCTCATATTGTTTCTGTTCTGCTGCGCGCTTTTCGGCGCGTTCTTTTGCCAAGATCTCTGCATGTTCCCGTGCCTGCCTTTCCCTTTGTTCCTGCTGCTGTTGCCAAAGCTTTGCCAATCTTTCCCTTTCAACCTTCTCCCTCTCCTGCCTCTCCTGTGTTTCTCTAGTCCATATTTTATCCTGAAGCACTCGTATCTTCCTGTCGTCGACCATATTTGCAGTATCCACCTCCTCCCGCGCCTTCCTTAATAGGCTCTCCACTTTTGTCAACTCTGCTTTATGCGATACCAGTCGTCTCTCCTTCATATCTTTCTCAATTCTTCTCTCCTGTCTCTCCCTATCCTTGCGTGCCTTCTCGTCCTCGCTATCTTCTACCTTCTTGTATATTGGAGACAGACACCATGTTCCCCAACTATTCTTCTGTGCCTCGGTGGCTTTCTCCGCAGCTACGATACTGTCTAAATTCTTGATCTCTTGCTCAACCCGCCGAACGTCCCTTTGCTTTTCGAATATCGAAGAGTCGAAGGTAGTCTTCTTGATCCACCATTGTACTTGACGTTCTTGCTTTGACTTCTGTAGTGCAGCAATTTGGGCCGCTTCGTTGGGTGTTTGTGCTTGAGGACGTGGAGCAGGAGATGGACGTGGTGTTTGTTGGGTTTGAGTAGAGGGGCGACTTCGTTTTATGGAGGGGTAGATAAGGTCGTAGGCTTGGCGTTTGCCTTCGTCCTTCAGTGTTTCGTAGGCTCTTCCAAGCTTCAACGTTCAGCTTGAGGAACAACGATACGACGATGGAAAAGCGAGCTAGGCTCATAAAATGGGACATACCAGTTGAAAAGCTTCAGTGGCATTATACTTGATATTCCGATCCGGATGAAGCTTTAGCGCCAGCCGTTTGTAAGACTTGACAATTACCTCGGGTGCAGCAGTCTGCTCTACCTCGAGGACCATGTAATAATCCTCTGTGATTGGTGATGGCGCCATGATTTGGGAGATGTCTTCTCCAGGGCGTAATTTTCCCTTCCACTTCAAGAATGGAAATCATGGTAGAAAAGATAGTGGACGTAACGGCAGGTTGAGGCTTTGACTGAAAGCTTTGGTTACGCCTAATTCGTGTCTTATACATGTCAGACAAGTTCACGAATTTGACGCAAGATAACAAGACATCGAATCGTTGCGTGCAGAAACAGCACTGCAGCCTTAGCGCTGATGCCGAGCTCTCTAACAGGACGCGACGATGTTCGCAAAGTTCCTGAATGATGATTTGTCAAAAATCGGGTCCTGCAAACTGATAAAGAATGATAGCTCACCTGATAAGAGTTTCTAATCTATCACACCACAATCCCTATTGACGAGAGCAAACATTTCCATCAAGCATACGTATCAGCAGTTTCCGCGTACATATAGCTAGCAAAAGTCCCCGTTGTCTCGACATATCGGATCCGCTTCGCCAACAGGGATTCTGCAGCTTCAAACGATTTCAGAAACGTCATCAAGACAATCGCTTCGATACTGCAAGGATGCAAAATTATATCTGTATGGTTATCAACGATCAGGACTAAATCGTGGCTAGTAATGTAGTTCTGCTTTTTTGCCGCTTTGGGTGTTGAAGGCCAAGAAGAGGCGGTGAGCTGTATGCTCCATATCTGGTATCCGACCTAAATTTAAAGATCGCATTTTGACCTCCTTGCAACCTGTATTCGTCCTTTGATTGAGGATGTCAATGCCAAGATAGCGAATACAGCGGCCGATAGGATCTTTGGCAAGACATGAAGACTTGGACATTGCTCTCTTCGACCTGAATTGATAAAGGATAGGTGGGTACCGCTGTTGTGGTTCCTCCACGCTCCGCATGGCCTGTCCCTAGCACGGGCCCAGCAAAAACATACGGCTATCATATTGACGGACGAGCGAAAGACTACAGAGAGCGACATTTGATTCGCAGCTGCCAAGACACCGTGTCTGCACATACAGGCTCCGTGGAGACGGCATTCTTTTGTCATTCGGACATGGTCCAGACGAGTTTGATACACCAAAGCCGTAGTTGTGCGAGGTTTTCACTGCATATCATTATGGTTAACCTGATCTTAGAACATTCTGTCAAATATCTGTTTGGCCAATGGAAGCGTCTGCAGATCCTCTTGATGGATGGAACCTCCATGAGGTCCTCAGCATCGACGTTGAACCAACAACGAATGACGTGTACGGCAAAATGATTCGATATCGGAACAGCCTGTAATCTGCCTGATCGATTCGGAGCATAGGGGATCGCACAGATCGAGGTATCGTAGGTCTTGTTTTACTTTCTCTTCTTGATCTTTTCTTACCTTGCTTCAGCGAAGAGATGCTAAAGGCATGGCAGGTCGCCAATATCTCCAATGGCGGATATCGAGGAGTCACCAAAGCCTTTCTGCATGAATGCTGTGGAGGAGGAATTTATTCAAGAAGAGAACGCAATCATCAAGAGCCGCATGTTAGAAATGGGGCACGTGACCCGATACATACCATTCGCGACCATACCGCCCTCAGCCTCCGACTTTACGGTAGGGAGCGTACTATGGGCTTCTTCATTGCCACTTGTGCACGTCGTGGACAATTTTTTGACAAGTAAGCAATATCATACCGATATCACGCGGATCCGCCTTTATATGCGCTAATACCAATAGATATATGGCTAGGTACAATCTTCAGATGATCGAGCGGTACTGTGGCTTTGCTGTACAGGATCGCCATACGATCGTTGACAAATGGCCATTGAGACTGAAGTTGCGTCCACGTCAGGTGGACACGCAAGAAGAGTGCAATATTCTCGCCTCTTCCGCTCATACAGGGGCTGAGCGGTATGTCGGATGGAAGAGAACCTTCTAGTGTGCGTCTTGGTCTTATCAGTTCAAAACCTATACTCAGCTTAATCTTTTCAAAGCACAGGAAGATTGGAGGTGAAAATTGTAGACAGACGAACGGGTCTGTCTTGAACTGTCTCAGACATCAAGGCACAACAGAATGATGAACATGCTATATCATAGCTACACCTTTCTAGCGACTTTACTATCATCCATGAATTCGTTTCTGCTACAGTAATTAACATATTGCTAACATAGAGCATTGTTCTTTTCAAGATCTAAGCGAGTTTATCTAACTTTCTGTCTAGATCTCATAGCTTGGGCCGCAGAACAACATTCTGACCTAATATCAATGAGGCTTTCAGACATTTAGGAAGGGCAAGTTGCTTCTCATGAAGATCTCTTGTACCAGGGTCATTTCTGATTATCTGATCATCTTCGTCTGTGCTGCAGTCTTGACTTCACGCCAATACATAACGCCCGCATAAGTCGCGCCTGGACCTATGAGGAACTGGCCAGCAAGCACAGTCAGAGCGGCGACGGCGGCCGACCAAGAGGAGACATATCCAGACTTTCGAACCAGGAGCACGGTGTACAAACACCAGATGAGAATGGTAGCAAAGTACAACAGCATGTCGTTCTGCCAGAAATTGTTGATTGGCTTGAAGATGTCGTAGGAAGCACTCCAGAATATCCGGGTTGCACTAACAGTCGGCGATAACGAAATGTAAGCAATGCTACACCAATGCAGGATTGCGTTGCTGTATAATGCAAGCGAGTATCCGGTCTGTAAGAATGGCAAGTCTTCTTCCTCGTATATGTCCTCGCTGGATGCCGGTCGATTCAAGAGCACTCTGAGAATGGCGACGATAACAAAGGTGAATGCGGTGATGTAGATTGGGAAAAGTTGCCAGAATGCGATCAGGGACTGCTTCAGTACTGGGTTTTCCACTGGCAGAAACATTAGGAATGTCGGCACCAAAAACCCGGCGCAGAAAGCAGGAATAAGTGCTCTAGCAACCATTGGCGAAACTAGACGGCCCGATGTTTGCATCCTTATCTCAGGAGATACTGTGAGCAAGTGGAGTATGTAATATAGAGGGGCAATCTCTCCGATGCCAAGCACAACAGAGGCGCCTCCAAATAGCATTGGCCTGGTAGCAAAATCAGCTTCTGAGAAGTGATCAACCACGGATCGTACTCACCAATTTGTTGGAGATCGGAAATTTCCTGTGCGATAAGCTTCTACTGTCCAATCAAAGACCACAGGCAAAAGTGAAATCACAAAGTACGCGTGCTGAATCACCGTCTCCTCGTTCAAGGAAGCAATGCCGGAGAATCCGAAAACCAGTTTGGTAAGACGCATGTCGATTTTCTTGATCCCAATGTGGCTGGTCTTGAGTGGACTACCATGGAACGATATAGGTATGCCTTTCGCGTTGATCACAAGGCATTGCCGGGCCAGAAGGTAGATCATTGAGAAGGCTCCTACGAGTATCAGCTTCGTAAGCTTTCCCCCTGAGCGGGGTGGAAATGGCAACTCGTCGTTGTATGGCACCATGTGAGACCGCCTAGGCATATAGAGGGCTTCAACCCGGATAGAAGGTAAAAAGACGTTTGTCCGGGTTTGGATCTGCACTTCTTGCGTCAATCTTGGCATAAAGTATCTGGCAATCAATTTTAAGAAAGGAGTTTCCATTGCTTGGATTCTCTGTAGAGTATGTGATTCTCTCACAAGCTCCCATGTCCTGGACATACGGATATCCTGCATATCGGCAAAAGCGGAGTGAAGTTCTGCCTCCGAAGGACCATTGAGGTGTTCACACGATGCTAGACTTGACAATGTATTGGCAAGGGCTGCAGCAGTCTCAATAGCACTATTGCCTCCTTGGCCTGAGAGTGGTTGAAACTGGATAATTTAGTGCGAGTCGTATCGACCTGGGATCTAGAACATACTTTGTGTGCTGCATCTCCAATCGTCACTATTCTCTTGAAGTGCCACTTTTGAAAGACATACTCGGGTAGGGCAGTAAGCACAGAAGCTGTGCGATGGGTGTAGAGATCGCCTATTGTGAAAGACTCGGTGATTTTGTCGGTCCAGTGCTCGTTAATGAGCTTTTCTTCGTCTTCCTTGGTAAAGCGGGGTATGTCGTTCCCGTAGAATGTTCTACCCAGATTGACGATGACAAACCAATAGACCCGATCGCCGGCCCCGGTCAGGATGAGGTAGGAGAAATGATCATTGAAAATCGAGTGGGCACTGTATGGCTCGAATTCCTTCATGATTGAGATACCAAATATGCATTTGTATTCACAAGGCATAGCTGTCGATACGATTAGCCATTGATAAATGACGATTAATTCGTATAGTCACCTGTATGCTCAGACTGGGGAATATATCCTGGTTCCATTGCATTTGCAAGACGCCACATTTCTTTGCGTACGCGGCTGTGAATTCCATCTGCCCCAACAATGATGTCGCCCGTGAATACGTCGCCGTCCTTTGTCTGAGCTTCAACAGAAGAAGCATGCAGGGTGACAGTAACGACTTTCTTGTTAGCTTTGATTTTGCTTTTGTCGTTGATGTTTTGGTAAAGTGCTTGCAAAAGCATCTGACGATCGATAAATATCGAGGGATATCCATGTCTAGACATGGTCAGTCACCAAAGTCCGCCTCTCTGGAACAAGAGCAATTCTACCGTTTGACGAGATGATGCGAGAGACCGTAGGTTGTAGAGAGAGGCTTGCCATCTGAGTCGCGGAAATACGATGTCTCTATAGGCTTCGAGATGAAGGCTCTGATAGCATCGTAACATCCGATTTGATCGAGTATCCGCAGACCATTAGGTGCCAAACCAATGCTGGCACCTACCTGGGGAGCAATTTCTGGATATGCTTCCAGAAGAATGTACTCGATACCGATGCGTTCCAGGATATTGGCCAGTGTGAGACCAGCCACGCTACCTCCAACAATGATGACAGTAAAGGGTTTGGCAATCATGATATCTTGGACTTTTATCAAACGATTTGGCTAGGGAGGACAATGAGGCTTTGATACAAGGTGATATGAAGACAGCAGTCGCAAAGCGGCGTAGCCAGGATGGTATATGTAGTTTCTGGATTGCCCTCGTCTTGTATGCCAAGTGAAGTAGTGACAACATGTTGGTAAATGCTCATGCATAACTTGAATGTGGTCGGATCTATACGATATGAAAGTGACTATAGTCGAGGCGACCTGTATTGGTGAACTTGGCAACCTCGCCAAGGGGTCCACGTGGTTATGTTGTTTGTATCGACGTTAGCAGTACTCAACATGTTCATAAGACTTGTAAAGGGCAATTGCTCAATATGCAAAGCGGGTACACGGATGGGCGAAACAGCCCAGCGTCGAACTTATTTTAACAGCATGGTCCGCCCACTACGGCTTCGTATCTGACAATTCTTAAACGACGAGGTCGATCGTATCTACAAACTAGGCCTTGTCTTTATACGTGATCAAGCTCTTATTCAAACCGCACACGATACTTGAGAATGGCTTGAATCGCATGGGATTTACGTCATGGAATGGCCACTGAATTTCGCCAGATTTGAACCCAATCGAACACCTTTTGGTTTCATCGAAAGAAGAAGCTATTATTGAACAACCCTGAGCTCATGGGCCTATCAAAATCGCGCGAAAAGACAAAGCAAGCCATTAGCAAGGCCTTATGAACAGAATAGCTAAAGATCAGCAAGGATATCCGTACAGCTTTGATCGAAATTATGCCTCGACGCGTTCAAGCTAGCTGTGATTGACGCAGAGGGTGGACACACGAGATGTTGATATATATATGACGTTCAATCGATTCAAAATCGACATTGAAATCAAGCTCTGCTTTTGAGCTACAAAATAAGCTAAAAGTGGTATGAATCAAGCGAGTATTTGGTGCGTGAACAAGTGAATGATCAGGCTGGTTGAACTCGAGAATATGGCTGATCCTCGGTGCTCGCGTAGAATCATGAGCAAGTATTGTACCTTATGTACCAAACATCCTATAGTCGCAACAAGGATGTCACAAGGGGAGCCTCATCGTAACTTGAGCCATAAACGACGGAATTCACATACATAGCAGATACTACTTCTTATCGGACACTGTTTGTATCAAAGCGACGTCAAAATTCGATTTGAAACGCTCTAGCTGGTTGGCGCCGACGAGTTCGCTGCTTCAAGCATGCTCTCTCGTTGTGTATGGACTACAAGAGATTGAGAACTGCAACGACCGATCTGTTTATCGGAGTGTTTCACACCCGGATTCCGGAGATTGGGCATGACTTGTATCACGTAACTTTAAACGACACCTTACTGTGTTACCCCGTTCCCGCCATTCAAGCAACGCAAGTGCCAAGCGTCACTTGGGCCGCGATTTCTATCAATGATAAGACATCAGCCGAAAGTCGATGCATAATATTGCACGCGCGGAGTACGATAAGTCCGTACCGAGACTAAGTTGTACAGTGTAATTCTTGTTGCTTGATTGAACTAATGAAAAGCTAGTTGATGCTAGATAAAGTACCATATACCTTAGACTGATGATCACCCTAGTGTGCTTGGCACCGAGTCAAGTAGTGTTACTCTCGGCAACCCGAATCTACAGTCAACAGTACATGCCGCGATACATCGAGGCTGATTTACACGAAGCCACCTGGGCCGTGACGACACTACGGTATCACATAGTTATGAATAGTGCAGACCTAGCCAAGAAACACCCCTGTACTCAATGAACTCGTTGCCTATAGTGGTCCTAGTGTAGCCTCTGTGAAGATATGAATTCGTCAACATTCATGGATAGATATCCGCAGACCTCCGGGACAGCGTATCTGTGGCCTTGCGCACACCGACTGTACGTATAGGCCTCGCGTTGGGCCTATCGTCTTGTCAGTGATTCAATTCCCTGACAGCTCACCTTCCTTGCTCTTACAATGGGATATTGGATAATAGCAGGAACACAATCGTTCTCGTTGTTGTTGAGCTGACGGATTTCTTGCCAGCGAATCGTGGTGCTATTGAACTGCAAGTATTGGGACACACGAACAACAACTGGTAAAAGATCAGCTTCGTGCACATACACTGCAGTGGTCCAGACCGTACCTTCGTCTCCACAATCAACAATCATGGTCGGCCCCGGAATTGAGCCATTAATGGCCAGAACATCTTGCGAATAATCCTTGGCCTGTCAGTTTCGAGATCTCGTTTTCGAAGGTACATGCTTGACTCAGGTGCTAGCGCTGTGTTTCGCACATCGGACCTGGTCCGTTCATAGCTCCTTTCGGATCCTTAAGTGAACTGTATCCGAGAAGAGATAGACGATACCTAGCATATCAAATTTGCTGCTGTGTTTCAGCTCAAATCTAGGCACGCCTATCTCTTCGGCGATGATCTGCGTGATCTGTGTCACGGGCGATGGGGTTTGGGATAATTGTTAAGCGGACTGATCCAAGTTTGACGTGGGATTCAATAGCTTGGGCATATTGTCCGAGACAAATCTAGCAATTGACGAGGGCTTTCTGCTTGATCCGGGTCGTGGGCGAGGTCAGCATCCGATCGAAAAGAGCTTTCGGCATTCTGTGAAATAGAACTTGGCTGACAAGCCCGACTATGGCGTCTTCCTGAGTGATCGAGACATCGCCAAGTATAGTCCTCTTATCCTCGTGGCTCAACTTGACGCGGATCGTGTACGGTGTGGCACTGGCCACTGCTCCAGTCGCTTGGAGTAATCTCCATCCCTGTGCGATTTGAACAGTGACTCGTCAATCAACAATCCCAACACCTTTGAGTACGAAGCCTGCCAGTAGCGCCATATCATCAACCCACAGATTTGAAAAGAATAAGTTCTCAGATGCGCAACCTGCAAAGCCTTTGACTATGGCTGTGGCCACAAGTTCTTCGGTGTTGACAGGCACTTCCTGAAGCCCTTGCTGCATTGGCGGGTAGTCTGCGCTAGCCGAAAAAAGCCGATGAACAATATTGTCGGAAAGCTCATCGACATCGATCGCCATGCGATACGCCGCGTTCGAAATTAGTTATCTTTTCTGGACGAGACAGTTGCTCCGTTGCCGACATCTCAGCCAGTCTGTATCCTTGTAGACCACACAGCATCTAGCTGTGAGGTTTGTGGCTCTGTCATCTTTCGAGCCTGCTGTGGAAGTGGTTCTGCCTTCGCTGCTTGTAGAGCGGCATCGGAGTCCATTGTTTCACGCGCATGCCGATAGAGATACAAGCCTTCTGGAACGGATTTCTTACATTGCAATACCCCGAGCAGAGGTGAGATGAGTGGCACTGGTAGATGTTAGAATTGTTGTCTGTATTAGGCTAGCGTAGGGAATGCTGGGCTGTCAAACGTTCATGATCATGTCTATTACCAGCTGCGGCCCAGAACTCTCAGTGCTTGCGACATGGCTTCGGGCCACAATTCCTCCTGATCGAGACCATCCTGCTCGAGAATTGCGGCAGCCGCCTTGACAATCTTGGTTCCGACACCCTTCATGTACCAAGGGCCTCTACATCTCCGTCACCTCTCAGAAAGCACGCGACCGCCCAGTTCGCCAAAAGGAGCCACCACAGATGATGATGGGGTGTGCGCGTCGCCGGCCTTGGCTTTGATGACCTTATAGACGGCCTTGACCACAGGGTCGGCTTGGAGTTCTGCTTCGGTCATTTTCCGAGCAGGGGAGAACTTGACGAGCTTGTTGAAGGAGGCATCGTCGAACATTTCCTCCACGAGAGGGACCAGACTCTTGTACATGTTGGCGAAGACCTCGAGGGCGCGTGAGACTTGGATGGCGAATTGCTTGTCAGTCTTCGAGTAGTGACTGATTTCCATAGCCACTATCATGTCGAACCAGATGTAAATATACAGGGCTCGAGCCTTGTCCTTGGTGGGCTTTGCCCACTCCTTCGCAGCAAGACTCCATGCCTTGGTCTTGTACTTGAGGGCGTATTGGTAATGCTCTCCACCAGTACGCTGGTCCGCTTTGATTGCCATCAAGGCGATTGTCTGATAGCCGACGAAAAGGTGCTCGGCCCAAGTTTTCTCCAGGATTTCTGCCAACTCGTGGGTAAGCGTCGTCGTCCACACTGTCACTATTGCTCCTGAAGCCCTTTGCACGACCTCGAGGTTTGCCCGTAGGTACATGTTTCTTTGGACCACCCTCCTTCCTCGGCCTTTGTCTTATTCTCTCTCCTCCTCCGGCAACCTCTGCGGTCCTTCTGCAGGGCGCTTTCCAGCAGCCTTGTCCGACATGGTAGAGTTGGTGACAGCGGGACGAGAGACCGTTGCCGCATCGCGGGGGCCGTCAGGCGTGTCGACAAACACGACGCTTTCGTTCATGAGTTCCGACAGCTCGTTGAGATCCTTGGCCGTTACGACTTTCAAGCGCAGGCCGCCTTCCCAATCCTTGTCTATACTCGGGCTTCTTGTCGTTTGGCATTGTGGATTGTGATGACGACGACGACAGTGATGATGATGATGATGATGATGAAGATGAGGATGATGATGATGATGAGTTCGGTGATGACGATGATGAAGTTGATGGTCTTGACGTTGATGGTCCAATGGTGTGATGTGAAACGTGAGAGGGTACGACGGCAGTGATGATGATTGTATCTTTGCTGGTTCTGCTGCTGTCGTGACTGTTTTGGACACAGAAGCAAAAGAGAGGGATGGAAATGGCGAGGGGCGAAAGAAAAGGCAAACCGTTCCTTAGTTTGTGCGTGGAATTGGGAATGACGTTTACTGAGAAGCAAACACTAAGGTACATCCAAATGACTGTCTATGGCAACAACAAGGAGGACAGCCCACGTAGCTTTTGCCGTGCAAGCGATGCTGCGCTTTGATTCTTCAGGGACCGAGGACAAGTTTTTTTGCTATTGCGATCAGTCCACACAGTCGCCATGGCACACACACCATGTTTACCTCAGCCTATCTTTGTTTCATGATTGAGGGTAGGCAATCAACTCTTCTACATCGCCGACATTATTTCCACATTAACGATGGCGTGCTGGGATCAAGGCAGATGGAAACACCGGGGGCATGCAACTCATGTTCTGCGCTTCCTCCATCTAACGTCAGCAAGTATAGAACGGCCATTGTATTCCTTCTTTCCTGACCGCCCTGCATTGGAAAGGCAACCATGACACACTCTCGAAGTGGTGGTGGTCCAATGATTTCATGCTCAGATCGTCGGAACTCCTCGACTGTTTGATGATAATGTTGACACTGTCTTCTTGTGACTTGTGGATCCATTGGAGTCATGGGTGAAGTGGATTATGACCCTGCATTTCGGGTGCGGATAGATTGAGATGTGATAAGATGACGCAACGCATCCTGCCGAGCTTAAATTCCGCGACGCGTCGCGCATCACCATCATTGGTCCACTTAGCGCACGCACCAGTCTTGCGTCGTGACTGCCTAGTTGGTTCCAGGGCGGGGGACAGAGGTCATGCAATGCCAAAACAAGGCCGTCCAGTTACTTGAGTACTACTATAACAGTTCATGGATGAGATTTATGACATGTCGCTCGTTTTTCGTATACGCAAGACAGTTGTTACTCGCTTTTGATCACGATCGATCCTCGTCATCGATTTGTAACGTCAACCTCGCACAATCAGTCGCGCTACGAAGTCACTTTGCAGCTCTGTCTGCACTGGACAAGCATTTCTATGGAGGCTGAGGTCGCACGTAGCATCCAGCGGGGATGATGGGTCTGGAATGCAACATTTCAACATAGTTATTCTAGTCAGTACTTCCTACTACAAGGGCGCTCATGAGCGACAACGCTGCGCTGCACCAGATGTGGCAAACAATCAAGCACACTTCTTTGTCGTGCAGGCACGTTGTGTTCAGGATTGAACCCATTACCGGCCTCAAGTAGTTGGTTAGAAGGCAAGGGAGTGATGGGAAAGGGTGGATCAAAGTCGTTGCGAAGCAGCGGTCTATAGATATCGATGGTCGTTGAACCGAATAGCCGTGCTCGGTCTCTCGGCGCATCTTGCTAGATGATGCGAAGAAATTGGCATGAACAGATATGAGGATGGGTAAATGCTTGCACATTATCTTCAAAGGATGAGCTAACATATATCAGAGCTCTATTCGATTGTGAGTCAAGACTGTGATCAGTCCCTGCCACATTTCTTATTTTATGTGCTGTCTCGCAGACGTCGTGACACTATTCCTGCGGGGTCTCAATCCTGGACAGTAGTCTCGCCTAAGACAATCATAGCCAGGCCGCTGGCTTGCAGAGGCGTTTCATGTGTGAGTGAAAGTCAACAAAGCTTTTGTTTGTTATGTGAAAGTGTCGGCTGTCTGTTCTCCTCAGCTTCATTTGCTTTTCTCCATTCACTCCCGCCTTGTTTTCATTTATCTTGTTCACTGTTTTGTTATTTGCTTTTCCTGCTTTCTTGCAAGACGACAGACACCTTTGATAGTTCCATAATTCTGACTCGCTTGAAGCTTCTTCCATTAGCTTCCTGGTTCATTGTGTTATTGAGAGCGGCATGTGATTGCAGCTTGTTGAGGGCTTGAATGCGAGGACCGACTGCATAGTTTCTGTCGTTTGCTCCATTGCTGTTTGCTTAGTTGCTACATAACACCCTCACTTTCACTATCCCTTCTCAAAAATTCAAATCGATCCCCCAACGAAAAGAGAGCTTTAAATCGTCTAAGCACATATCTTATCACACCGGCCAGGATGCTCACACGCACGTATGTCAATCTTAGGTACTGGTTCTATGCAATCGGTAACACTCCCGCTGTCGACTTGCTGTGCGACTTGAGCTTGTCAAAGGGCGATCATGTTAACATCCTGTCACTTGGCTGCGGAGATGTCCGCAACATTCTCTTTACGCTGTGGTCCCAAGGCCCTCTTCCCGTCGATACTAGCATCAATGTTACAGCTTGTGATACCGACTCTGCAATCCTTGCTCGCAACGTCTTCCTGTTGAGCTTCATCATCAAGCACGAGGCTAGGCTTGGAACAGCAGGTACTTCGAATGACAAACTCTTGGATACAATGTTGTCAATCTACTACCACTTCTTCCTCACTCGTAATGCCTTGGATATACTGCAGAACACGCGCTAGAGCTTGCAGAAGCATTAAGCTCTTTGGAGAACTGGTACTCGTCTCTCTACGGAAGCACATTCAGCTTCATGAGTATGACAACACTCATTGAAGTTTCACGTTCCTAGCGCAAATATGCAGATGCAGCTGGTGGCCTCGCCGCAGGTCAGAATGACAAAGAAGCACGCAAGACAATCAATGAGATTATTGCAAACCACTTTCGCAACACGACTCCTATAACTGGTTTCCGGTCCGCTGGGATCCATAGTTTGAAAAGCATCCAGGTGTTGAGTGAGTGTTTCCAGAGGTATTAGGCGACTGGTGTCGTTGCTAGCAACTACAAGGATTGCGAAGCTCTCAGAAATGAGCATGGAGGGACTCTTAACCCACTCCTGGCGCTCTCCTCTGCACCAATCGACAAGTTTTGTGTTCATTACGGTTCAGATCCATTGTTGGGCTCCCATCTTGCTCCGGCATTCGACACAAATGGGTCCAATCGCGAAACATTGGCACAGGTTGCCAAAACACAATTCAGAAATTGGTGTCGTATCTTTGCACAGTACGCCAAAGCAAAAGCCATCAAAGTTCAAGTCCATCATGGTGATGCAGTGAATTTCTGCTATAAACTCCAGAAGACTCCGTCTCTCCATCTAATAACATCGACTTACGTCAGACCATGGTCGGTAAAACAACTTGTGTTGGACTCCACGATCTGCCAAGAGATGGAGCATTGCTATTCTTACAATGTGGTTGATATGTCCAACTTGCTTGATCATGTCGGTCTGCTCAACCTACTTCCTGCAGCAGTCCCACTACTAAGTAGGAAGCCGCATTCCGTTATATACACGGAGAGTCTGCTGCTTGCTGCTGAGGATCCTTCTCAATCACTTCGAGTACTGCTAGGTTCAGACATTACCACCCTGTCAATCATTCTGAACGTGGCGCCAGTAGGCCACCTTGTCGGCATTACTAACCATATGAGTGGTCTTGAAGGCTTCATGTTTGCTAACATCACTCAGAAAGTGGGAGGGCAGAGTCAGTACCGCATGAGAATTCCTTGGAGACCGGCGTTCACAGGAGATGCCCAAGCCGCCAAAATCCTGGAAGACAAGCCAAGGCTAGCAATGGACCCTCATGAGCTGGCGTTGTTCTTGCTGAGCTTGTATCTCGCCATCTTTGGGCCAAGCGAAGACCTCAGCCTGAAAATGAACCAGATTACTCGCATGTTTAAGATACCTCTGTCTAGGGATCTTATGTGGTATTCACGGCTTACAATCGTAGCGCTGATCGGTCTCATGAAACAAACCATTTCCACAGATTGGGAGACATGCATTAATGATCTCATCATCCAGATCGAGAACGACCGATCCCTGCTTATCGGCAGCAATTCTTTGCAGGAGCTGTACCTTCATCTACATATGTCGCAATTGTGGAAATCGGACACGCTTACCAAAGACCCAAGGAACATACTGACCCAATTTGGTTATACGCGCTCTGGTGCTGGTGAACACGGTCTTCTGGGTCGTAAGCACGTCCCTAGCATCGTTCACGTTGTACTAGTGGTGCCACGATCGGCACTTCGCAAATTCACTGACAAAAGCCCTGACAAGATCGGAACACCGCCTTTACATCTGTCAATCTACAACGAGGCACTGTTTGAAAACTGCTTTTTCGCCATTGACGCATTTTTCGGTAGCCTCGAGGACACTCCTGGTTCTGAGAGCTTCCATGTGGTCGAGGATGTTACTGGTTGGGGAGGTCTCTCAAGTCTGATTGTGACTTGTGCCGTGCCAACCTTTCCATTTCTTGTTAGAAGGAGAACTTCGACGCGGGTAGCGCTTGTCGTAGACACATCTCCCTCCACGATATCCTTCACGCAGAATTTAGGCTTGCGCAATCGCGTTTTTGACGCCGGACTGGAACAAAGGGAGCACCTTTTCCTGTCGCCCAGGGCTCCTACTGCACTTGCGGATCAGCAAAACTCCGGCGCCGTGGTTAAAGACACGCTTGGAGTACGCCTTGCGCCAAGTACGGACAGGCATTCTGAACAAGCATTGCTCTCAGTTAAGAGTCCAGGCAAAGGTGAAACTCCTACCATCACAGTCTGCTGCAACTATATGGACCCTGTCCAGTGTCAAGAGCTTCTCGAGAACGGAGCGGTTAAGATTCTCCAGTCTTCCCCTTACACGATTACTATCAATTTCAATAACCATTCTCGTGTTGTTCCATTCCCATATCCTATCGATGGGTCGAGCTGCAAACTGAGGATTGCACGCAAACAGTCATGGATCAAAATCATCGCCAGTCCATCCTCCGCCATGGATAAGGGTGGCTATACTTTGGATCCTATGGCAACTGTGTCTGTTAGTACAACCAGTCTATCACCTTGGAGCATTAGTCGCGTGAATATTCAGCGTCAGCCCGTCATCTCGGATCAAAATGATGCTTCCTTCTTGAAATCTCACTTTGGTATGTGCTTGAGTTCCTCAGAGATGCGGGCCAACAAATCGGGTGGCAAATTCAGCGTGCCCGCATCGCTACCGGGATTGCATGGTATGAAGCAGACACTGTTATCAATCTTCCTCGGCTACACTGGACAGCATCCTCAACACGTGGAGAAGTCTGAGATTTGTATTTTGACTATTGATAACGGTGATTCGGATACCATCATCATCATGAATGGTTTGCATCACGACACTGGCTCAGACTCAGTGATTCTGGATTGCTTCGTGATTCCATTGAACATGTCTCGCCTCCGAACCCTGGTCCCTGCCGTACCTGAGCTCTTCAGCGTTCCCTCTACGGGCAACTCACATAAAATCACCCTCGGACCCGACGAAGAAAGCCTGTGGAAGCTTTCAATGCCAGCGTTCGTGGAGCGCTGCCGGTTTTCATGGGAACACGCAATCGACTGTGCCTCAGGATCCCATTGACTGTGGCTCATAGCGAAATACCAATCTGCGATTGCAGTCACGGCAGAGACTCACATCTTCTACCTAAGAAGTTCCAGGCCGCCGCGGAGTTCGCAACTAGAATCGCACTTTCTCCTCTCTGCGCCGTCCCTGATGTTGAGCGTCTGAGTACTGCGGAAAAGGTGTCTGACATGCAGAGCGACATGCTTCCTTTGCGATTGAGCGGCGATATGGCTGCAGCAGGGCTTGTTGCTTCAAGCGAGATCGCAGCTTGCGCCAGTTGTGGATCTACAAAGACAGGATTGAAAGCGTGCCAGAGATGCGACAAGGTCAAGTACTGCAATAATACATGCTAAAAAGCGGACTGGAAGAAGCACAAGAAGAGCTGCAGGAAGTAGACGGGGTGAGGGAGTTCGGTAGTAGCGGACAAGCACAACGGATGGTAATTTGCCTTACCTTCCAGAAGACAGGTAGCGTAGGGCAAGTTCTCTCTTGGACTCCTGGATACTATACCAATCGAATTGCAAGTCGCCATACTTGCCTTCTTCTGCGCTTACATTATTACCATGCGGCTCTCTACAGCGCAGACACTCACGAAAATGTCAATTTATTCGATTCTGGATCTGTCGGGAATTTAGCATCCCTTGACAACGTGTGCCGAACCACTATGCTGTAGATGAGAAGAAGCACTCATATTGTTCGGTGATGTCTATGCATCGGTCGTAAGGTAAATTACCCTTTATGCCGCCTTATGTAGTCCCCTTTGATGGATATTAAAATTGTGTTTGTTCCGTTGAGTTATTGTTGCATGGGATTGAGTCGAAGCTTCAGGGTTCGCTGCGTAGTCGCAACATGCAATGTTTGCGTGGAATCAGGGCATTCAAGACAGTAAGGTAGATTTGGCGGTTAATCGGGCGAGCTGAAAGGGTGGCAAGAACACCGTATATTGACTGTCACTGAGTGATAAAGGAGTGCTGTTTCGTTCTCTAGGGTTCTGCTGCAGAAGCTGAATTCCTGCGGCTGCACCAAGGCTCCCCTTGACGTTTGAGGCAGGGTGAACACCATTAAGAGCAAGAGCGAGAAGCCTTGCACGAGATTGAGCGTAAATGCCAGATCCAGAGACGCCCAAGACTACTACTAAGGAAAGAGGCTGTCTTCAGAGGCCTGAGAGAGTTCATTGACACGGGTGAGGTCTCTATCGATGATATCAACAACATCTCTATGCCTTTGAGCTTTTCGAGCAGACTTCGACAACCTTCTGCGTCGGAGCCGACGCCATCAAACCACCGTGCTTTAAGATGATGATGACGGACGACTACAAACATAGTGTGCAACTCTCAACGCATTTTCGCCTGGATCAATAGCTTCGCCCCGCCAATTGGTTCCTGTACGGCATCGCCTCGGAAGACATGATTCTCATGAGCCCCTTTAAAGCCAATGTAGAGTCGACCAAGGTCTCACTATACACATACATGGCTCAGGTCACACGCACGATTGTGTCATTCGACAAGCTTGACTTTTACACCATGACTGCAGCTCCCAGGTTACAACAGATACCCTTAGGTATGATCAGGATTCTGAATCTCTTCGCGAGTGCGCTCTACTTAGCTTCTACGGATGCTGTCAACGGACTGTGCGGATTTCTCGGAGTTTGCAATCGCCCCTCCTTGTTTGAGTCGGGACTTGATATTCACCGAGGTCGACGGCTTCCCAAGCGAAGAGTCAAGACGAGACTGAGACTGGCCATGGTTCAGTCCTTTCAAGAAGAGTCCATTGCCGTACTCCAAGACTGTGCTGACCCTACGGATGCGTGGACAGGACTGTGGCCCTACTCATGTGGAATATATTGTCAGTGGGAGGGTGATTCGAGAGGAAATTATTCGTTGACGACTTGGCGTGCGTACGTGCTAAAGTCAGGATGACTATGTTGCTGCTTGTAGCTAGCATGCTTGTTTGAGACGGAATAGTAACGTGATATCATGCGTGTTCACCCACACCGATGTGCATTTGACAGGAGATTAAGTCGCACATGAAATGACATGTCGTAGCTTTCGTCCTGTCCATTGCCCGCTTTTTGGCATGCACTGGTCCAATCCGTCCTCATGAGACACATGAGCACCAAGCGAGGATGAAAGACGTTCGGCCTGTACACGTACATGCTGACATTGGGAAAGGAATAGACGAGTCTTGGCCTCTGTGCCGACTGACTGTAAACCGTCACGGATGATCCGTAAAATGACCCGGTCATGCCAAGCCTCGGCAGTCACCTGAGCATGTGAGCTGAAGTGACCGACAAAATATCCATTCAAACTTGATCCGTACCTTCTTTCGAATCTCGTCTCGCATCTTGTATTAGAGACGTTCTGGAGCCCATCGTACTGACCTTGAACTTGGCATCGAGTCTAGTTCCACCTTCTATATTTGAGACATTGATCGATTGCTGAGGAGATAGGCCCGATATCCTTTGGCATCAAGGCGTGCTTAGTACGCGTGATGCATGAAGATTTACGAGGTGTATAAATCACTGTCACAGTCCACGATCGCGCTCCCTCTTTGTTTGGTGGAATTCCTTCTCCCTTGTCATCGCAGCCAGCGATTGATCAATGCTAGGCAACTTCGTGTACGTCCTAATGTCGCGCATAGAATACACCGTTCCATGGATCCAGTGGTGTATATATAGAGTAACGATGCTAGCGCTCGGGGGCGCCAAGCACTGCATCTGATGTGACTACAGTACCTACCGCTTTGGGCTTCATGTCGGCGCGGCCCGAGACAAGCAAGGATTCGGCGAACCTCCGTCTCAACTTTGTAATGTAGCGCGACGTCGGCCCGGGCTACTGTTTATGTGCGCGAGAACCAGAGAACCGGAACGGAGGTTACTGCAGCTATGGGGCCGGGGTCGCCTTGACAGGAAGTAGTCGATATGGACGCTGTCATCGCTACCTCAAACCACTGTCCCCAAGCACTATTGAACAATGCTTGTCGAAACCCCATTTCACAGGACTTCCTACAAATAAGCTGCTTGTGCTGGCGTGGGTAGTTTGCAATATCTAGACAAGAACCAAATGGCCCAGACGCTTAAAGTCGGGCAGGAGCTCAGAGGCATGCTAGACACTTACACTGTCTCTCGCCGTCTTCGTAAGGACATTGGCTAGCCACGTAACATCGCCCAGTTCGTTCAGCAATAAATCATACTGATTATGTTCCATAGAACGTGCACAAAACCCTCTCAAGCAATTGTCAAAACTGCCCCACCACAACGTCTAGCTAACGAAAGGAACATCTTGAGACTTTTCCAGAGTCAGCCATGCTTCCGTCGGCTTCTGGACAACATCGAAGCCCCTCCCTCGCTTGTAATGGATTATATGGATGACACAGTCTTGCATGCATCAGATACAAAGACTTTGGAAACAGCTGATATAAAACACGTAGCCAGAAAGGTTCTTATGGCACATGAAGCACTTCATTCCCAACACTACGTCCATACCGGTAGCTACTTCAATCACTATACGAGGCCGTGAACTGGACTGACCTCAAACGTACAGATACCAAACCAGATAACATTCTTGTCAATTATAACGGGGAAGGTGGGGTAGTACGCATCAAAGACGTCGAGCTTAGTGATTCTGGTGATACTTGTCGGATCGATCCAAAGGAGCACATGAATCCAGGGGTATTTGGGGAGCCGATTGGCGCAGCCATCTTTCGTAGCCCGGAGGCTCTGCTAAGTCTGAGGTGGGGAGCACCTACTGATATCTGGTCATTCGGGACGACGGTAAGCATCACTCCTCTAGGTGACTTAGTTGCATAGATCAAAGACTGAACAACATAGATCATAAGCTTGATCCTAGGGTCTTCCCTGCACATGTTCCTGCCTGATCCCAAGCTCTTCAATACCAGCGATCCCGAATATGTATTTCAAGTGCTAATACAGCAGATCGCTTGGTTTGGACCCATACCGGAAACATACCAATTTTCTGCCCGACGATGATGATGAAAAATGGGATATCTTAGGCGAGGCCGTGTCAAAGATTTGCCGTGACAATGCATGGAAGCCTTTCATGGCTGCTCAAGACATAACGGATGGAGATAAGAAGTTCTTGAGTAGGGTCATGAAGCTGGATCCTAGAGACAGGCCAACAGCAGGGGAGCTCCTGAATGACGAGTGGTTTCAAAGTACGTAAGTAGTTGGTCTTAGCAACGTTGATTCAAGAAGTACTCGAGAGCTAATGTCTTTTTCAATCTAAATGCCTTACATACTGGCCCTCGTAGGCTTCTGCAACCCCTTTCTTAGGCTCCAGCTAGGTGTTCTCAAAGGAATGTTTCGAAAGAGGGGTTGGAAAAGAGCTTGACAACTGACGGCGAAGACCTGTATTTGAGCTTACAGTGTTCGCATCCTAAGGCAACAGCCCTTTTAGCAGATGACATGCCATGAAACCTTGCATAATTATAGTGATACTGCTACTGCTGCGTGGCTAGACATATACCAGAAGGCCCAGTCCTCTAAGGGAAAGACTCGTCTCGATATAATGGCCTTCGCTTAGGTGCGGAATTTTCAAAGCGAGCCGCTCGTGGCTGAGTGTTCGACCAATTGGAGATAAGTTATCATAGCATTTTCCGTAAGCTGTTTATCAGCTTTTTGCAACATCATTGCTCTCACTATTGTCAGGTTCGATATGACTCTACTGCGTCGAGAAGTTTCCTATGCTGTCGACGCCGCTTCTTTCTTGACTTTCCTCCTTTTCCTTCCCAATTTGCTCAGTTCTCTGTATGATAAAGTGGATCAAGGCCTCTCTGATGACAGTCTATCTGCTCTAATGACCCTTTGAATCTACTGCTTCGAATGATAAGTCGTTCAATCAAGTTGCTTGTAGCAATTGCAATCGTCGACATCACAATATTCGGCTATTGGCATTTCCTTCGAGCCTTTTCTCTTGTGTTGTGAAGTCTCTGATCGATTGATTCCACTTATGTGAAGGATCTTACTTGCCGCAAAGATAATGCATCGCTCGTCGGAATTAATCACAAGCCTTTTCACCGATATCTCTACGACGACAGAATGACAAAGACGAGTGTAGCCAACTTTGACCGTTGTCGACAACTTCCACAACTTCCTGTTCTGCTTCTTCTTCTTCGTCTTCGTCTTCATCTCTGTCTTCGTCTCTGTCTTCGTCGTCCTATACGTCAAATGGTTCCTCGTTGTGACTTCAAACCCAATCTAATGGATGCAGTGATTTTCTCGTTGTTGAAGCAATTTTTGTCAAGAGCCCAATTGATCCTGCAAGTAGGACACCCTATTGACATCTGATTAAGAGCTTTTCCAACTATCTCTTTCTCTCCGACTGCATTGCTCTCTGACCTTTGCCAGTCTGTTGCTTCAGCGAAGCATTGATCGCACTTTGACATGTTCCCAGAGATGCAGTCGTGTACTATCCGACTTCTGTCAAAGTACTTTCCGAGAATTAGACGACGGCAATCATCAGTCATGGCAAAATCCTTCATCGCCAGATCAGTAATATAAAGCCCTGGCAAAGAGCTAAGCACTGCAGCTGCACCTTCTAAGCCAAAATCTATAGATTCACTGCGATCTGAGTTTGACATCTACTACGAAGAAGATAGGAGAATTCAATCAGATCTTTACAAAAGAGTCATTCCAAGACTTGACAGAACCTGCTATATGCGGCGATTTGGGATCCTTGTATAGACTTAGCGGGTCCAATACCAAAAATCGCTCTATGTGGTAGTTGATGTTTATCTTCTGCGCTATTGCGTTTGGTTTACTAGAAGGACAATGGATGTCACCTCAAAAATCTCCTTGCCTATACGTTTTCGATTAATTCTCCATTATCTATCGCTAACAACGTTAAAATACGCTGTTCTCAGAGGGACAATCGCATCCAAGAATAGAGTTCGTAGAGCTGAGGTCGCAGAACTCTATCCGAGAAATCGAAGAATCTGATCATCTGTATATTTGAATATTTGAAATGTACATATCTAAATGCTATTTGAATATCTAAATATCTGGACATCTGAGCATTCGTTTCTTTTGGACATTTGACTCATCTGGACATTTGGTTCATCTGAACATGCGATTCATCTGGACATACGAACATCTGCTAGACTGTCAGGACATCGCAATATTGATATCTCCGAACATTTGAGCGATGTTGTCAATAGTACGATTCTGTGATTATTGGAATAATGGAAATCACGCTTGTCAATCTCTCCCGTCAATCCCGTCAGATCCCGTCGATAATCCCCTTCAGCGTCAAAATTCGAGAATTCTGAGCCCCTACAGTATAATAGAGAGCTTCGATTCGCTCTACTCAATGATCTCGCAACGGACAAGGCGAGCCTTGTCGAGTTGGATGACGCTATCGATCGCTTTTTCGACTGTTGCAAGGGTACTGTTCAGCATACAGATATCTCTATCTGTGCTGGGCTACTGAGCTATTGTAGGCACATCCTGTATAGAGCCCTGTTTGAGATACCTGAACGGCCTATTACAAGGAAAAGGTGTCGTATGGGATATAAAAGGCTTGTCTACTTTGTTCTACAATCACATCGCATGGAAGCGGCGACTTGACTGTCTTTGCTAAGTCTCGAGCTTGAGGAGGCGCAAGTGCAGGAGTTGCATTGATATTGGCACAATTCGTAGTGGGCTGGCCTGCCGGCGATGTATCAGCAACAGCAGGGTATCCCTACCGCAATGAGCTACAACAAGGAGATAATATTGCGTTTAACTCCGATGAGACTAATTCAAGTAATACGAACAATAGCGATGCTGAGCCCCTCTCCATTTCTGCAATAATGACATGAATATTGAGCCTTCTCGAAACGATATAGTGCACTGCCCAATGGCAGAAGGGCTGGTTTTAAAGACAGTTAACTAGCGCTTCCATTGTCGGTTGCTCAATGCAGATTACACAAGTCAAGCGCTAAATCAGCTGGCAGCCTTTTGATGTAGGGCAACAAAGCGATGTTGGAACATATGAGGACCATCCAACGGATCTTGTAGGTCTTCCAAGTTCTTTCCTCTCTGCGAAGGAATTTATTAACGGCCTCCTCATGCTCGACACTCTTTTTCTAATTCAGCAGTGTTTTTGAACTTTTGTCTGATGGATCAATGTTCAAGAAAGCCTGTGACCATACTCTCTGACTATCGGCCCTGATATACATCCTCTCCGCCTGATTTCCCTTAAGAGCGCGCTTCCTTATGCAAAACAAACCCATAATAGCTAGATTGCACGACCAGCGCACAGCCAGCTTGAACGTCTGAATCGGCTTAGCAGCCGACATATAGTCTCGGGCTGTCAGTACTCGATATATGAACTTTTATTCCTACGGAAGTATGGACGTGTGTCTAGCTAGCCGGAAGGTGCTACATTCAGGGTGCGATGGAGCTACAATGGACAAGCGTATTCTAAGGCTCCGGCCAGTAACTAAACATAGTCCAATTCACATCGCTTAGCAGAAAGACAGTCAAAACCACCTTTGTCATTTACAATTGCTTGATGTTCGTGTTGATCTCGGCGTTATCGAATCAATTTTCGAAATCCTCGCATGGTCACTCTTTCATCACTGACTTTGCTAATGGTCTTGCGAGCTATCCCTCAACTTGTTACAGCGCACATGCCCAGACGGCGAGAAAGGTCTTATGTCTGGAGAGGACTGGGACCTGGAGGCCGTCAGCAAATACCTATTGTTCTAAGAGGCCATGTTGAAGCAACTCATGCTGTTACCTACTCGGTGGTCAGGCACCTTGGACTACGAAACTATTCAGTATTTAGTCTTGCAACGAAGTTTCCACTACGCGCGACATCTATTGGTACAAGGGCTTTATGCAGTATATCACTTGACACAAAAATGCGCGCCACTCTATGCGTGCAGCAGAATCCTGCCAAGCCTTTTGCTTGTTTACCTTACGCTGCCTCTGGCTTGGAATGTGACTGTGGCATGCTTCTTCAGAACCATGGCAGCTGGATGTATACGTAGACACACAATGTTCACAGTATAATGCCCAGACTACTGCAAAAATCACCTGTTAATAATTGACTTAAAAAGTATAGTCAAAAATTTCAAATAGGGTGTTCAATATTATTAATGTTTATTGCTTTATTAGTTGCAATTGCTCTCTGTTGCTTTATTATAAGATCCTTTATATATCCGATATGTTTTTTAAATATTCAAATTCTTAATGAGAATTCTTTCATATTATTTTTTTTTGACTTAAGTTAAAATTTGAAAGCTGAAAATATAAATATTTTATTAATTATTAATTAAAGCTGCTAATAATAACACTATATGACTTTATATTTAGTAAAGGGATTATCTATTTAGACTTTATATTAGCATTTAACTAGCTTTTACTTAGCTTAATTAATTAATAAGGATTATATTGTTTAATAAAAGAGTCTATAAAGTTATTTTATTTTTATTAAAATTAGCTTAATACAATTTTGAACCTTTTTATAGCTGCCTTTTATATTTACTTATTATTAGCACTAATAAAAGTTATATAAAAAGCATATAGGAAGCTTTTAGTTTTTGTAAAGTTTATATAAGTAAAGTAAAGTACAGTAGTTTAACATAAGGTTATATAAACACTTTTACGTTTTAGTAAATTTGCTAAGCTAAAATAACTAGTATAAGTCATTTTAATTGTATTTTAATTTAGAGTGACCTATTTAGTACAGCTGTAAAATATAGTCTAATTTTATTTTAAAAATGAGTTTTTAAGTTTATAAATAGTATTGTAAAGCGCTAATTTATATATGCAGCTATAAAAGACAATTACGCTCTAGCTATACTCTTATATTCTTTACTGCATAAAATTGTTTAAAAAAATATTTATATAATTTGTTTTATATTGAACGCTTTAAAACGCTTTATATTAAGTGTAATCTATATATTAAAATCAGTTTATTTAAAATAAGAACACGTAAGCTTTAATTTTATATTTAAATTACTTTTATTTAGAACTGAGTAGTGTCTCTGCTTCTAAAGCGCTATAGAATATAGAAATAAGACTTTCAAAATAAGCTGGAATATAAATAATAATAGTAATATCTTTTTTAAAACAGCTAATTAATAAATATAGAGAAAAGTACATTAAGTCTTATTAAATATCTTAATAAAGCTTAACGCTAGAGAGTAGAGTAATACTGATTTTTGCTAAATCTAATTCAATAAGCTAGATTATTAAGAGTTTAAAACCTAGCTCTAAATATTAATGGCTACTTTAGAAGTCTTAATTGATTAAAAGCTAGCTTTCTCTAAAAATATCGTAATATTTAAATTAAAATACAGACAAAAGCTAATAAAAAGCTAATAAAAACACTTTAGTAATATACTATAAGAAAGTTATTATATAGAGCTCTTTTGTTAAAGCTATTAGCGTACACACAAAGAATTAATAAGTTATTACTAAATGTTTTTTTCTCAAAACTGCTTTTTATATATTACATTGCCTAATGTTAATATTAATTAATAAAGGCTTACATATTAATTTAACGTTAAATTATAATAAAGCACTCTATTTATAATAAGCTTAATATATAACAACTTTAATAAAAGAGCTATAAAGAAGAATATTATTTAATATAAATAATAGAAAAGAAACTGTTTAAACAGCTTTTAGTAAAGTCTTAATAGCTTTCGCTTTCTATAACGCTGAATTCTCTTTTATTATATTATAGGAAAAGAAAGCTATAAAAGTCATTTATACAATATAGACTATTGTAACTTTAGACTTATATAAGCTCTTTATCTAATAGTAATTTCAGTAATAAAGCTACTTTATAGACTAATTTAAATAGATACTGGATTTAAATACAAGAATAATAAAATAGTATTTAATGTTATTGCTAAGCGTATAAGACTCTAGAAACTAGAAAGGCTTTATTATATTTAAGACCTTTTTAGTAGGGTTAGGGTTAGGGTTAGGGTTAGGGTTAGGGTTAGGGTTAGGGTTAGGGTTAGGGTTAGGGTTAGGGTTAGGGTTAGGGTTAGGGTTAGGGTTAGGGTTAGGGTTAG